>OY992536.1:292731512-293331512 GCA_963921195.1 Pegoplata infirma | reverse complement strand
TCTGAATTTCAATAGGATTTTTCTGAATTTAAAGCTATTTTCTTTATATCAATTAAGCTTTTTTATTAATTTAATAGGAGTTTCCGAGTTGAGCTTTTCCAAAAATTTATTAAGCTTTTCTCAAAACCAATTGAGATTTGTTGGATTTATATTGGTATTTTCTGAATTTAAATTGAGATTTTCTGAATATTTGGATATTCTGAAATGAATTCCTAAATTTTAACTGGTCATTCTGATTAAGCTTTTCTCAATATAAATTAAGGTTTTCTCAATATCAATTAAGCTTTTTATGAACTTCCGTAGGGCTTTTTTAAATTTCAATTCAAGTTTTCTAAGTATCAGTTGAGATTTTGTAATTTCAATTGTACTTTCATAATAACATTTGAGCTTTTAAAAATTTCAATTGAGCTTTTCTGAATATCAGTCAAGCTTTTTTATATCAATTGACCTTTTCGGAATTTTTATTGTGTTTTTCGTAATTTTAAGCAGCTCTGAGCCAATAAGACATTTTTAAATTTTTAAAATCAAATAAATCCAATATTTTTTTCTAATTTTCAAGTTTCTAACTTTTAAGTCGGCTTTACAGAATTTCAATAAAGTCTTTGTATATATAATTAGGAATCTTTAATTTTTAAACTGACTTCTTTGGTTTTCTTAATCTTCTTTAGTACTTTTCTGAACTTTAATTAAAATTTTTCTGTATTTCAAATTAGCTTTTTTAAATATCAATTGGGCTTTTCGGAATTTTAATTGTTTTTTTTTCATAATTTTAAGCTATTCTGAGCTTTTTTGAATTTTAAGAGGAATGAATTTCAAGCTTTTTTTAATAGCAATTAAGCTTTTTTTTAAATTTAATTGGAGTTTTTTGAGTTGAGCTTTTCTAAATATCGATTGATTTTTTCTGAATATGAATTGAGATTTGTTAAATTTAAATTGTGAATATCAGAATTAAAAATGAGCTTTTCTGAATATTTGGATTTTCTGAATGGAATTCCTAAATTTCAATCGGTCTTTCTGATTAAGCTTTTCTCAATACCAATTGAGCTTTTTCTAAATTTCAGCTGGGCTTTCTCAAAATTCAATTAAGCTTTTCTTAATATCAATTGAGCTTTTATGAATTTCAATTGTACTTTCAAAATTTCATTTGAGCTTTTCAAAATTTCAATTGAGCTTTTCTGAATATCAGTTAAGTTTTTACTGAATTTAAGAAAATTTTTCCGAATTTAAGTTGTAATTTTCTTATTTGAAATCAAAACTTAGCAACTTCCACCTGATCTTCTAACTTACAATTAACATTTTCTAAATTTCCTTTGGAAAAGGTGTTGAAGAAAGAGAAAAAAAAGTTTTGTAATGTCTTTAAAAACTGAGATTGTTTTTTTGTTAAGCCCTTGAGGAAAAAATGGAGTTTGTTTCTTGTTGTTTTTTTTTTACTCCTTTAAGAATATGAAAGGATATTACATTAGATTTTATTTTTAAACGTAAAAAGTTATTGTTGTGTTTCTAAGCGCCAAAACCAGGAAACATTTTAAAAGGAAATAAAGTTATGTTATATTTTTTTTTTTGCTTTTATTATTATTTTTGTATCAAGAAATGGTGGTTGATTCAACTGTAAAATGAAATTAAATCAAATTGCTGTTATTGTTGGCGATGTTGAGAGTTTATTATGTTATGCCATGAAAGGAGTAACAGCACAAAAGGATATTGAATTGTTTTTTTTTTTTCATTTCAATGTACAAAGATAAACAGACAACATTAAATACTTAATGTGAATACAAATAGAATTTGAATTATATGCGCGTAAAAACAAATATAATTTGAATAATATGCGATTTTATGTGTTAATACATTCAAAATTGAATGTTTTTCTAAACAACTTCACTTTCTTTTTAATTTACGGGGAGGTTTTTTTAAACACGATATTATTAATTCATATGCAAATTTTATTTGAGATATTTTGTTTTCTTAAGTTATTTATAGCTTTTTTAATCTTTCTTTATGAAATAACTTTTAAGATCAAATAATTGTTGAAACTAACACTGCTAGAGATGTGCTTCTACAAAAAAGCTTCCACTTTTTAATAGAGAGTAAAAAGGGGTTAAAAATTGTACCTTGGTACTTTTAGTACCTACTACTACCAGAAATGGTCCAAGAAACTTAAAATTTGTAATAAGGGATCCTCAAGTGGTAAAAACAATTAGAAAATTTTTTTTTTTGGAAATTTCGATTCTAGGGGAGCTAAAAGGGGTACTTTTTTTATCTCCTGAAATAATTGCCATAGAAATTTGAAATGTGGAAATTCAGTTTTTAATGGTTTAAAATCGGTAAACATTTTACTTAATTAAAGTTGTTTTTATTTGACCTTTTATTCATAAATAATAAATGCGTTGTTTGAGCTCGAGGCCATGAAATAAATATTATTTATTGTTTCGAAATATCGGCAAACAATAAATAAAATTTATTTCATGGCCTCGAGCTCAAACAACGCATTTATTATGTAAACATTTTTACTTTAGTTTCTATCTCCTTAAATAATGGTGACAGAAACTTGAAATTTTAAAAGGACCCTTTGGCAAAAAAATATCAATCTGCAAAGTATAAAAATTTGTTCCATGTTTTTTGAAGATAGAAAAAATATGGACTTAAAATTTGGAATTTGGTATCATCTAGCAAAAAAAACATTTCGTCGAAAGTACTTTTTTGAAAATTTCGATGCTAAAAGGGGAAAAAACTTTACTTTGATACTTTTTCGATCTTCTGAAATAATGGTCAAAAAGAATTTAATTTTTAAATGAAGGATCCTTTATCAGAATAAAAAGACTTTGGGAATTTTTGATTTAAAGAGGGTAAATTTGCACTTTGGTACTTTTTCAATTTAACAAAATAATGGTCTAATAAACTTCAAATTTTCAGTCTAGGATCTTTCAGTAAAAAAAGAAAACTATTAAAAAAAAGCTTTTTGAAAATTTCGATACACAGAAAACAAATTTGCTAATTTCCAACTGAAATTCAGTTGTTGCAACAAAAATTAGGTTGATACTTTTGTATTACGATTGCAACAACTGAATATCTTTAGTTACAACTGAATTTTGTTGATACAACTGTATTTTAAATGAAACAACTAAATAACTCATTTGCAACAGCGAAATGCAGTAGCAGCAACCGAATGTTGAGTTGATACAACTGAAAAATTCAGTTGGAAATTTATTTTTCTCTGTGTAAGGGGACACTTCTTTTCTTAATGATTTTTTTTATTTGTCACTCAATTTTTAGATTCTGAGAGGATACAAAAAAATTTCTTTAGTACTTTTTCGATTTCCTAAAATAATGGTATTTTAAACTTTAACTTTTTATTGTAGGATCATCTAGTAAAAAAAAATATTTTCACAAAAAAAAAAAAATGTTTTTAAAAATTTCGACAAGTACAAAAAAATTACAAATTCAAAATTGGTACATTTTTTTGTACTTGAACTAACCAGAATCTCAAAATTTGATATGCACTCAAAAAAAAAGTGAACTAAAATCTGGGAAAATTAACTCAATTTTGAGAAAAAGAGGGAATGATTTGGCTCCAAAGATTTTTTTTCTTGGTTTTAGTTCATAATTTTCCCACAAAAAAGGAAAACAGAGTTATTTAAATTTAAGTCAATTTTAACTAGAAAATGGGAAAAATTATACTTCACATTTTAGAAATAGATTGGGTCTAGACCCTGGACCCATGGGTTCGGACCCCATTTAACTCGAGACCCCGTCGGGTCCTTTAAGGGTCCCCATAGATTTTGAACCAAAACTTGTGTCCGTTTCGATCTAACTTGCTTAGTTTTTGAGATACGGTAATAAGGGGCCTGATAGGGTCTTGAGAATCTTAAAAACCGGATAACTCAAAAACTATTAATCGGAGGGATTTCGGGAATTTTGCGGAAGTGTTCTACGAGTCAAGAGCTACAAAAATGCCGTTGGACGTTTTCTCGTGTTGGCAGTATTTACCGAGATATGTGTATATATAAAATCTCGGGAATTTCAAATTTTAGATCTAAAATTAGGGTCTTGAGACCCCGACAGATATGCAGAGCTAGGCTATTCCATATTTTTCTTTGTAGTCTTTCTTTTGAAAATTTCATCCGTATCGCTCTATCCCGCTTAGTTTTCGAGATATCGCCATTTTGAATTTTTAACTAAATTCTAAGAAGTTATTTACTAAATTCTCAGAAGTCATTAACTAAATTCTAAGAAGTACACTTCCTCCATTCAAAGAAGAGAAATACGATGATGTTTTTTTTAGTAAATTTTAACTAAAATTGAACTAAATTGTTTTTTAAGAAATATGTCTTAAAAATAAAGATACGATTCTTAGATTTGTGGAAAATTTCTTTGGCAGTAAGAATTTTTTTCCTAATATTTAAAAAATCCATTTAAAGAAAACTATGAACTAATTATAAGTAAATGAACTAAAATTTTTTCCTCATAGTTAAGAAAATTTCTCATTTTTAAGTTAAATTTAACTAAATTTTAGGAAAATTCATGATAAATTTTCAAAGACATTTTTTCCTTAAATTTAGTTATGTCTTTTTTTTCAGTGTGTAGAATGCTCCAGGAGAAATAACATTCAAAAGAAGGACAAATTTTAAAATTTCGAATTTTGAAAGTAAATAGGGCAAACAATTTGTAAAAGTTGGTAAAGGGGCATGTCACAGACTCAATTTCGATCGGATTTGGAAAAAGTGGTTTACTTGTAAAACGCAAAGCAAATAAGTATTTGTTTCGGAATGAAACCACTTTTATGCAATTCTATCCCACTTTGATTTTTGAAAGTAATTTCATTCCGACAAAAATAATATTCGTTTTTTGTTTTACGATTTAACCACTTTTCCGAATCCGAACGGATTTTGCTTTTTGGGTCCTAACTTTGGATCAAAAAAAGTTAGCATTCTCGAAAATTTTAAAATGCTTATATCTCGGTAAATATTGCCGACACCACAAAAAGTCAAAAAGCAGTTTTGTAGCACTCATTACGTAGAACCGCAAAATAGTCAAGAGCTCTCCGAGTAATATTTTTGAAGTTATCGAGTTTTTTAATTCTCAAGACCCCAGTGGTCCCCTATAATCACGTATCTCAAAAACTAAGCAAGGTAGAGCGAAACGGACACAAATTTTGGATCAAAAACTATAACGATTTTAAAGGAACCCAACTAGGTCTAGGCCCATCGGGGTCTGGACCTATCGGGTCCGAACCCAATGGGGTTCTCAGATGTGTATGAACTAAGTTCAAAAAAATAAAAATTTAGTTAACTAATTATTGGCAAAATCAGCAAATTTTCTTGTAGGTTTGCAAGATTTTTTTGCTAACATTACAGTTTTTTTTTTGAGTGTGGATTCCCCCTCCTTTTTACCCCCTAAATATGAATTTGCACCACTAACAAAAATACATGTCCCTTTATTTTTTCTGATCTACAAAATAAAACCAATTCTATAAAGATCCGCGGGTGCCACTAGGGAGACTTCCCTTGTAAGTTGAAATAAAAAAAAATCAAAAAATTTCAGTTAACTAATTTTTGGCAAAACATTTTTGTTAACTTTACCAAAAAAAATTGGGTTCAAAATCAGCAAATTTTCTTGTAGGTTTACAAGCTTTTTTTGCTAACATTACAGTTTTTTTTTTTATTGTAAAACAACAGACCTCGAGCTTAAACTCTGAGACATTTTAGCGATGTCCAAATGTCTGTCTGTTGAAATGTCGATCACGGCCAAAATATTACACAGATATGACTGAAACTTAACATATTTACTTCTTGTTGCCTCGAGCAGTTTGGTATTAAATTTGATCAAAATCGGTTTGGTGGCTCAAGGAACTCAACCAACCCCTCAAAACGAAATTGTTTACCATACATTTTACACGCATTTGAAGTTGGTGAACTTTTATTATAATTATTAGGGATGAGATTTTCATGCACTGAAAAATCGAAAATATGCGCTTAAAATATGCGCTAAAAAATTCAAAATATGCACTTCAAACCCTAAAAATATGCACTAAAAAATAATATGTGTGCAATAAAAATCTTGTTTTCATAGGAAAAACTTCTTTAAAAGCAAAAAAGTTACACCGGGTTTAAATAGTACCATTTTAAACTTTATGGAAGCAAGGTTTTTTTAGATATTAAGACAATCTATAAAAATAAAACTAAAAAAAAAAAATAGTTTTTCATATTTTCAAAATAAATTTTTAAAATTTAAATAGTTTTTGAAACAAATAAATTTCAATTTGTGTTTTTGCTAATTTATGCCAAAATATGCAAAAATATGCACTTAAAAGTTGGAAATATGCACAAAATAACCAAAACCATTTAAAACCAAAATATGCAAAAATATGCATTCTCACCAAAATATGCAAAAATATGCAAAAGCAAATCGATGCCATTTTAACGCAAATGTCTTGATTCGGAAAGATAATTGGTCGATATCGTTTTTAGACTATCGACAAAAAACATGCATTTGCATGGAAATCTCATTCCTAATAATTATAATAATAATTACTTGAAAACAGTATAAGTGGCGTATACTTAATTTTGTAATTGTCTTTAAATAACAATCATATGCAACGTTGCACAGAGGTTTATTTTTAATAATTTGGCTATTCAGTAAGTAGGAACTGGACCGATTGCAGCGAAATTCATACCGGTAAATTTCGAGCTTAAGTGTGGACGCTGGACCCCAGATGTCCAAAAAGGGCACCACCAGGGGCCCCTAAAGTATGACATATTAAGTGAACTTAAACTTTAAATCACCAACTTCAAATGCGTGTAAAAACAAATCTACACCACTTACATATGTAATTCGTAAAAGATTCAAAGATTCTACATGCAATTCGAACATTCCATTTGTAATTCATAGATTCCATTTGAAATTCGAATACTCCAATTGTAATTCGAAGATTTCAATTGTAATTCGTAAAAGATCAATTTTAATTCGTAAACGATCAATTGTAATTCAAAAAAGAACAATTGTAATTCGTAAAAGATCAATTGTAATTCGTGAAAGATCAATTTTAATTAAAAAAAAAATCAATTGTAATTCATAAAAGATCAAGTGTAATTCGAATATTCCAATTGTAATTCGAAAAAGATCAATGGAAATTCAAACTTTCAATTTATTTCAACTGAATATCATTTCAATGATTCCCTCACAGAGTTTGAGTATTTTGAGTGCATAAAACGTGTGCAAATTTGCAAGACCTCGTAAAAATTAAGTATTTATGACGTTGTTGTTTTTAATTTAAATTTCTCAAAATAAAAAAATCAGTTTATATTGAAAAGTTTTTCATCTTTTAAGTGGCATAATAAAAATTTATGGGAATCTGGTAAAGAAACAAAATGAAAAAAAAAAAACATTTAGACAGAAATCCTTACAGTAGCTAATGTATTAACTTTACAAGATGCGATGATGTCTAGTAGTAATTAAAAAAAATCCCTATCATTATAACAGCCAGCGGCAGCAACCTTTCCTTTTGGAAATACATACTATAACATCAGAAATAGCAGCAGCAATATCGTCAACTTTAAACAACATAAGAACATGTAGTTTGTAGTGTATTGATGTCATGTTGTTGTAAAACATTGTCATCGTAACCGCCTCTAGTTTAATGTAGTATGAAAAAAAATGTATATCAATGAAATTGCATTACCAGTGTCATCAATGATATGACTGACGGTGTAAGTGACTGACTAAATGTCTGTCCTTCCAACAAACTATCAGTCCCTGACTAACTGTCAGTCATTCGGTCTGTCCTTTCGTCTGTCTATAAATCTGTTTAGTGATGATGAGTATCATGAGTGTGTTGCATTTATAATACTTTTTATTATTGTTTTTTTTTTTCTTCTTTTTTAATTTAACAACAAATCATTCATATCTCACAGACATCCTCTTTTAAACTTTTTTTTTTTTACATTCTTAAAAAACTTTTCTGTGGAAGACTTTACAAACAAACAAAAAAATTTATGATTCTCATGATTTAATTTTTTTTTCTGCTGTTTAAAAACTGATTTGCAATTGTTGATGTTTTTTAAAGTGCGTATTTATACATTCTCCTGGCATCGTTTTTTCCTTCGATTTTTTTTTTTATATTGACAACAATGTTGTTGACATTATTATGAGTTTTTGTTCGTTGTAGTTTTTAAAAGAAATCGGTCCCAAATTGTAAAGGACTATCAGGAGTTAAGTTTTTTTAAGGCTCTTTTTAATGTCCAGTTGTGAAAAAAGGTAAGAAAACGTGTTTTTATAAGTTTTTTAAGTTTTTTTAAGGCTCCTTTTAATGTCCAGTTGTGAAAAAAAGGTAAGAAAACGTGTTTTATAAGTTTTTTAAGTTTTTTTAAGGCTCCTTTTAATGTCCAGTTGTGAAAAAAAGGTAAGAAAACGTGTTTTTATAAGTACCTGATTAGGTTTCCAGCAAAAAAAGATTGGAAAACGATCTTAATAAATCCTAAATTAAGTTCAGGGTTTGAAAAATGTACCTTATAAATTCACGATTTATCCTCAGTTTCTGTACGACGAATGTCCTTCGTCTTCGAAGAATTTGCATGAATTTGGTTTGGTTTGTCGTACAAAAACTGGACATTAATCTAGGGTTTAGAAAACGATATTCATAAATCAAAAATAAAGTCCAGAGTTAGGAAAATGTTCCTTATAAATTCACGATTTAATCCAAAGTTTGGAAAACAATCTTTAAAATTAAATTGAGTAATCACTTGTTTAAATTTAAAAACAAAAATTGAGTAATTTTTTAATTGACACAATTAAAAATTTACTTAAAAATTTTAAAAACAATTTAAGTAAATAATTTAATAAAAGTTTAATAGTTTTTTTAATTTTTTTTTAACTCTCATAGTTTTTTGAATTCTCGTTTAGTTTATAGTTTTTTGTGTATGTATATGAAAGTTTGTAATCGTCTTTATAAAATTTTCCTATGTTTTTGAGACATAAATATGTTTGGTAAAGTTTAAAAAAACAAGTTTTTTGTTTTTTTTTTTTTTGTAAAAAGATTTAAAACTTTTTTAAACTAAAAAA
This sequence comes from Pegoplata infirma, assembly GCA_963921195.1. Lineage (NCBI taxonomy): Eukaryota > Metazoa > Arthropoda > Insecta > Diptera > Anthomyiidae > Pegoplata > Pegoplata infirma. The sequence goes on along the minus strand of OY992536.1, from coordinate 293,322,458 downwards.
AAAAAATAGATAAATCTTGAGTAAATTTTTAATTGACACAATTTTTTTTCAAACATTTAATAAATTTTTTTCAAACATTTTTCAAACATTTTTATTAAAAATTTACTCAATACTATTAAATCGTTTACTGGTGCAAAGTTGAGTAATTTTTTACTCAATAGTATTAAAAATTTACTTAAATATTTTTTTTATTTTTTTCTGTGTACATCTTTTGAAGCTCTTTCACACTAAGATACATCTACTAAGGGTTTAACAAAAACTTCTACCAAAAATCTGTCAATGGAACATTAGTAGAAGGCATAAAACACCAAAAAAATAAAATGTTGCTTATCAAATTTTTGCAATAAGCCCATCAAATATACTTTAAAGTTCAGGGTTTTATAAATGTTGACTAACGTGCTAGTATTCGAGGGTGAGGGTTGTGGGTTCGATTGTCACCAGACCCCTTGGTCGATTTCGCTACAACGGGTGAATGTTTTATGTTACCAGTTCCTGGTTAGGTTTAAATTAGTATATGATCGACTAGCATGCCCGCCTAACACTTCGTTACACATAAAAAAATATTAGCGAAAAATTTTCAATTAAATCTATTGATCAACAAAATATAAATGAGTCAATCAATGTTTTGATTAAAATTTTTATTTTTTCTTTAACTGTCGAATTACAAATTTTCAACATACCAGTTTTTTTTGCTTTAATTTATTTGAATACATTCATTCAAAAACATACAAAATAATCGGGTTTTACTTTTTTTTATTGTTGGCAACATAATGGAAAGCTAAAATTATGAATTTTTTCATAATTTTTCTTAAGCTTACAATTTAGTCGTTAAATTAATTATTATTTTGATTGACTATTAATAAAAAAATGTATCAAATTTGTGATCAAAATCGAAAAAATTTTTGATTAAAAAATATAATTGGCTGCACACATAAACCAAACCAAAAAATTCTGAGAGTGGGTTTTTTGTTTTTTTTTTAATTTGTTTAGCTTTTTTTAGCTTTTTTAGACTTTTTACATTAAATATCAATGTAAAAAGAAAAAAAACATAAATTTTTACTTTAAAAATGTCTAGTTGTATTCAAAAATACAATTGTTATTCAGAAATATCCAACCGTTTATATTTAAAAGTTCACTCAAAAGAAAGCTCTGTCAAAAAATTTGTGAAATGACTTTTAATTTGAACTAGCAAACTTTTAGCAGATTTTTCTGCTAAAAATAGATATTTTAAGTAAATTCTCTGTCATTTAATTTTAGAAAGTGACAGAAATTGTCTGCAATTTTACTGATTGTGTTTGCTAAATTTTAAAATATTTTGCAGATTTTTAGCAGATGTTTTTGCTATTTTACAGAAAAAGAATTTTAGTGATTTGTTTTTAATTTTTGTGAAAAATTCAGATTAATTTTGATTAAAAAATAACAATTGTTTTATTCGGCCTTTAAAATATTATGTCTTGAGTTGGTTTATTCTAGCTCGAGGTCATTATTTCCTTTACTAATTAATACTATGAAATTCTCATAGAATAATTTTCAAGAAAATTATTTTTCTGTTTTAAATTTATTTATGTTGGTCATTTTTTGCAAGACTTAATCGACACGTGTTTCGGGATTTGTCAGATTCCATTGTCAAGATTATTTAGTAAAAATAAAAAGGGCGCGTGAGTGATTTTTGACACACCCTCACTCACGCTCACGACAGGAATTTTTGAATCGCGCACACTCACTCACGACCATATTTTTTCTACTCACACTCACTCTCAATCACGTGACTAAATTTAATACAACTCACACTCACGTGCACTCACACAAGCTTCACGAAACTCTTATTTATACAAAAAAAAAAAAAATCAAAAACTAAAATTTCAAAAATCTTTCAAATTTGTTAGCAAAATTTAAAGTTCAGCGAAATTTTGCATTTTTTTTTTGCTTTTTTAAGCCAAATGTTACAATTTTTTGTTGCTTTTTTTGGTACGAAAGGAAATATGAAGAGCAAATAAACTCCGCAAACTCATACAAAAAATCAACTCACGCACACTCAATTTGTTTCCCCACACTCAATTTGTTTCCCCACTCACAATCACGTGAGTAAAATGAATTCTGTCACACTCACGCGTGAATCACGCTCTAATCTGCTCATGTGCCCATCTCTAGTTTGAAGTGTCGAAGTTTTGAACAATTTTCTTTAAAAATAGACTTTTAAATTCCCAGATTAAATCCAGGGTTATAAGTATCGAAATTTTCCCAGAATAAATCCAGGGTTTAAAAATAGCATTATTTTTTATCAGTCCAAGATAAAATTCTGCTTTATATGCAGGTTATGGAAAGGCTCTAAATTTGCAGATTAAATGCAGGGTTTGGATATGTCCATAAACCCATTATAAAATGCTGAGACTAAATCCAGGGTTTAAAAAAATTGCTTTATTAAATCAGGGTTTGAAAAGAAATCTTTTATAAAATTAAGTTTTTTTCCAAAAGTCTTCCCAAATTGTGGACAGCTTATATTAACGCAACATCAACATCATTATAACAAACACAGTTCATGGTAAGTGAATTTTGTTACACTATAAAGTTGACATTTAGCGCAGAAGATGCATTTAAAAAGTGTTTGCCTGTAAGTTTTTGACTCTGATGTGTGGAGTTGTAGCATTTCGAATATTTTTTTTATTAATCAAAACGAAAAAAATAAAACACCATCTTATTAAAAGTGTCCCCTGTTGTATGGATGGTTGTTTGTTTGCTGTTGCCTTATTGTATAGTTGTTGATTGTAATAATGTTGCTGTTGTAGGTTGATGGTTGTTATTACTTTTACTGGCTGCTTTACTTTTCAAGTATGCGTATTTTAATTTGTATGATCCATGTTCACAAAAATTTATTATTCATCTTAATGAAAATGTATGTTGTTGTATGTTGTACGATTGAGTATTTAGTACTTTTAGTGTAGTGCTGTTTTGTTAAATGTCGTTGTCGTTATATTGTTGCTCAAATGATGTTGCTGAGTATGTAGGTACTTTTGTCGTCATGTCGTCGTCGTATATGGTGTTTATATTATGACATGATTGGGCGTGGTAATAGTTTTTGTGATGAAGATAAATAATTTTATGATAGCAAAATCATTTTTCTGTACAGATTTTTTATTTTTTTTTAAATTTCAAAAAAAAATTTTGTTCTCATGAAAAGTGATTTGAAAAAACAGTACGTGTTTAAAAATAGGGAGATTTAATAAAAATTATATTTTTTGATTAGACTATTGATAAAAACACAAAATTTCGAAATAGAAATATTTAAATTTTTTTTTTTATTTTCCAGTTCGACCAACGTAGGAAATTTACTACACCCAAAAAAAAAACGTGGGTATATAATACTAAAAATTTAACTAAATTTTAGTTCAAAAGGACCTAGTGCAGAAATTGGTAACCAATACTAAAATTTTTTACTAAATTTATTGAAAACCAGTAAAAGTTACTAATTTTAGTACTTTGAGGATACTAAAAATAGTAAATAATTAGTAGATTTTTGTACAAAATCACTTACTAAACCTTTTACTGTATTTATGAGTGTATTTACTCAATCTGGACCCTATCAAGCTTTAATTTAAGATTGATAAATTACCTACACAGCAATTTTTCTTTAAATAATACGCATATTTGAAAAAAATCGACCTATATATAATTTTAAAAAATTGTCCAAATATGTTTTAAAATAACTTAAATTTTTAGTTCGAACATCGTAGCATATTTTTCAATAAAAACCAGAATTAAAAGAAAATTCATAAAAAACCGAAAAAAATCAAACAAACCTATAGAAAAAAGACAAGTAAGAATATTAAAGTCGGTCAAGACCGACCATATGATACCCTACAGCTGTGTTTTCGGGAAAATGGGTTTAAAGTCTATACATGGACTGTTTGGATATATTTCTTGTTAGATATTTTATTAGTGCAAAAGACACACACAGACCAAATTTTTAAGGAATTGGTTTATTGTTGCAAATAGACCGATTTAACTGAAAAACGGGGGAAAATTTTTATATGCGGACTGAGTCCAAACTAAACTATATCAAACTATATAATAAACACCTACAAGCAGAATTTTAACACTCAAAATATTTTGTAGGCAAAAACAAATGAAAAACACACTTAAAACCAGTGAATAAACAATTAAAAACCATCCCAGTAATTACTCATTCGCTTTAACAAACATCAACATTTATTTTTTACTGTTGACAAAATTTTCTAAAATAAATAACGTTAAACATTAAAAAATTACGTTTTTTTCATTCATTTTTACCAACAAATTCAAAAAAAATAACCTACGAAAACATTAAAAATTAATGATAGTTCTGTTATTTTTACCAACAAATTCCAAGAAAATATCCTACGAAAACATTAAAAATTAATGATTTCGTAGGTTATTTTTTACAATTTTGTATTGAAATATTTTTTGAAAAATTTTTAATAAAATTTTGCGGAATCGATCCCGCAATCAACTACATTCTGGCCAGACACTCTACCCATCGTTCCAAAGTCACTTGATACAAACATGTTTTTATATTTCTATAAATAATTTTTTGAATTTTTTTTTCTACAAAAAAATAACCTACTTGTGTAGGTAAAAGCTAATGATATCTCATTAAAAAATACCAACAATTTAAAAAAAAATTACTTACACAAAACATTAAAAATTTAAATAATAACACAGTGATACAAAAACGAACTTTTGGAATCGGAATGGGATGAAACCAAAAGCAAATGAAAGCTGACGTTTTTCATAACAAAACCCTCAAGGCCTCTTTTTTAGGTCAGAGCTAGATTTTATTTTACACGCATTTTAAGATGGTGATTTTAAAGCATTTAAAATTGTTGTGTACTAAATATGTCCTACTTTAAATGCCCCTGGTGGTGCCCTTATTGGACATGTAGAGTCCAGTTTCCAAACTTAAGCTCAAAATTACTTCAGCTATGGCTGGTATGAATTTTGCTTCAATCGGTCCAGTACCTATTTATTGAATAGCAACATTTTTAAAATAAATCACTGTACACCGTTGCGTATGATTGTTATTTAAAGGCAATTATTAATATAAAACACTGGACACCGTTGCGTATGATTGTTATTTAAAGGCAATTACAATATTAATCATTCGCCACTTATACAGTTTTCAAGCATTTATTATTATAATTATAATAAAAGTGAACTAACTTCAAATGCGTGTAAAAAAGAATCTAGCTCTGAACTAGAAAAAAGCCTTAAGGGGTTTGTTATGGAATATGTCAACTTTCATTTGCTTTTGGTTTCATCCCATTCCGATTTTGGGTGTTGCACTGTGTAATCAGTAGTTTTTACTTACAGATCAAAAATAAATGACTTTAAAGATTAAATGTTAATGAAAGTCTTTACTTTTTAGTGTGTTATTTTTGAAACAAAGGACTGAAGTAGTCATTAATAAAAACTGAACATCAAACAAATGTTTTTTCTTTTAAAAACGATTAAACGGAAAACTTTTTAAATAAACTACAAGCAGTTAATGACATAATTTTTTGAGTGAATCTAATATTTCCTATTTTCATGAATTTTGAGAGAATTTATGTTTATAGCGGGAGGGTGGTTTGTATGCAGACTACAAGAAGAACTGGTCAGATTCCTTTAAAAATTTTAAATATAGCTAAGATTAAGCAAAATATGCTTAATTTCCAAATTACGGGTAATACTTATTTTCGACCTGTGCCATGTTTATAGCGTTTACATGGACAGGCAGACGAACAGCGGGACATCGCTAAATCGACTCCAAAAGTAATACTTAGTTGATCGGTATGCTTGAAAGTGGGTCTAGGACTTATATTTCGGATAGTTACAAACATCAGCACAAACTAAGAATACCCTATAACGCAGAGTGGTGTAGGGTATAAAAACAGGTCATATATTTTACAACATAATGCAACAACAGAGCTGCAAAAAGCAGCAGCTGAGGATGATGAGGTTGAGGCTGTGTCGATGACGATGATTGGGCTTGAAATGTGGAAATAAAAAAAAATGTAAAGAAAAGAAATCAATATAAAAAAGCACGATTTTACACTTTATTTGAGTTATTAAAGGTATTGATATGTTAGATTTTTTTCATTTCAAAATTTTATTGATTATTTTTTATGTTTAAAAAAAAGTTAACAGATGTTTAAGAGTTATTTTCAAAAGTTTTAAAATTAAATCCTTTCAGTATTTGAATATTATTTTACCCACCACTAACAAGCAGTGGCGTATACAGGGGGGGGGGGGTCCAGACCCCCCGAAATGATTTCACAAATTTCAGGACTTATACTTCAGGACAAAGTATAAAAAAAATGTTTACAAAATTTTCGCAATACATTTTAGAATCTGAAAGTTTTTCTAAGGGAAAGACCTGTCCGAAAAAGGTCCGTAGGATAGGTCCTCGGACAGGTCTGTAGGATAGGTCCCCGGACAGATACGAAAGATAGGTCATAGGACAGGTCCGTAGGATAGGTCATAGGACAGGTCCTCCGACAGGTCCGTAGGATAGGTTTTCGGACAGGTTCGTAGGATAGGTTTTCGGACAGGTCCGTAGGATAGGTTCTCGGACGGGCCGGAGGATAGGTTTACGGACAGGTCCGTAGGAAAGGTTTTCGGACAGGTCCGTAGGATAAGTCCTCGGCCTGGTCCGTTGGATAGGTCTTCGGACAGGTCCATTGGACAGGTCTGAAAGACTGGTCTTCGGACAGGTCCATAGGATAGGTCCTCCGACAGAACCATAGGATAAGTCCTAGTACAGGTCCGTAGGATAGATCCTAGGACAGATCCGTAGGATACAGGCGTGGATCCAGGTCTTGAGTTTGGGGGTTAGGGAAATTTTTTTGTACTCAAAAAACTTTTTATACCCTACACCACTCTGTGGTACAGGGTATAATGAGTTTGTGCTGATGTTTGTAACTACCCGAAATATTGGTCCTAGACCTACCTTCAAGTATATCGATCGACTCAGAATGACTTTTTGAGTCGATTTAGCGATGTCCGTCCGTCCGTCTGTCCGTCCGTCGGTCCATCTATCGGTTTAAGCACGATACAGATCGCAATTTTCAATCAATTGACTTGAAATTTGAAACTTAAGCATCTTTTGGGCCAAGGACAAAGCCTATTGAAAGTGGAGAATCGGTCCATGTTAAGACCTAGCCCCCATACAAACGTTCCCTTTGGATTCGGCTTAAATGGCTCTATCAACCGTATTATAATAGATATCGCTTTGAAATTTAGCGGGTAATCAAATTTTGTATGCACATATCTTTATTCCAAATTTTAAAGGAATCGGGTCAGTCCTCCTGGTAGTCCCCATATAAACCACCCACCCGATATCCACATAATTCCCTCAAAATTCATGAAAATGGAAATATTTGATAAAAAATTTATTTTTAGGTGTTAAACGTGTACTTTGGTAACCTAATCAAATCGGAATATAATTGGACCATTTTTGGACTTAGTTCCCCATATAAAAATTTCGAAGGATATTCAGTTAAATTGGTCTATTGACATAAAATTAACAAATTCCACTAAAATTTGATCTGTGTGTGTTTTCTACACTAAATAAAGATTTAAAAAAAGACAGATCCAATTGGTCCATGTTTGGACTTGGGACCTATTTTCCGGAAATCACTGGTGTAGGGTATTATATGGTCGGTCTTGACCGACTATAACTTTCTTACTTGTTTTTTTACTCAAAAAATTTTTTTTTTTTTGGGAACCTCAGGTTGGATTTAAGGTTTTTTTAGTGTTTTTCTCTCAGCAAAAGACAAAAAATCAAGACGCGAAAAAATATAATATTTGGGAATTAAAAAAATCAGAAAAATTCCGATAGACGGTGCTGTAGTTCTGATAGTTCCATTTTTTGTACGATAAGTACGATTTGTGTTAAATTCAGAAAATAAATTTTTTTAACAAAAATAGGTTTACTGATTAAATTTGGACCCAGTATTTTGAATTTATTTATAAAATTCATTATTTAAGTGAAATTTTACACCATTATGTTTTTTCATCTGAGAATTGAATGGACCCCATAGGTGGTCCATTCAATTATCTTCTGGGTCGAAAAATACTTACTAAATTTTTAGAAATTGAGAAAATTTGCGTAAGGCAATTTTTGGTCATCACAGCCGATTTATAGCATTCTTACTCGTTTTGTTTAATTTCCTTTGGTATTGATTTTTTTTTATAGATCTTGATTATTGTGGTTTGGAAATTGTTTTTTTTTTTTGTTCATGATTGTACAATTAAATGAAAGTGCGAAAAATGTTGAGGTTTTTTCATTGTTATTGGGTATCAAACCTACATACACTAAAAGTACAATCGATTATATGGCCAACATGTTTCAACATGCACTTCTTTTTTCGTTGGTGTTTAATATCAAAAATACACATTCAATCATCAACCCTTTTTTAAAAACTTAAGTACTGTGTAATCATCACTTTGTTGTTTTTTTTTTTTTTTTTGAAACCTTGATTTAAGTTTTTTTTTAAATCTTTTTTGATTTTTGTATGGATTCAGGTTTTGTTATTATATATATTTTTTTTTTTTTGAAATTGTGGTTGTTTAAAAAAAAAAACTTGATGTTGCCTTGCAGTTTTTATTAAATCATGTTTAAATTGTGGTGTGTTCTTTAATGCAACATTAACAAGCCTATATGTTGCTATACATTTCTTTATATTGTTGTGGTTTTCAGGCCCATAGGGGTTTTGTTAATGTTTATTCAAAACTTAAATGATTTGACACAAGGCTTGATTATGGTTTTGCTTTTATTTTTGAACAATAAAACAAAAAAAAAAAACTGATTTTGTTGATGAGAAAAGATACATGTTGTAAGAATGCTAATTTTTGTAATTTAATACCTATTTAAGGATTATTAAATACTCGTTATTAAACAAAAAAACAAATAAAAAGTGTAAATGTAATTTATAAATAGCTACAAGATAATGTTACAAATTTAACCCATTCATGACGACTGATGTTTGATAAAAGGTTAATGTTTTGAAATTTTATAAAAGTACCATTTTATAAAAACACTTTTATATAAAAGTACCATTGTTATTAAAGTACCATTTTATTAAAGTACCTTTTTATAAAAAGTACCATTTCTTAAAAGTACCACTTCATAAAAGTACCATTTTAAGAAAGTGCCAGTTTAAAAAAGCACCATTTTGAAAAGAACCAGCTAATAAATGTACCATTTTATAAACTGGTACTTTTAAAAAATGGTATTATTTACCATTTCTTTAAAATACATTTTTAATAAAGTACCCTTTTACAAAAGTACCATTTTAAAAAAGTACCATTTTATAAATGTACCATTTTATAAAAGTACTATTATACAAAAGTATTATTTTATAAAAAAATCATTTTAATAAGTACAATTTTATAAAGTACCATTTTATAAAAGTACCATTTATAAAAGTACCATTTTGTAAAAATACCATATTATAAAAGTAGCATTTTATAAAAATAAAATTTTAAAAAAGTACTAATTTATATGAGTATTTTTTTATAAAAGTACCATTTATAAAAGTACCATTTTAAAAAAGTAAAATTTTTTTAAGTAACATTTTATAAAAGAACCAGTTTTTCATAAGTACCATTTTATTATAGTACCATTTTATAAAAGAACGGTTTTATAAAAGTACCTTTTTATAACAGAACCATTTCATAAAAGTACCATTTTATATATAAATATTTTTTATGAAAGTACCATCTTATAAAAGTACCATTTTATAAAAGTACCATTTTATAAAAGTACCATTTTATAAAAGTACCATTTCATAAAAGTACCATTTAATTATAATAACAATTTTTTAGAAGTACCAGTTTATAAGAGTATTAATTTAAAAAAAGTACCACTTTTTAAAAGAACCATTTTATAAAAATACCATTTTATAAAAATGCCATATTATAAAAGTACCATTTTATAAAAATATAGTTTTATAAAATTACAAATTTTTATGAGTATTTTTTTAAAAAAATACTAATTTATATGAGTATCTTTTTATAAAAGTACCATTTTTTAAAAGTACTATTTTATAAAAGTACCATTTCATAAAAGTATAATTTTTTAAAAGTGTCATTTTATAAAAATACAATTGTTCATAAATATTTTTTATGAAAGTACCATTTAATAAAAGTAACATTTTATAAAAGTATAATTTTATAAAAGTACCATTTTATAAAATTACCATTTAAATAAAACCCCATTTTATAAAAGTGCCATTTTCAAAAAGTACCTTTTTATAAAAGTACCTTTTTATTAATGTATTTCAAAAGTACCTTTTTATAAAAGAACCATTTTATTAAAGTACCATTTTATAAAATGACCATTTTATTAAGGTATTATTTTATAAAAGTGCTTTTTTATAAGAGTACTAAATTATTATTATTTTATAAAACACAGTTTTATAAAAGTACCATTTTATAAAAGTACCATTTTTTTATTTTATCATTATTTAATTTATTTTTAATATCGATGACCAGAAAAGGCGCGGATAAAAAAACTTTTTTTCCTGTTCCCTGTGGTCCAAGTGCAGGTCGATGAACAAATATGTATACAAAAAACCATACACCAAAATTGTGTTTTTCAGGCGTACACTCAAAAGAAAAACTCTGTCAAAAAATCTGTAAAACGACTTTCAATTTGAATTAGCAATCTTTTAGCAGATTGTTCTGCTGAGAAGGATATTTTTAGTAAAATCTCTGTCATTTAGTTTAAGAAAATAACAGACATTTTACTATGTTTATAATGATTTTGTTTGCTTAATTTCATTATTTTTTCAAGAAATTTTTTTATATAAAAAAAAAAAGCAGAACAGATTGTCAGCAGATTGCTCTGCTGAAATCAGCAGATTGTTCTGCTGAAATCAGCAGATTGTTCTGCTGAAATCAGCAGATTATTCTGCTGAAATCAGCAGATTTTTTCTGCTAAAATCAGCAGATTTTTCTGCTAAAATCAGCAGATATTTTTGCTGATTTCAGCAGATCAATCTGCTGATTTCAGCAGAGCAATCTGCTGACAATCTGTTCTGCTTTTTTTTTATATAAAAAATTTTTTTAACAAAATAATGAAATTCAGCAAACAAAATCAGTATAAACATAGTAAAATGTCACACATGTTTAATAACTAAAACGCCAGATAAAAGTATAAGCTTCCGTAGCGTAGTGGTTAAGAAGTGTGCTTTCAAATCGGAAGGTGGCGAGTTCGATGCTGGCTGGCGCCGTATGTTTTTTTTTTTTTTTTATTGTTATATTTATTCACCTCTTATGACAGATATTTAGCAAACATTGTCTGCTAAAATCAGCAGATTTCTCATATGGCTCAAAATGGGTGTATTTTCAGCAGATTTTTCTGCTGATTGGACAGAGAATTTATTTTGAGTGTAGTTTTAGTTCTTCAAGTGGGTACTTTTTCCGCTGGACGTATGGACTAGAGTTTGCAAATAATCGAGATATTTCATAATCGCGATTACGATTAAAAAAATTGCCGTTAATCGCGATTATCGATTAATCGAATTTTTTAAATAACTTGAGTTGCAATAGCTTTAAAAAATCTCTTGAAATTTACATTTTAGAACGTACGATGCTGCAATCAACGCTGAAAAGATACATGATTTTACTGCGTCTTAATAGTTCTTTATCTGTGCTACTAATGAGTACTCAAAACTGTGACTGGTTTGGATTCGCTCTTTGGCTCGTTATTTCTTTCCAAAAGCTGCTTATAGTCCATCAAAATTTCTGCGGGTCGTGTCGGAATGGCTGCCGATTGCCAGTGAAGAGCTAATGAGGAAATTTGTTAAAAAATTTTACAAGGCACCATTAGTCGGCAACCAGCGGTAAAAGTATGAAAAATTTAGTTTTTTGACAAAATTTCATATCCATATTTGTTGACCAAATCCGACCAAAGCCTTTTGAGTATATTTTAAAAAACTCTTTTAAATTCAGATCAGAATTTAAATTTTACTTTAAATTTTAATGACTTTTATGAGAAAAGGAAAAAAAATCGCGAACAAGTTAAATGAATCATAGCCAATCCATCTATATTTTTCGTTCCAAACAATCGGTTCCAGAAAGCATCATATCGTTCTACAATCGATTCTACTTAACATTCCAGAATCAATGATTTTTGTTTGAAATTGTCCCGAAAGTAATCGTGTTTTTGAGGAATTTAGTTTTTTTGAAAAATAATTTTTAATAGAAACTCAAAAATGGGTTTCAAAAAATTTTGAAACTGATTTAAATTCGTTTCAAAAACAGTTTTTCATAGAAAATTTTTAACCGTAATCGCGTGAATTTTTTGTCGATTACGATTAATTGGTGCGATTAATCGCGATTACGATTACGATTTTAATCGTTTTGCAAACTCTAGTATGGACGGACATCGCTAGTATGTCCTTGGACCGATCAAAAATATACTTTATGGGGTCCCGACCGAAAGTTTTTTGAAAGTTAAAATAAAAAAAAAAAATTAATTGAATAAAAATTTAAGTGAAAAATTAAATGAAGATAAAAAAATTTTGATAAAAAAGTTTTTAAGTGAAATAACAAAATTTTGAATAAATTTCGTTACCATGTCGTTTCTTGTTTAATTCCATTTCGTTCCCGGTTATATTCCATCTCGTTACCTCGTCCATTTCATTTTGTTTCATTTCTATCCGTAAAATACGCGTTAAAGAAACAAATAAATTTTAAAGTCTTTATCTCAATAGATATAAAAAGTACCATTTAAATTTTAAATTTCAATTTTCAGGAATCATTATTTCAGGAAGATAAAAAAGTACCAAAGTACATTTGTTTACCATTTTCATCCCATTATAAGTAGTCGAAATTTCCAAAATGGTACCTTTTTCAGAATGTCTTTATTTTTCATGCTAAAGGTTCTATGTTTCAAGTTCCAGAAGATGGAAAAAGTACCAAAGTACATAAGTTTACCCCTTTTGCCCCCATAGAAACAGAATTTTTAAAAAGTACCTTTTCAGATGTTTTGCCCATTAAAATCGGAATTTCCAAAAACCCAACCTTAGTGGATATATTTTTCGGGAAGTTAACCTACATTCGAGTCCCTCAAGGTTTTGGATTATGCAATGCTGAATCAGTCAGCAGGTAAGTCACCCAACTCTTTTATATACACAGAAGATGTGAAAATGTTTTACAAAAAAAATCAACGCTTTCCTTAAATGTCACAAATTTTTAGAAAAATGTTGAGTTTTGATTAGAAAATTAATTGATACAATCAAAGTGATTAATTTACACCAGTATTGATTAAAATGTTGTTTGATTTAATTAAATAGTTAATTAATTTAATTAATTTCTTAATTGAAAATTCAATATTTTATTTTATAAAATTTCTTTGTTTATTCTAAAATCCTTTTATTTTTGTTCTCCCTAGTACTCCACTGTATTTGTTGGCACAATTTTAATTTTTCTTACTCTATGCCAAATGTTGATAATGTTTTCATGGCCTTTTTTCTTTATTATTCCATGACTGTCGAGCTTCTGTTTAAAGTTTGCCGTTGCTAAAGTACAAGCAAACGAAAACTTTTGATGCACATGCTTGATCATTTTATTATAAGTTGTATTTTTTTTTATTATTTTTAGTCTACAACTCAAAAAAATAAAAAATTAAAAAAAAAATGCTCAAATATACAAAAAACCGGACTTTGAAGCAAAAGAATTCTTAAAAGGAAGGTACTTACAAAACGGCATGCAGCACAAATTATAACTTCTTGGTGGCATGTATCTCTGTCTTTCTTAATAAGAATATTTGTTGAAACTTTATGAGCTTTTAAGTTGTTCAATTTTTGCCATCATATTTTTTCAATTACCTACTTTTTGAGGAAGAAAACATAAGAAACAACAAGAAAAAGCAAAGAAGCATCTTGAACATATTTGACCTGACCAAGAAAAAGATTTTTGGAGAGTATTTTAGAATTAAATTAAAATTAATGAAAAATATATATTTAATTAATTTATTTAGTTGATTTAAGTAAAAACAATAACTATCACAATTTTATTGTTTCTTGGTAAGGACAAAAATATTTCACCTGACCAAGAAAAATATTTTAGTAAAATTTGAAAAATTAGGTCACTGACGAAAATATTAGATAAAATGTTTACTTAATTAATTTAAATAAAAATAATTATAACAATTTGGGTTTTATGGTAAGGCCTTTAAGGCACATTTGACCTAACCAAGAAAAACAACACAAATTGTGCAATTTTTGCTATCACATTTTTTTCAATTACCTACTTTTGAGGAAGAAAACATAAAAAACCACAACAAGAAAAATCAAAAAATATTTGACCTGACCAAGAAAGAGATTTTTGGCAGTATTTTAAATTTAAATGAAATTTAATTAAATTATATTGAATTAATTTATTAAGTTGAGTCAAATTTGAAAATTAGGTCCTTGACGAAAACATTCGAAAAAATGTTTAATTGACTAATTTAAATAAAAATAATTATAACAATATGAGTTTTTTGGTAAGGCCTTAAGGCACATTTGACCTAACCAAGAAAGACAACACAAATTGTTCAATTTTTGCTATAATTTTTTTTCAATTACCTACTTTTGAGGAAGAAAACATAAGAAACCATAACAAGAAAAAGCAAATATTATTAAAAAAATATTAAATTAAAAATATTTGACCAGACCAAGAAAGAGATTTTTGGCAGTATTTTAAATTTAAATAAATTAAATTCTATTGAATTAATTTATTTAGTTGATTAAACTAAAAAATCATCACAATTTTAATGTTTCCTTGGTAAGGACATTTTGTACATATTGACCTTACCGGGAAAAAAATTTCAAAAATATTTTAGAGTCAAATTTGAAAAATTAGGTCACTGATGAAATTATTTTATAAAATGTTTACTTGATTAATTTAAATAAAAATAATTATAACAATTTGAGTTTTTTGGTAAGGGCTTAAGGCACATTTGACCTCATCAAGAAGGACAACAGAAGTTGTTCAATTTTTGCTATCATATTTTTTTCAATAACCTACTTTTGAGGAACAAAATATGAAAAACCACAACAAGAAAAAGCTAAAATTATTAAAAAAATATTAAGTTAAAAATATTTGACCTTACCAAGAAAGAGATTTTTGAGAGTATTTTAAATTAAAATTAAATTAAATTTATTTCTATTGAATTAATTTATTTAGTTGATCAAAGTAAAAGAAACATCACAATTTTAATGTTTCCTTGGTAAGGACATTTTGTACATATTGCCCTTACCAGGAAAAAAAATTTCAAAAATATTTTAGAGTCAAATTTGAAAAATTAGGTCACCGATGAAATTATTTGATAAAATGTTTACTTGATTAATTTAAATAAAAATAATTATAACAATTATAACACCAAGAAAGACAACACAAGTTGTTTAATTTTTGCCATCATATGTATTCAATTACCTACTTATGAGAAAAAAAAACATAAAAAACCACAACAAGAAAAAGCAAAAATTATTAAAAAAATTAAATTAAAAATATTTGACCTGACCAAGAAAGACATTTTTGGGAGTATTTAAATTAAAATTAAATTTAATTAAATTTAGTTCTATTAAATTAATTTATTTAGTTGATTAAATTAAAAAATCATCACAATTTTAATGTTTCCTTGGTAAGGACATCTTGTAAATATTGACCTTAACCAAGAAAAAAATTTTTCGAAAATATTTTAGACGCAAATTTGAAAAATTAGGTCCTTGACAAAAACATTCGATAAATTGTTTACCTGATTAATTTAAATAACAATATTTATAACAATATGGGTTTTTTGGTAAGGCCTTAAGGCACATTTGACCTCACCAAGAAAGACAATATAAGTTGTTAAATTTTTGCCATCAATTACCTACTTTTGAGGATGAAAACATAAAACACCTCTTGTTGTGGCAAAAATGATTAAAAAAGTATTAAATTAAAAATTTTTGACCTGACCAAGAAAGAGATTTTTGGGAGTATTTTAAATTAAAATGAAATTTATTTAAATTTAATTCTATTGTATATATGTATTTAGGTGATTAAAGTAAAAAAATCATCACAATTTTAATGTTTCCTTGGTAAGGGTATCCTGAAAATATTGACCTTACCAAGAAATAAATTTTTGAAAAATGATTTTGGAGTAAAATTTAAAAAATTAGGTCCTTGACGAAAACATTCGATAAAATGTTTACTTGATTAATTTAAATAAAAAAAATTATAACAATTTGGGTTTTTTGGTAAGGAATTAAGGAACATTTGACCTCACCAAGAAAGACAACATAAGTTGTTTAATTTTTGCCATCATATTTTTTCAATTACCTACTTTAGAGGAAGAAAACATAAAAAACCACAACAAGAAAAAGCAAAAATTATTAAAAAATATTAACTTTAAAATATTTGACCTGACCAAGAAAGAGATTTTTGGAAGTATTTTAAATTAAAAATAAATTTAATTAAATTTATTTCTATTGAATTAATTTATTTAGTTGATTAAAGTAAAAGTAACCTCACAATTTTAGTGTTTCCTTGGTAAGGACATCTTGTAAATATTGACCTTACCAAGAAATAAATTTTTGGAAAATGATTTTAGAGTCAAATTTGAAAAAATAGGTCACTGATTAAATTATTTTATAACATGTTTACTTGATTAATTAAAATAAAAATAATTATAATTACAAAAATATGGGGTTTTTGGTAAGGCCTTAAGGCACATTTGACCTTACCAAGAAAGACAACACAAATTGTTCAATTTTTGCTATCATATTTTTTCAATTACCTACTTTTGAGGAAGAAAGCATAAAAACCATAACAAGAAAAGGCAAAAATTATTAAAAAATATTAAATTAAAAATATTTGACCTGACCAAGAAAGAGATTTTTGGGAATATTTTAAATTTAAATGAAATTTAATTAAATGAAATTCTATTGAATTAATTTATTTAGTTGATTCAATTAAAAAATCATCACAATTTTAATGTTTCCTTGGTAAGGACATTTTGTAAATATTGACTTTACCTTTGTCCTGACCAAGAAAGAGATTTTTGGGAGAATTTTAAATTTAAATGAAATTTAATTAAATTAAATTCTATTGAATTAATTTATTTAGTTGATTAAAGTAAAAAATAATCACAACTTAAATGTTTCCTTGATAAGGACATCTTGAAAATATTTGACCTCACCAGGAAAAAAAAATTAAAAATATTTTAGAGTCAAATTTGAGAAATTAGGTCACTTATGAAATTATTTGATAAAATGTTTACTTGATTAATTTAAATAAAAATATTTATAAAAATATGTGTTTTTTGGTAAGGCCTCAAGGCACATTTGACCTCACCAAGAAAGACATTTTTGAAAATATTTTAAATTTAAATTTGACAAATAAGTTTCATTAATTTGTTTGTTAATTTAATTAACAAAAAAAAAAAAACTTTTAAGCATTTTAGTTCTTCTAGGTAAGGCCTTAACAAATTCATAAGTATTTCTTTTGTATATCTTAGAAAACTCAAAATAATAAAACCCTCTTCTTTTATTGTATAAGAAAATATTGTTCAAGTATTCTTCTTAAAGTACAACAAGCAGGGCAAAATACAAAATATTAGCCTTTTCTTGAAAGAAAAAAAAAAACGGCGGTCGGTCGTTCTTTTATTTTATTTTTGTTTAATTCAATTACAAACAATTTCTTTCAACAACAATTGAATTGTCTACATGATTTTTTTGTATTTTATTTTTGAGTGCATGTCATATTTTTTTTTGGTTTAAACATAATGTGCTTGGAACTGCCCTTTGGCCATTTATTTTTGTGTGATTTTTTTTTTTCCATAACTTGAGCTTATGGCAACAACGTTTTGATTTTATTTTTTATCATTTTCTTAAATTCAAAACTTCAGTTTTAATTTGTATTAAGAAATCTTACACTCCCTATTTTTCGCTTGTTATGCCATCCTTTTTTTTTTGTTAGTTGTGCAAAGGAGAAAGACTTGTTTTGCCAGTTGCCGACAGAGGAGGTATTAGGGTGGTATTTATAAAAATAAATGAATTTGTTAATGATTTTATCAACTGAATTTTAGCCAAATTGGAGCTTATACCAATCAGAAAAAAAAATTGAAAAAAAAATCCGTTTTTTATACTCTCCACTCTAGTGATAGAGGGTATATACTATAACTTTGTCATTCCGTTTGTAACTCATCGATATATACCCCATAAAGTATATATATTATTGATCAGTGATCGATTCTAAGACATTCTAGCGATGTCCGCCTGTCTGTCTGTCTGTGGAAAAGGCATTCACGGCCAAAGTATTACAGGGAGATGTCTGAAACCTAACATATTTATTGGAAATTATCCCGAGAAGTTTGGTATTGCATTTGAGCGATATCGGTAGCGGTTCAAAAGTTATGAACGAAAATGTAAGGACACCTCAAAAATGTTGGTGCATTCAACATAACCTAAAAATGCGAAATGCTTTAATTCGGGTGAGGGTTGAAATATGTGAACAGAATTGAACACCGAATGGTATTTAAACAAGTGCAAACACAAAAAAAAAAATTTTTTCGCGCACTTTTTTTTTTAAATTTATTTTTTAAAGAAATTTTCTTTTAAATAAAGGTTTTTGCAATAATCTTTTTAAATTGTGGAGGGTATCAATACATTCTCACAATGGACCTCAGAGTCTACGTGTGTTGACGTAAAACGTCAGCAGCCACTTACAACCTAATACATTCGGCAAGGCCGAATTTAACTTTTTTACTTGTTTCTGGCTATTTTATTATTTCAAGGGGAATCTTTTCCCCACTTGGGTTAATTTTACCCATTTACGAACTTTACCTGCCTATGACCTTGAGACATAATCGTTCCAAACTTTAGCAATGTAGATCTTTTCGTATGGACAGCATTGTGATTTGCACAGACAGACTACTGGACAGACGGAAGGACCTCGCTATGTCTCAGACATCGAATGTCTAAGAATCGATGAGTGATATTTAATATTTCCATGATGATTAATATTACCATATTTTTATGCTGCGGTTGAAGAGCATAAAAATGCGTTTTTATATTAAAAGAAATTCTGTTTGATATTCAGAAACGACCACTTGTAACAACTTTATTCTTAAAATAGCTTGTATTTTAATTTGAATTTTAACTGGTGTTTCAGTTTTGTCTAGTGCCCCCCATTTCCCGGTTCTCGGTATTCCCTGGAATACCGGTATTCCCAGTTCTGGTACCGGTTTCCCGGTTCTAGATATATTCCCGGGAATACCGGTATTCCCGGTTCCGATCCTGGAACCGGTTCTGAAAAACCAAAAAAATACTATACCATAAAATATTTAAATTACACTATTTAATCAGTATTTCAGAAACATTTAGTTGTGTTTGTAAAATTATTTAAAAATCATGTAACAATTTTTTCTTAAATTCAAAAAATAAAATGGAAATGGTGTTTTTCACATGTTTTGTACTTTTTTGTTAAAGCAAAGAAAAAATTTTAATTTTACAAAATTTTACAAAATATACATACCGGTAGTACCGGGAATACCGTCAGAACCGGAACCGGGAATACCGGTATTCCCGGGAATACCGGGAATGAATTGAGAACCGGTACCATTTCCCGGTAATACCGAGAACCGGGAATACCGATATTCCCGGTACTACGGTACTGACCGTAGGCAATAGTTTTGTCATAAAAAAGAACAAAAAATTATTATTCTTTTCAAAGACACATACTATCAAGTGGCGCCCAACTTGGGGCGCCAGAAAGACTATACAAATTGCTTAAATGTCATCATTATTCAGATTTTTTTTCCAACTTGCATAACAAAAAACAAAAATAAATAAAAACATTATTATTTTCAAACTTAAAGACAAAAGTCTTTTAATTGGCGCCCAACGTAGGGCTGCATGTGAACGTTTTAAAAATAATAATTATTCTAATTTAGTTAGATTTAAAATTTTATTATAAAAAAGAAAACTGAAAATAGAATGAATATTTTTTTTTGCGCCCAGAAAGTCTTTCGGTTGGCTCCCAACTTGGTATATTTGCAACACTTAAAAAGGTGTTTTTTAATAGTTCCCCAATTTTGTTATGAATTCAAACAATTAAACTAAGTAATTACTCTAAAAACTTCATCTTTCAATTGGCGCCCAACGTAGGCCCATAATAAGAGTAAATAAGTATTTTAAAATAATAATTATTTGGTGTTGTTTGTTTTCCAATTTTGTAATGTAAACGAAAATTGATAATAATGAATTTTTCTCTTGAAACTCTGAAAGACATGACTATCGTTTGGCGCCCAACATAGGGCTCTAATAAGTCGATATGAGTTTTTTGAAAATAATATTTTTTTTTTTCTGATTAAGGTGGCTTTCTAATTTTATAATAAAACGAAAAAATTAAATTTTTATACTCAAAGACCCAAATCTTTTGATTTTTTTTCTCATCAAGTATTTCGGTTGGCTCACAACGTGGTGCATTACTAAGACCAAGTAAGTTTTTTTTTCAAATAGTAATTATATTGATTTTGTTTGTTTTACAATTTTGCTATGAATACGAAAATAGAAAATTAAATTTACTTTTAAAAATACGTCTATCGATTGGCGCCCAACGCAGGGCCTTAATTAGTCTTTTAAAAATAATAATTATTTTGTTGTTGTTTACTTTCCAATTTTGTTATGAAAACTAAAATAGAAAATAAAGAAATACTATTTAAAAACTATTTAAAACACGGCTTTTGCTTGGCGCCCAACAAAGGGCCTGAATAAACCGATGTGAGTCTTTTGAAAATAATATTTATTCTGATTTAGGTTGCTTTTCAATTTTAAATTAAAACGAAAAAACTTAAAAAAAAATACTCCATTGTAGCTCTACAAAACACATGTTTTGATTGGCGCCCAGCAGTGGACCCCATGATGTCATTCTTTTGAAAGTTGTAATTTATCTAATTTTATTTGTTTTCCCATTGTGTTAAAAAAATTAAATTAAAACTAAAATCTTTAGTCTATAGAAAAACAAAGACACAACTCATTTAATTGGCTCCCAATGTGGGGCATCAATAAGACGATGTGAGTGTTTTAAGAAAAAAATAATTAAGCTAATATTTTTTGCTTATATTATTTGTTTATAATTAATATTATAATTAATAATAAACAAACTCAAAATTACAAGTTTTTCAATTGGCGCCCATCAAGGGCCCTTTATAAAACTATGTAATTCTTTGAAAGTAGTTATTTGTTTGTACTCAAATTTTGTACGGATGTGTCAGAAAATCAAATTTAATAAATATTTTTATACTTTATTTGTATCAAGTGGTCAAAGATTGAGCCGACATACCAGGCCATTCCGATTTAAGTGCCTCCCTTTTAAACATTTCTTATTGTGCATCCATGGATTTTTTTATATATTTTTTTTCCTTCATTCGCAAATTATTTTTATAAGTTGTTTTTTTTTCGCATAATTTTAATAAAATATTTTTTTAAGTTTGTTATTATTGTTCTTTGCCGTTGTTGCAATCATGCAGTAAAACAGGCATTTTTATTAATGCCCTTTAAAGTACCTTTTTTTATTATGTTGAACATTTTATCAAATAGTGATTGGGTCGTTTGAAAAAGATGCTTTCAAATGAGATTCTTGTTGGGGAAATATTTTTATATGCCATGGATGATGTGGAATGACAAAACTTGAACTTGAAAAGTGTTGCGCACTCAAAAGATTCCACTACAAAAGACAGTTAAAACAACTACATTTGTTGTTGTTTAGGCGTCTACTGTATTTTTCGGTAAAATCAACCAAAAATTTTTGTTGTTTTTAACTACTGATTAACAACTACAGAAAACGGAAAAACAACTTTAAATTACTGTTGTTTTTAGTGTAACTCAAATTGTCTGAATTTTTTTTATTAACAAAAAAAATCTTCAAACACGTTATTTTTTATTTTATTAAGAATTACAATATAATTACAAATCATATACTAATTTAACCTAACCGAGAAGTGGTAACAATTACATTCGTCTCGTTGTAGCGAAACAGACCAAGGCCTCTGGTGGGAATCGAACCCGCGACCTCCGTACTCATAGGCTAGCATGCTACCAACTAGCCTACTGGGGCGCCTTTTAGCATGTTAAAAACGGTAAAATTTTTTAAAAAACAAAAAAATATTTTTATTACATTTTACAAATTGGAATTAAATTAATTTAGGTATTATCTATTTGGTAATAGTTCCTGCTGCACCCCACACTTCCAATCGTGCAACAAATCCGTTTTTCTTAACATTTTTAGAAAAATACAATTTTTATAGACTAAAAACAACTACATAAAACAACTGTTACTATAATGTAGTAATTTTTTGTATTAATTTTTAAAACAACTACAAAAAGAAGTTGTTTGAGATTTTTCAAACAAAAACAACTGAAATGAGAAATACTGGGAAGCAAGCGTTATCATAACAAACTGGTGACAGTAAGGACTTGATTTTTTCTATGGGAACCCTAACATTAAACCAGTTTAAGAAACAGTTTCAAAACATAATCTGGAAGTATAAACGTTTTTGATGTCATAGAACCTGTTACAATAAAATTGTAAGTTTTTAAATTTTTTTGCATAAAAAAACTTACAAGGAATCGTGAATTTACTAGACTTTTATTTTGTAAAATTTCCTTGGAAATTTGTAAAACCAAAAAAATGTGAAAATTACAAAAAAAAAGACAAACTGTCAAATAGTAAAAAAATGGTATTACGAGACTCCTTCTACTAATTTATAAGGTTTTTATTTGTTTGTAAAAACTTTCCAAAACTCCCGAAATTTAAGGCTAAAAACTCCCATTGTAGGTCTCCAAAACAAATTCATAGGCCTTTTAGAAAAAAATATCGTGTGTCTATGGGAGCTTCCCCAAATATGGGAAGTGATTTCACCGTCCGACAAAAATTAAAACAAGTCGTTAAACACGAACTGGATAATTAACATTTAAAACAAGAGACTAAATGTAGTAAAATTGTAATTGAAGTGTTTCTTTTCGTGATCCTGTTTCCTTTTAAAAGGACTTCAAAGTTTTAAAGGATTAAATTTTATAAAATATTTTTTTAATATTTGTACTTGTCCTAGGATGTCACTAGTTATAGTAAGTGAAAGAGAAGGATCTTTTATAATTTTCCTATTTTATTAAGTAAGTTTAGTCCGTTCAAATATTTATCGTTCAATATCATTCAAAATTTTCAACAAAATGTTTTGATAAAGTTTTCAAATGACTTTATTCACATTCTTTTATCAGGATATGGAAAATAAAAAAAAATAAAAATTAGGGGAGATCCTCCTCTTTCATTGTGTCATCCTACGACAAGTACAAATATTTCAAAAATATTTTACAAAATGTATCCTTTAAAACTTTGAAGTCCTTTTAAGAGAAAACGGGATCACCAAATTTAAAACTGAAAATGCAGTTTTACTCCATTTTATCTCTACTTTCAGACGTATATCATCCTGTTAATGTTTAATATTGGCTGTCGGACGGTGTTTTAATATATCAAAAGTTGTGGATCTTTTTCAAATTTAAAGATTATTATGAGTTTCAGAATAAAAATCCTTATATCCTTTCAAGGCGCAAAATAATTTAAGGTATATGAGAGGTTTCAAAACGATCATAGACGAGGTCTTAATATTTTCTTAAAAACTATTCAAATATTTGTATTTTATTCTTTAAACCAATAAAATTTCAGTTTAAAAATCTTTTGTTTTATTTAAAAAAAAAAATTGTCAGTAGACATTTGTCTAAAAGGATCTGTCATTTTTATTAAAACAAAATTTATACTTGTATTTTATATTTTTATGAACTGAAACTTTTATTTCTTAATACCGTCTAAAAAAATATATCTTGTCAAGTTGCCAAAGTATACACACATGGTACGAGGATTATAGAGGGGACTGAAAAGTCAACAAATATTTGATACAACTACCGTAGAAGCCCTTAATAGGCTACCAAAAAGTTGGTTTCGGAATTAAAATTTTGGGAGCCAAATGGTTTGCAAAAACGAAATATAGGCTTGGTAGAGGCTAACAGTTTAAGTTGGATCCCAAAATTTTGATTCTGAATCGGTTGTTCATTTGATAGTCATAAATTTCTAATTTCAACACACAAAAAAAAATTAAAAAAATTGTGCCAGTTTTTGGTTTAATTACAACCTATAAAGTGGTTTTAGATAACTTACCAAAGTTTTTGCTCTAAAAAACTTAGGTAAATTATCCAAAACCACTTTATAGGTTGTATTATCCCCAAAACGGTCACAATTTTTTTATATTTTTTTTTTGTGTGAAGCAAAAGGAGATTTTAAAAATTATTGATTGTAGGTATTTTTTACCATTCAACTTCCCCCGTTTAGAATTCCTACACAAAATCATTTTTTCGGCCCACTCTAAAGTACATACAATACAATATGAATGTAATATTTTTATACTTGTGGTAATATTAACATAACCTTAAGGTTGTATATTCTTATATTTTGAGTTAGTATGATATTTGATATATGTGATGGAAATATGTATAAAATATACATTAGGGGTATTCACTTCAAGGGGAAAAATAGGGTAGAAGCAAGATTTAAAATATGACACAGCGATAACTTGTTCCCTAACATATAGAGTAGGGTTATAACTTTTTAAATTTTTTGCAAATATCAAAAAGTCCATCCCATAGTCGAATAGGCCATGAAAAAATATTAAGAAATGATGTCTTACTTTTTCGCGATCGTTAAAAAAGTTCACGCACCAAACGCGATAAAATTTTGAATATTAGTTTTTCTTTTAAGTATAAATAAATTAAATTTAATTGCAAAATATTTAGGATTTTCTTGTAATTTCATTAATAAAAACAAAATGTCATCAATTGAATGGATTATAATCGCGAAATTTTGGTGCTTTTTCGCGGATGTTATAAATAAGTTAAATGTGATTCCTTCTGATATGTAGTCATGAGTGTATGATAGTTTTCAAATAATTAAGATATGACGTCATAATATAAAATTTTTAAAACAAAAAAAATAAAAAAAAATCATTCTTTGGGCAGTTTTGGAAATTGCATTCGGTGCGTGAACTTTTTTCACCGAAATGACCGAAAAAATAGATTTTTGTTATTTGTACAACATTGCCCATAGCGTGGTGGGATGGACTTTTTTTGCCCAAAAAAAGTTATAACCCTAATATAGAGTTGTCGGTACTTCGAGCTGAATGATATTGCATTTCAGCGAAAAGTTTGAACAAAAAAGTAAGGACACCACGACAATTTTGGTATATTCTACATAACCTTAAAATACAAAATGATTTTATTGGGCTGCAGGTGGACACATGTAAACGCAATTTGGTACAAAAAAGAATTTCAAGAAAAGGAAACATGTTTTTTCACACAAAAAGCATATTTTCGCCGAAAAAATTTTTTTTGTCGAAATTTTTTTAACAAATTTTTCAAATTAAGTTTTTTTGTTGTATCTTTTTTACATTGTGGCTGATATCAATTTGTGCGACAAGACCAATTATTGTTTTGTTTCCTTAGTGAATACCCCTATTATATAAATCCCCATGTATGTACTTTACAATAGAAAAAAAGGATTGTCTACCAAAGAAAAAGAATAAAAAAACTTTAAGGAAAAACACTTAAAAGGGTTACAACAAGAACTACTTAAGATTTATATTACATAAAACTATGAAATTCTAATGTAAGGAAGTAGAAAAATAATAAAAGTAGACACAAGACAAGATGATATAGAAAAATACACTTAGAAAAATAAAGAGAAATTAAAAAAAAAACATTAAAAAACAAAAATTCTAGAAATCTCGCTACAGTGATGAAAAAAAATCATATTAAAGTTGGGAAAAATGCAAAAGATATATAAGATCTGACCATATCGAAATTTATTAAATAATATTGCATCTGATTAGATATGTCAGATTTATGTCCCCGAGTTCGGGATCAGCGGGAATCTGATAAACAATTGTAGCTAGACAGATCCCGAAATTGAAAATAAAATTTGGGGTCAAACAGATCGGATCAAATACAATCTAATTTGAAATTGAGGTTAACATCTCCGCAGGATTTTTTTGAAATTCCGGTGCTAAGGGGATTCAAAGGTACACTCAGAGAAAAATGCTTCATAATATTTATGACATGGTTTCATAAATATTTTTGTCATAAAATTTCATTATATTTATGAAACCTTCATAAATATAATAAAGTTTTATGAAAAAAGTCTATGAAAAGCACTTCATATAATGTCATGATTTCATAAAAAAAAATCATAAACGTGTCATATGACTTATTGTAATATGAATAAGAAATTGGGGCAACCCAACTAAAGCTCCTGAAGACGATTTTAATTCCTTATTTTAGTTTTTCCAATGTAAATATCGTCTATTTTATTTCTAAAAAAAAAATAATGCATTTGGTTTATTAATGAAACATTTCATAAATAATATAAAACCTTCTCATAAATATAATGAAACTTGTCATTAAAGTTCGTCCAATTTAACTGTTTCGTAAATATTATGAAATGTTTCATAAATACTATGAATCATTTCATAAAAATTATTTTTTAACTATTTTATTATAATTATGGAACTATTTCATAGTACCAATGAAGTGGTTCATAAATACTAAGAAATTGTTTCCTAATATGATCAAATATTTAAGAAAAAAATTAAATCTATGAAATGTTTTATCGTATTTATGAAACATTTCGTAATATTTATGAAGAGTTTCATAAAAGTTTATGAAATTTTATTCATCATATTTTTGAAATCCTTCATAAATATAATGAAAAATTTCATAAATATTGACCCTATGAACAATTATGAAACTGTTTCATTGTATTTATGAAACTGTTACATTAGACGAACTTTAATGAAGATTTTCATTATATTTATGACAGATTTCATAAATATAATGAAGCTTTTTCTTAGAGGGTATTAAAAGGTTTATGTACTTTGGTAATTTCCTATATATCCTAAAGTAATGGCTCTAGAAATTTAGTATTTGGAATGTAGGATCTGTTTAAAATGTGAAATCTTCCTTTCTACAGAAAAAATCATTTTGAAATATGTACCTTTTAGATATTCCGGTTTAAATGAGGTAAAAAGGGCAAATATTTTACATTTTTCTTTTTCCTGAGATAATGGTTTCACAACCTTAAAATGTAGGATCATCCAGAGAAAAAAAATCTGACTGAAGTACTTTTTAAAAATGTTCACTTCTAATTGTAAGAGTAAAAAAGTGTACTTTGGTAATTTTTCAATTTTCTGCAAAAATAGGTATAAACAAGTAGAAAAGTTAAATTCGACTAGACCGGACCTATGAATACTCTCCACAATGCCCTTGATTAATGGCATTGTTTTTTTGTAAAAAAATAAAAATTACTAATTTTTTTTTCGAGTGTAACATTTTTTTCGAGTGTAAATTTTTTTTAGTGTAAAAATATTTCTGAGTCACAAAAATACTTTGTTAACAAATTTTGTGGCTTACCAATGTTTTTAAAACTTGTTTAACGGCTTTTCAACACGTGAATTTACGGTGAAACCAATCTGAAATTCACGGTTTTGCTTATGACTTTTGAACCACTAGACCGATGTGGCTAAAATTATAATGCGAACCGGACCAGGAGAAAGGAAAATATATATGACCAGATTTAGCACCTTCAGAATTGACGTTCGAAAATTATCGTATTTTTCATCTCGTAAATTCGCAAAAACCCCTTGCCGAAATTCACTTTTTTGCTCATAACTTTTGAACCACTAGACCGATTTCGCTGGATTGCATTACTAACCTGACCAAATGGCCAACATATATGCTAAACTTCTGGATCCACCGTAAAATCTTTTAAAAGTTAGCGTGTTTTCAACATACAGACGGACGGACGGATATCGCTAGATCGTCTTAAAATCGCTCGAGGATCATGAATATATATACTTAATGGGGTCCTAGACCAATATTTCGAGGTGTTACAAACGGAATGACAAACTTGAGTGGAGGGGTAAAAAATTGAGCATGCTCTATCGAAATAAAACATTTTGAAAAAATATTTTGAGAGGTTTCTGATTTAAGGAGGGCAAAAATGGGTAAAAATTTTATTTTGATACATTTTCTATCTCCTGAAATTATGGTCATAGAAACTGGAAATTTTAAATGCAGGATTCTCCTGCCGAAAAAAAAAACATTAAGAAGAAAATGCAAAAAAAAACAAGTAAGAAAATTAAAGTCGGTCAAGACCGACCATATAATACCCTACACCAGAGTTTCCCGGAAAATTGGTCCCAAGTTCAAACATGGACTGATTAGATCTATATTTTGTCAAATCTTTAATAAGTGTAAAAAGCACTCACTAATCAAATTTGAGTGGAATAGGCTTCTTTTTGTTGACAATAAATCGCTTCAACTGAATATCGGGTAAAATCCACTTGGGACCTAAGTCCAAAAATGGTCCGATGATAATAAGATTTGATAAGGTTATTAAAGTACGCGTTTAACATACACAAACAGAATTTTAATTAAATATTTTCTATTTTCATGTAATTTGAGAGATTTATGTGAAAATCGGGAAGATGGTTTGTATGGGAGCTACAAGAATAACTGGTTCGATTTCTATAAAATTCGGAATGGTCATTTGGGTGGATAAAACATGATTTCCGAAAATATACCTATTAAAATGCGGCTATTAGAGTCATTTGAACCAAAACTAAAGAGGACCTTTGTATGGGGGCTAGGTCTAAATATGGACCGATTTTTTTCAATTTCAATAGGCTTCGTCCTTGGGCCAAAAGAGGCTTAAGTTTCAAATTTCAGGTAAATGGATTAATAATTGCGACCTGTATCGTGTTTACACCGTTTACATGGACAGACTGACAGACGGACGGACGGACATCGCTAAATCGACTCAAAAAGTGATTCTAAGTCGATCGGTATACTTAAAAGTGGGTCTAGGACCAATATTTCGGTGAGTTACAAACATCAGCACAAACTCATTATACCCTGTACCACAGTGTGGTGTAGGGTATAAATATTATGAAGATGAGTAAAAGTACTTTTAAGAAAGTGTTGCATCTAAGAGAGTAAAAAAGTGTACCTTGGTACTTTAACTAAAATAAAGGTAATAATAACTTGATTTTTGGAATGTTGGATTCTGAAAAAAAAACTTTTATTTCTGAAAGATCCTTCTGCAGAACATTTTGAAAAAAGTAACATTTACAAATAACAATTTTAATGGGGTGAAAAGGGTAAAAAATGTACACTGGTACTTTTTCTGTATTCTGAAATAATGGAATAATTTTTTTAAAATTTGGAATGTAGGATTATGCAGCGCATTAAAATTGTAAAAAAAAGTACTATTCAAATAAATTTCGCGTCTAAGATGGTAAAAGAGTGTACTTTGGTACTTTTTCGATTTTAATAAGAAATGGTTCGGTTTTATTAAAAAAAGGTTCATCTCATGACCGATTTTAATGGGATGAAAATGGTAAAATGTTAAACATTGGTACTTTTTCTATCTCCTGAAATAAAGGTTCTAGAAACTTGAAATTTGAAATGTGGGATCATTCCGCAAAAAAGCATTGTGACAAAGAGTAAAAGTACTTTTTAGAAAGTAAGAGGGTAAAAAATTGTACCTTGGTACTTTTACGATCTCATAAAAACTTAATTTTTGGAATGTTGGATTCTCCGCCAAAACAAAACATCCTGAAAAAAGCTTCTATTTAAGAAATATGCTTTTGCAGAACAAAACATTTGCAAAAGAGTAACTTTTATAAATTCCAATTTTAATGGGGTGAAAATGGTAAAAATTGTACACTGGTACTTTTTCTGTTTTCTGAAATAATGGTTTTAGAAACTTAAAATTTGGAATGTAGAATCATGCAGCGCAATAAAATTGCAAAAAAAAAAGTACTTTTCAAAAAAATGCCGCATCTAAAATGGTAAAAGAGTGTACTTTAGTACCTTTTCGATCTCATGAATAAATGGTTCGATCTCATGAAATAATGGTCACCTCATGTTCGATTTTAATAGAATGAAAAGGGTAAAATTTTATACATTGGTACTTTTTTATCTCCTGAAATAAGAAACTTGAAATTAGAAATTTGGAATCATCCAGCAAAAAAAACCATTCTGATAAAGAGTAAAAGTACTTTTTAGAAAGTGTGCATTTAAGAGGGTAAAAAAGTGTACTATGGTACTTTTACGTTCTTCTGAAATAATGGTCATAAAAACTTGATTTTTGGAATGCGGTATCCTCCATCTAAACAAAATATTCTTATAAACAAAACTTTTAGGAAAAACAAAAATAAAAAACATTGTAACATAAGTACTTTTAAGAAAGTTTCAATTCTGAAAGTGTAAAAAAGTGTACTTTGGTACTTTATCGACTCCTAAAATAATGGTAATAAAAATCTTGATTTTTGAAATGTAAGATACGTCATCGAAACAAGACATTCTAAAATTTATAAATACAATAATCGGTTATTCGATGGTCTGATGTTGTTATAAATAATTTTTATTTTACTTCTCCAATATTACGAAATTCATCGAATTTCATCATCAGGGACAGTGTTAAGAATTACACAAACGAAAATAAACTTTAATCTACTTCTATAAACATTGTCGTTTGAAAGTGCAATTCCAAACGACAATGTGTAGCTTAAAGATTATTTTTGTTTGTGTAATTTTTAACACTGACCCTGATGATGAAATTCAATGAATTTCGTAATAGTGGAGAAGTAAAATAAAAATTATTTACAACAACAACAGACCACGAGCTCGGTTATTTTATTTATATAACAAATCAAAGGTCGAATAAATACAACATTAGATTTACATTCTGATTTTTTTTTTAGGAATTTCTGATTCAAAGAAGGTACAAGTGGCTAAAAAATTCTAGTTTAGTACTTTTACGATCTCCTCAAATAATGGTCTCATAAACTTAAAGTTTTGTATTTAGTATTATTTAACAAAAAAAGGCATTCTGAAAAAGTAGTTTTTGAAAATCTCAATTTTAAGTTAGACAAAGGAAAATTATATTTTCTCAGTGTTTTAAATTTTAAACATATAGCACACACTACATCGTATTATGTTACACAAAGAAGTCATCAGAACATTTTGTAAAAGATTGAAGTTGATTTTTTTTTTTGTTTTTTTACAACATAAACCGATATGGTGAAACCATGAGTGTTGGCATATTTTCTGGTTAAATGACAAACATAAGAGGGCAGGCAAGCATTTTGTTAAGTCAGTCAAGTCAGTCAGTCTATCTATTAAATAAGTCTTGTCTACTTATGTTCTAGTAAATTTACCCCATTTAAATAATTAATACATTAAAATCCAAATATGTTTTAATTATTCTATTTTGCAAATTACAAAAAAAAAAAAAAAATACCATAAAACAAATGGAAATCTTTCATCTTTTAATTTACAAATCATTACAAGAAAAAAAAAATACAGAAAAACAGATCACATATCATATGGTGTATTCCAAACAACTCCCTTAGGGATGCACGAGTATGTGTTTGTATAAGGCTACATGCATATTTTATATATGAACAAAAAAAAAACTTTAATGTAAACCAAGTTTATGTACAAAGAGTCTGCTAAAATACAGACAAAACAAAAATTTTTTTGTTAGTTTTTTATGATTTTATACACTCATAAAAAATAGTGGGAATTAAATTTTTAACGGTGTAAAGAACATTTTTATTATATTCAATCACTAAATTTGTTAAACCAATTAAAAAAATAATCAAACAATTAATAATATTTAAATATCTTACCAAATTTTATAAAAAAAAATAGCAAATCTTACCTGTAAAGAGATAAAAAATAAATAAAAATTAGTTATGCCAAATATATTCAAGATGGGGCAGCCACACACAAAGAAAATGCTTCATCATATTGATGAAACGGTTTCATCACTTGCTGTCATCAATTTTAATGACAAATTTCATTATATTAATAAAGCTTTTCTTCAAAAGGATGAAACATTTCATTAAAATCGAGGAAACAGGTAATGATCATGTATTAAAAAAAATATAAAAAATAAAAAAATTCTGCCCTGGATGGTATTTGAACCCACGCACAGTGCACTGTGGGCCAGGATTTCCATTTTTTGGCCAATAAGGTCTGTAAGGCAACACATATTTAAAAATATTTTTTCAGAATGTCGACATCTTGAATTTTGTCCACCTTTAATATATTTTTATTATAGCTTAGAGTTTTTTTTTGCGCATGAGGTTAAAGTCAAAGTTTGAGATTTTTTTTATTTTTAATTTATAAAACAAAATATTGTTTTTGTTCTCCAACACAATATTTTTTCAAATTTTCTACGCAGTTCTCCTAAAGCCACCTGTTTGTCCAACACATGAGATAAACTGCCAAAAAGTAAGTTACAAGTATATTTTTTTTAATAAATTATTGAAATTCATACTTTTGTTGAATTCCGACTTTTTTCAACACCAAAGTCCAAACAATATTGACAAACCTCGAATTACTATCTGTCTTTGGCAAAGTATTCTATTCACATTTATGCGACCCTGTGCGACCGTTCATAAACTTTTGACATATCGGCAATAAACCAAAATATGACGTTTAAAAATGACCGAAATGGAAAATTTTTTTTAAATTTTTGTTGATATTTATTTTTTCTATTGATTTCCAATAAAAAAAAATCCCAAATTTTAGCAGGAATTGGTTTATTTTTTTGTCAATAGACCGATTTAACTGAATATCGGTCAAAATTTTTATATGGGGACTAAGTCCAAAAATGGTCCAATTATATTCCGATTTGATTATGTTACAAAAGTAGACGTTAAACACCTAAAAATAAAATTTTTATCAAATATTTCCATTTTTATGAATTTTGAGGGAATTATGTGAATATCGGGAGGGTGGTTTGCATGGGGACTACCAGAAGGACTGACCCGATTCGTTTGAAATTTAGAGTGAAGATTTGTGCATACAAAATTTTATTACCTGCTAAATTTCAAAGATATCTTTTATAATACGGTTATCAGAGTCATTTAAGCCGAATCCAAAGGGGGCGTTTGTATGGGTGCTAGGTCTTATCATAAACCGATTTTCTCCAATTTCAATAGGCTTTGTCTTTGGACCAAAAGATGCTTAAATTTCAAATTGAATGAAAATTGCTACCTGTATCGTGCTTAAACCGATAGATGGACAGACGGACGGACGGATATGGCTAAATCGACTCAAAAAGTCATTCTGAGTCGATCGGTATACTTGAAGGTAGTACCAATATTTCGGGTAGTTACAAACATCAACACAAACTCATTATACCCTGTACCACAGAGTGGTGTAGGGTATAAATATAAAATTATTAAATAACCAATACAATTAAATAATTTTGACTCACGCAAAAAAATGGCACTCTCTACGAATCACTCACGCAAAAAACGTCTCACTCACTTATCACAAATTTGAGTCACGCTTACTTTCGATCACGCGTAATTCATGTGACCAACGTCCATCTCTAGCACATTTAAGCGGGCACATTTTGTCTTTAGCATTTTAAATATTTTTTTTATGAAATTGTTGGATAGTAGCATTACTTGTACATTTTGGATGGCAAATACTAATTAGAAAAAGGGACCCTTTTAAATGTGCCACTGAATATATGAACTTTTTGACGCATTTAAAAGGGATATATTTTATAAAAATCTTCTGATTAAAGCAGAAAGATGAATTTAGAAAAACTTAGGAATGTAAATATTATAGATTTTCTTAAAAAGCTGTGCCCTACATTTTCGATCCGCCATTTTGATTTTAAGAAACCTGAGTTCGTTTTCGTAATTAACGTTGCGCAATCATTTCCTGGTGATATTTTGAAACATTAATCAATAATTTAAATATCTTGTCCGCCATATTGGATCAGCTATTTTGAATTTCGAACTTCGAACATCTGATTCTAAAATCAGATTTGACATCCGTAAAACCATCAAAATTAAAGTTTTTGTCCAAAACAGACAACATAGAAAAAAACTTAATATTTTAGGTGTCGCCATATTTAATCCGCCATTTTGAATTTAAACAAGTGAAAGTGTTACATTCGGCTGTGCCGAATCTTTTATACCCTTCAAAATGTAAAAACCGTATAAAAAAAATCCAGGGCGTCTTTTTTTTTGGGAGGGGGGGGGGGGGGGTTGGTGGGAGACGTTAGGGATCACTTCCTCTTGCGATTTTGAACTTCTTCTGAGATAAGAATGTTGCATTTGCTTAGCAAAAGTACAAAAAACCCTGCAAAAAATGCGTTTTTTTCTTGGGTTGGTTTAGTTCTACAAGGGGGAACTTTTTTCCCCTTGGTCCGATTTTTTCCATTTCCGAACTTAACCTGCCTAGGAATATAAGACATATTCGTGCCAAACTTCGGAAGTCTAGCTCTTTTATTTTGGACTGTATCGTGTCTTCTACAGACGGAGAGACGGACGGACGGACATCGCTAGAATGTCTTAGAATCGATCACTGATCAATAAAATATATACTTTATGGGGTCCTAGACCGACATTTCGATGTGTTACACACGGAATGACAAAGTGAGTATACCCCCATACTGTGGTTGGAGGGTATAAAAATTGCTGCCCTGGATGGTATTTGAACCCACGCACAGTGGCCGAAATTACTGATCTAGCGGCGCTTCAGTCAAAAATTAAAACTTTTAAATCGATTAATGTTTTGAATTGTATTCAAAGAAAATTGTCGTTTTCAAAAAAAAAAAAATTTTCTTTGTATTTTTCAAAAAAATTCTTAGTTTTGACGACACGCTTCAGCACATTGATGACATCGTTTCATCATATTGATGAAACGCTACATTGGACGAAAATTTATGACACCGCTTCATCATATTGATGACACGTTATATTGGACAAAAATGTATGCAACATTTCATCATATTGATGTAACTTTTCATCAATATGATGAATTATTAGACGAAAATTAATGACACCGCTTTGTCATATTGAACCGTCACATTGGACAAAAATGTATGCAACATTTCATCATATTGATGTAACTTTTCATATATATGAAGAAGTTTTTTCTTTAAGTGCAATGGCAAATTTTTCTCCAAACTTTTTTTAGTGTACACATTCATAAAATATTTTGTAGATATGAAGAATAATAAGTTTTTCTTTGAATACACCAAAGACATGTAGAAAAAGTTTAAAGGTCATAGAGTTTGTTATATGTATGCTTTATTCTTTATTCAACTACTGTCTCCCCAGATATCTAACATTTCATATCATTGTTATTATTTTGTAAATATTTTTGTTAAAATTTTTGCATAAAAAAACAAAGTTGGCAAACGCTACCCTTTAAATGCTGTTATCGATTGAAAATCTTATAATTACACTTAAAGAAAAAGCTTCATTATATTTATGAAAACTGTCATAAAAATAATGAAAATCTTCATTAAAGTTCGTTTAATGTAACAGTTTCATAAACACAATGAAACAGTTTCATAATTGTTCATAGGGTTAATATTTATGAAATATATATTTAATAAAATTTCATAAACTTTTATGAAACTCTTCATAAATATTTTGAATGCTTCATAAATACGATGAACAATTTCATAGCTTCAATTTATTTTTTCTTAAATATTTGATAATATTTGGAAACTATTTCATAGTATTTTTGAACCAATTCTTTGGTACTATGGAATAGTTCCATATTAAAAATGAAATACTTAAAAAAATAATAATATTTTTTTAATGAAAGAGTTCATAGTATTTATGAAATATTTCATATTAATAATATTTATGAAACAGTTACATTGGACGAACTTTAATGACAAGTTTCATTATATTTATGAAAAAGTTTCATAGTATTTCTGAAATGTTTCATTAATAAAGCAAATGCATTATTTTTTATAGAAATAAAATTAATGTTAATTACTTTGGAAGAACTAAAATAAGGAATAAAAATTTTAAAAATCGTTTTCAGGAGCTATAATTGTTTTGCCCCAATTTCTTAATCATACTACAAAAAATCAAATGAAACGTTTATGATTTTTTATGAAATAATGAAATTTTATAAAGTGCATTTCATAGACTTTTTCATTAAACTTCATTATATTTATGAAGGTTTCATAAATATAATGAAATTTTATGACAAAAATTGACTGGCAACACTATTTTTATGTTTAACTTTTAACCAACACCGTATAGGTTGCCAACCTTGTAAAAAAATGTATATTTGTTAGCCTTTATTTTATTTTTGTCTGCTTAGATATAGAATAAAAAAAGATAATAGTAAAAAAATATTTCATATGTCTTTTAAAATGCATGACATAATATTTTTCTTACATACAATTTCATTTTCATCAACGTCATCATATTTTTACATATGTAATACAGCGTTTAGGTGGACTTAAAGTCAAGCAAAAACAATACAATGTTGTTGCAACATGTTGCAAAATTTCATAAAATTAAGATTTTAATGTTGAAATACATCTCATGATATTTTTAATATTATCCAACATTATAAACAGCAAAAATAAATACAAGTTAAATGTTTCTGCAACATGTTGCTAGAATATTTTTCTGTAAATTTACGTTTAACAAAGGATTTTATGATTTTTAAAACCAATTTTCGTACAAAATTAAAGAATTAACTTCTACTTTTTTAAATTTTTCAAATATACAAAACTTTGATCGCCGTGTTGCACGTTTTCATTTAATCCGATCAGCCTCAAATTTGTACCACGTAAATTTAAGGCCTAGAGGAATAAAAAAGTCCCCTGACGATCAAAATCGCAAGAAAAACTATTGTGCCATACAAAAAAAAAGCGGGTCTACTCTCACATGCTTCCGGCAGTCTAAACGCCTTACAAGTATAAATTCTATGCAAACATTATGTTAGTGTAAATTTTGTCTTATATAAATATTCATAAAATGATGTAGTCCTTTTTTTCCTGTCATTATTGTTGTCATGTTTTATAAAGAGGTTGAGAGATACAGAAAAAAAAAGTAATTCTGGAAAAACAAACCCACAAATCATCCTCATGATGATGACGATGACAATGACGATAATGTGGATGTACGCTCTTAACTTAACTTTGCCACTTTTCCACATTTTCTACAAAAAGTTGTTATTTTTTTTTTCTATTAAATTCTTTCATTAAATGAGGAGTAGACATTATTTATTACAATACATTATTAACGAGATACTGTTGTTGATTACATTATGATTATCACTACTACAACTAACATGTCATAATGGAAAAAAATTATAAAAATAAAAAATCAACAACAAGCTACAAATGATGGACACGCTATACATCATGATCAGGAGGATGGACATTTCCATAAAAAAAATGAACACATTAACGACACCTATTAAATATGCAAACAAACAAAAAAATAAACAAGCGATATCCACTGAAAGGAATTTTAATGATTAAATTAAAAATTACTGAAAAAGGCAATGTTGCTGCAACAAGTTGCTAAATTATTTTATTTCGATTTTTTAGTTTTAGACAACACATTTTGAAATTTTTTTAATCTTATGTCCTATTTGACTGTAAAAAAATCCCATATCGACAAATAAGTTAAATTTATATTCTTAAAATAGATATACAATGTTATTGCAACATGTTGCAAAATTTCCAAAAATTTATATTTTAATGTATTTCAAATCTCATGATATTTTTAATATTATGCCACATTATAAGTAAAAAAAAAGCTATTTCTGTATAAATACATATTAAATGTTTCTGCAACATGTTGCTTGAATATTTTTCTGTAAATTTACGTTTAAAATATGATTCTATGATTTTTTAACCCAATTTTAAGACAAAATTAAAGAAATAACTAAATTTTTACACTTTTGTTTATCCTCTAACCCACAAGGTTGCTTCTTGGCGCCCTAACTTGAGTGCAAAAACTATATAAAAAATATTATTTTTATATTATTTATCGCAAGGGAAAAGGACTCTTCTAAAGTTTCCGGAATCTAAAAATATTTATGAACATTTTTTTCCTCTTTTTAAAAATGTTGTTCAAATAGTAGATAGATTAATTAAAATGATTTACATAGTTGCTGCAACATGTTGCTAACATACTTTTTGTTACTATACTATTTGTTTACATTTATCGACAT
The DNA here is from genome assembly GCA_963921195.1 of Pegoplata infirma. Lineage (NCBI taxonomy): Eukaryota > Metazoa > Arthropoda > Insecta > Diptera > Anthomyiidae > Pegoplata > Pegoplata infirma. Next base: position 293,284,329 of record OY992536.1, on the reverse strand, counting down.
AGAAAGGTGCCCTCAACACAAAATTTGTTTCCCCCTTTTTAAAAATTTCGTTTAAAAGCACCCAAAAATAGATGAAATACTTAAAACAAATTACAATGTTGCTGCAACATGTTGTAAACATATTTGCTTAATATATAAGTCAGCACTTTATTTTCCCCTCACTTAAAAAAAAAAACTTTAAAATCTCCAAAAATAAGATAAACTCATAATGCTTTACAATGTTGCTGCAACATGTTGCTAACATATTTAACTATTTCTATTCAAGGTTGGTTGCAAAATTTTAATATTTTTTCACCAAAAAGACAACTTTTCCATAAATTTTCTTTTGACTTTTTCATTAACAAATGTTTTTGCATTTAGGATTTTTTTTTAATAATTTTTTAATTAAAATTGTAATTTTAATAAAAAAAAAAACTATAATTAATAGTAATCATACTCGAAATCTACCAGAAATGTTCTGTAAATGTTTAACAACAAGAATAATGGAGCAACTATAAAAGGGCATACAAATTACAATATTTCAAATTGAAAGAAAAAAAAAATTAAATAAACTACAATTTCTAGCAGCAACATCAATTTAAAATAATTTTAAAGTTAAAACAACAGTAAAACAACGTCCTTGACTGACTGAAAGCGAATAAATGAGAAACAACAACACAGTGGTGTTGTTGCCTAATTCAGTGTTTCTTAAACTGTGGGACAAAAAGGGATTTTAAAACACTGTCATGTTGAGCGAAAATATAGATTTTTACCTTCTGGGAAGGCAATACTTTTAGAAAAAAAATTTTTTATCACATTTTAGACAACACAATAAAAATTTTAATTTTAGCAAAAGGTTAAACAAAGTTACATTTTTGCCATATTTTTTTACCAAAAAGTACTAATTTGGTACTTTTTACCATTTTTTAGCTGAGTAAAGGGGAAATGAAAAAGTATGAAAACTTGTTGGTACTTTTTTTTAAGAAATGCTATTTTCGGTTCTTTTATTTGGTTCTTTTATCAAAAAGATGTGTTTCGAACATTTTGTTAAAAAAATAATATTTCGGTAGTTTTTCGAAATGTCTGAAATATTTTTAAAAATTATTGTTTTCGTATCAAAAAGTATTATTTTGGTAATTTAAAAAAAAAATTATTGAAAACTACTACTCTTGTTCTATTACGAAAAATAAATTTTTTGGTACTTTTTTATCTAAGAGAAGTGCTTTGAACATTTTATTAAAAAATTTTTATTTTGGTACTTTTAATAAGTTTTTTATTGAGAAGTGCTATTTTGGTACTTTTTACGTTTTTTTTTATCAAAATAAGTGTTTTGATCATGTTATTAAAAAAAACTATTTTGGTACTTTTTTGAAATATGTAAATTTTTATTAAAAAGGTATTGTTTTCGTATCAAAAAGTATTATTTTTGTACTGTTAATTAAAACAAAAAACAAAAAACCGATTAAGAAAAAAATGTTTGGTACTTTTTATTAAGACATACTATTTTATTACTCTTAACGAATACTATTTTTTGGTATGAAAATCGATTAAGTAAAAAATTATTGGTACTTTTTATTAAGAAATACTAATTGGGTACTTTTTACGAACTAGGACTTTTTTGGTACTTTTTTATAAAAAAGTATTATTTGAAAAATTACCATTTTGATTCTTATTAAATATTTGAATTTTTATTAAAAAGTACTAAATAAAAACAAATAAATAAAAACAAATAAACAAAAAGTACTTTTTAACATTAATGGATCAAATTTCTTAAGCATTGTAGAGGCGAGAGGAAAACGTAAAACGAAATAGATTAAAAAAAACTTTAGGTACTTTTTATAAAGAACTACTATTTTGGTACTTTTTACGAAAAATTACTTTTTTGGTAAATTTTTTGTCAAAAAAAAGTAATTTCAACATTTTATTTAAAACATAGGTACTATTCTGGTACTTTTTTTGAAATGTGTGAATTTTTATTAAAAAGTACAACTATTATTTTGATACTTTTGATAAAAACCAAAAAACAAAAAGCGTTTTTTTTGGACTAATGGATACTTTTTTTTTTAAGCAGAGTAGACGGGAAAATCAATAATGAACAAAGAACTTTTTAATAAGAAGTACTATTTTGGTACTTTTTCGAAAAAATACTTTAGTACTTTTTTTTATCAACAAGAAGTGTGTTAATTCTTTTTATTAAAAAAATACAATTTTGGTACTTTTATTTAAATGTATGAATTTGGGGGGGGGAGGAGAGGAAAGCGTATGAAAATCATAAAAAGAAGAAGTACTATTTAGGGTTCTTTTAATGTGCTTTTTTTTATCAAAAAAAGTATTTTTGTACTTTTTATTAAAAAATTACTATGTTGGTACTTTTTTTAATGTGTGAATTTTTATTAAAAAGTAGTATTATTTTCGTATAAAAAGTACTATTTTTGTACTTTAAATAAAAACAAATAAAAATGGTACTTTTTTATATTGATGGATCCAATTTTTTCAAATTAAGCAGAGTAGAAGAGAGAGGAATGCGTATGAAAATATAAAAAAAGTACTATTAAGATGTTTGTTAATCAAAAGTTGCAAAAAAATTTATTAAAAAATACTATTGTACTTTTTAAAACCGTACTATTTTTGGTACTTTTTATAATTAGTGGAGAAAGAAAAAGGTATAAAATTCGATAAAAAAATGTTGGTGCAATATAAGAAAAATTACTTTTTGGTACTTTTTTTATCAAAAAATAGCATTTTTGTACTTTTTATTAAAAATATACCATTTTGGTAATCTTTTAAATGTACCACTTTGGTACTTTTTATAAAAAATTATATTAAATCAATATTATTTGCTAGTTCAAATTCACAAGCCTATTTTCATATCAAAAAGTATTATTTTGGAACCTTTAATAAAAAAAGTGTTGTTTTTTTGAATTGATGGATTCAATAGTTTCAAATTAAGCAGAGTAGAAGGGGAAAATAAAATATATAAATAAAGTTGGTACTGCTTTGGTACTTTATACGATAAAGGATTTTTTGGATATTTTGGATATTTTTATACCCTCCACTTAGTGATAGAGGGTATATATAAGTTTGTCATTCTGTTTGTAACTCATCGAAATATCGATCTGGGACCCCATAAAGTATATATATTCATGATGCCCGATCGATTTTAAGACATTCTAGCGATGTCCGTCTGTCCGTCTGTCTGTGGAAAATGCTCTCGCGGACAAAATATTGCACAGAGATGACTGCAACTTAACATATTTATTGGAAGTTCTCCCGAGAAGTTTGGTATTGCATTTGAGCGATATCGGTTCAGCGGTTCAAAAGTTATGAACGAAAATGTAAGCACACCTCAAAAATTTCAGTACATTCAACATAACCTAAAAATACAAAATGCTTTAATTCGGCTTCTGGTTGACATATGTGAACATATGTGAATGGTATTTAAACAAGTACAAACATATTTTTTGACAAAAAAAGAAAAAAATCGCGGATTTTTTTTTACCAAAATTTTTTTTTGCGGAATTTTTTTTTTAAAAAAATTTTTTTTTTTCAAAAGTAATTTTCTTTCAAATAAAGTTTTTTGCAATAATCTTTTTGAAGTTGTGGAGGGTATCACTACATTCGGCAAGGCCGAATTTAACTTTTTTACTTGTTTTTTTTAATAACATACTATTTATTAAAAAATTCTGTCTTTGGTACTTATATAAAACGTACTTATTTTGGTACTTTTTAGGAAAACGTATAAAATTCGATAAAAAAAATTTGTTGGTACTTTTTTTATCAACTACTTTTGGTACTTTTTATTAAATTTATATTATTTTTTACCATTTTGGTAATTTTTTAAATGTACCACTTTACTTTTTATAAAAAAGATATAAAATCAATATAATTTGCTAATTCAAACCCACATGTCTTTCGGTATGGGCCCAAGGTAGTTTTCCAAATATTGCCGAAAAGTTTGAGGACGCCTGACATAGTTGGTGTAATGTATAGTTGTGAGTTTTTATTAAAAAGAACTATTTTCATATCAAAAAGCATTATTTTGGGTCCTTTAATAAAAAAAGTGTTTTTTTCTTTGGATTAATGAATCCAATAGTTTCAAATTAAGCAGAGTAGATGGGAAAAATAAAATATGTTGGTACTTTTTATTAAGAAGTACTGCTTTGGTACTTTTTACGATAAAGATTTTTTTTTTGCATTTTTTATTAAAACTTATATAGTACTTATTAAAAAATTTTGTTTTTGGTACTTATTTAAAACGTACTAATTTTGGTACTTTTTAGGAAAACGCTTGAAAATCGATAAAAAAAAGTTGTTGGTACTTTGTTATCAAAGTGTAGCATTTTGGTACTTTTTATTAAATTTATTTTATTTTTGTACGATTTTGGCACTTTTTGAAATGTACCACTTGGTACTTTTTATATTTTTTTATAAAATTAATATAATTTGTTGATTCAAATTCACAAGTCTTTCGATTGGCGCCCATCGTAGTTCTCCAAAAGTGCAAAAAAGTTTGAGATTGCCTGGTCTAGTTGGTGTAAAGTATAATTGTGCGAAACTCGTTGTATATGTGTGTTGTTTGTATATAATGAATGTTTAAATGTTCCAGTAATTTACGGCCAAATTCCACAACATGTTAAATTCGTTTGCCTAGAAAATTTTGTAGGATCTACCCAACTACAAAAAAAAATGTCGAAACTTGTTGTGGAATTACTGGGTAAATGTTGTAAAATTTTGGAACAAAATTTCTATTTAGTTCCTAAAAAAAAAATACTGGCACAACTTTAACAACCAACCAACATGTTGTTGAAGTGTGAAAATAAACTCATTAGTGGCAAAATAACAGCATACGAACATTATTAGAGTTTTTTTTTTGTTTGAAAGTGTTGCTTGGGTTGTTTGCTTAATAAATTATTAGCAACTGTTGTTGCTGATGCATGCATATATATTAAACTAGGCTGTTTTTTAGATATTGCTAGACTTTTTATTCTAAATATGTAGGTATACAAAATCTATTTGCAACAACCTACGCAAACATATTTCTCTTTAAAACTTTTTTTATATAAAACAAGTAGAAAAGTTAAATTCGACTTGGCCGAATCTATGAATACCCTCCACAATGCCCTTTTTAAGTGATAGTAAATTTTCCAACGTGAAAAAAATAACAATTTTGGTTAGAAATAACTTACTTTCTGTAAAAAACTTTTTTTTTATTAATTTTTGAAAAAAAAAAAAAATTACTAATTTTTTTTTTTGAGTGTAAAATTTTTTTTGAGTGTATTTTTTTTTTTTTGTTTTAGTGTAAAAAAACTTTTTTTGTTAATTTTTGAAAAATAAAAAAAAATAATTTACCAATTTTTTTTTTTGAGTGTAAAATTTTTTTTTAAGTGTAAACTTTTTTTTGGTTAGAAATATTTTATTTTCTGTAAAAAAATTTTTTTTTATTAATTTTTGAAAAAAAAAAAAAAAAATACTAATTTTTTTTTTTGAGTGTATTTTTTTTTTGTTTTAGTGTAAAAAAAACTTTTTTTGTTAATTTTTGAAAAAAAAAAAAAAATAATTTACCAATTTTTTTTTTGAGTGTAAATTTTTTTTTGAGTGTTAACTTTTTTTTTAAGTGTATTTTTTTTTTTGGTTTAGTGTAAAAATATTTTTGTGTGACAAAAATACCTTTTAAAATATTTTTCTGACTTACAAATGTTTTTAAAACATGTTTAACGGGTTTTCAACACGTGAATTTAAGGTGAACTAATCTGAAATTTACGGTTTTGCTAATAACTTTTGAACCGCCGGACCGATTTGGCTGAAATTTAAAACGAACCGGACCAAAGGAACGGTTAATATATATGCCACACTTCAGTACCCTCAGAATTGCCGTTCGAAAGTTACAGTGTGTTTTATCTCGTAAATTCCAGAAAATCCCTTGCCGAAATTCACTCACTTGCTTATAACTTTTGAACCACAGGACCGATTTCGCTGGATTGCAATACCAACCTGACCAGGTAAATGTCCAACATATATGCCAAACTTCAGGAGCTTCCGTAAAGTCTTTCAAAAGTTAGCGTGTTTTCAACAGACAGACAGACAGACAGACAGACGGACAGACGGACGGACGGACGGACGGACGGACGGACGGACGGACGGACATCGCTAGATCGTCTTAAAATCGATCGAGGATCATGAATATATATACTTTATGGGGTCCTAGACCAATATTTCGAGGTGTTACAAACGGAATGACAAACTTATATATACCCTCTATCACTAGAGTGGAGGGTATAAAAATTGCCACATGTAGCAAAGTTGCATGTTTAATCAGTTAGTAGCCCCAAAAAAAAAAAAAGTTAGAAAATGTATTTGTTTTTATGAGTTGGTACTCTAAAAAATTACAAACTGCAAAAAATATATATTCTTTCTTTCTACATATAGAATTTTTTTTTTTGTTGTTGCTAACTCTACCACACGTTATGCCTATAATACCTTGCCTCATCCATTGGTTTACTTCCTACTCATATGAAATTTTTTTTTTTTTTTTTTGTTTAAAGAATGTCTGTCATTCTGTCTGTCTGTCCGTCCGTTCATCCATCCGTTAGTATTTTGGTAAAAAAAAGATAATTCAAGTCATTCATATATTGTTGTTGCTGATGTTGCTATCGCCTGTGTTGATGTTGCTGCTGTGAGTTATGCAGTTTACTCCGTGCTATTCCGCATTCTTAAGATTTCTTCTATGCTGTAGTTTAGTAAATATTTTTTTGTTTTTCGTTCATATTTTTACTTGGTTGAGTTCATTTTTTAAACAGAGTTTTTTTTTATTACTCGTGCTACTTCTTTTTTGTGTTTGATTTATGTTTATTTTGCGCTTGAATGTTGTTTGTTTTTATTTATTGTTGAAGTCTGATTGTGTTTGTTGCTTGACCTGGAAAGTCTTTTAAAATCCAATTTGGATTTTTTTTTGTAAACGTTTTTTTATGAGATAAAAATAAATATTTAAAATTTGTGTGCCATTTAGTTAATTATGCATTTATTGTGTTGGAATTTTGATAAGAAAGATAATTTGTTGAAATTCTTAACAAAGCAAAGAAAGATTAAACTTTTTTAGGAAAATTTTGTTAAATAAAGGTTTTTATTTACCAAACAAAATCAGCTTTTTTTTTAACAGCTCTTTTATCAAAAACGTTTTCTTCTATCAACATGTTGCTGAAACATTGTTTTTATTTTTATATTATTTCAATAAGATTTTGTATTTACTTAGCAAAATAAGCAGAAATAATCAAAAAACTCTTTTATAAAAACTCTTCTTTTTATCAACATGTTGCTGAAATATTGTTTTATGTTTATTTTATTTGAATAAAGGTTTTTTTTAGCAAAAAAACTCTTTTATAAAAACTCTTCATTTCATCAACATGTTGCTGAAACATTGTTTTGTTTTTTTATTTTTTTTTTTTTTTGAATAAGGTTTTTTATTTAGCAAAATAATCAAGTTTTTTATAAAAAAAACTTTTTTATGAAAAACCCTTTGTTTTATCAACATGTTGCTGAAACATTATTTTTGTGTTTATTTTATTCGAATAATTAGGTAAATTTAAAAACACATGAAAAGTCCTTAAATGAACAAAATATTGCTGCAACATGATTCAAAAAATATACCATGTTCCTACAAAATTTTTCTAAAATAGAAATAAAAAGTATAACATGTTGCTGCAACATGTTGTCAATGAAATTTTAGGTTATTTTAATTAACCTAATGTTTTTCCTATTTCTTAGTCAATATTATTACAAAACAAGTAAGAAAATTATAGTCGGTCAAAACCGACCATATGATACCCTACACCAGTGTTTTCCGGAAAATGGGTCGCAAACACGGACCGATTACATCCATATTAGATCTTTAATTAGTATAGAAAATATACACAAACAAAATTTGAGTGAAATTATATTATTTTTGTTCCTAATACACCAATTTTACTGAATATCGGGAGACCTTTTTATATTGGTCTAACAAGGGAAGTCTCCCTGGTGTCACCCTCCGATCTTCATGAAATTTGGATATGTTGTTAAAAACATAAATTAATTCGAGATGTATTTTTTTTTTAGCGGCCCAAACTCATTTTTAGGGGTGGTCGATTTGTATGGGGGGAAATTGATCTTTTTTAGTTTTTTACGATTTACGCCAATTTAAACAAAATTAATATAGGCATGTGTGGTATCAGATTAAAGGTATTAAAAATACCTATCTTGTGGTGCTAACAACGGGCCAAAGAAGTTAATATTTTTCCACTTATTAACAAAAGTGTCCTAAAATGTTGGTATTTTATTCAATATGACAAAAAGTTGTGCATGTTTGGACACGTTCTTAGATAGGGTTTCCAGAGACCTTTCATTTGGTATGTAACATGACTAGGTTTCTTTGCATAATTTAGGAGATAAACGAAAAAAAACTGAAAAATGGCCTTGCCTTCCCCTCTCCTATTTACCCCCTAAATATGAATTTGGGCCACTAAAAAAAAAATACATGTCCCTTTATTTTTTCTGCTCTACAAAATAAAACCAATTCCATAAAGATCCTCGGGTGACACTAGGGAGGCTTCCCTTGTAAGTCCAAAAATGATCCAATTATATTCAGAATTGATTACACCACCAAACTATACGTTTAACACCTACAAACAAAATTTTGATGAAATATTTTTAATTTTCATGATTTTTGAGAGATTTATGTGAATATCGGAAGAGTGGTTTATATGGGGACTACAAAAAGAACTGGTGCGATTCCTTTAAAATTTGTTTACCTGCTAAGTTTCGAAAGGACACCTATTATAATATGGTTATTAGAGTCATTTGTGCCAAAGTAAAGCGGATCTTTGTATGGGGGCTAGGTCTAAACATGGACCGATTGTTTCCAATTTCAATAGGAAGTTGAGATAGGGCGTAGGTATGTTTTAAAAAAATGTTGTAAGGTAAAAATAAATGAGGGTCGGTCTCACTAATGACCCCTCTCGGACGCACTATTGGACCAGTAGAAGCTGATTAAATAAAACAAATTTACAAAAAATAAAAAAAAATGTATGAGGACCGCCTTTAAAATTAGAGATAGAGGGATGGTGTGTTCAGAGAAAATGTTTGGCCTAAAAAAATATTGTGGGTCGGTCATACATTTTGTTGGTCTAAGGGCACTATTAGGGCAGTTAGAGCGGTTGGAGCAAATTCTAAAAAATGCCGTTTTGTGTGGCAGCCTCCTTAGAAATTGGTGATAGGGTTTTAGTTTGTTCCAAAGAAATGTTAAGACGTAAAAATTAATTGGGGTCTGTCTTATAAATGACCCCTCTATGACGCACCATTGGAGCAGTAGGAATGATTTTAAGATTGGAAAATTACAATAAAATTTTTTCAAAAAATTTTAAAAAATAGTAAAAATCGTTATCCCACGATCCTCCAGGGCAAAAAATTTGTATAATCGATAGAAGTTTTACACAAAAAAATTTCAAAAAAATCAAAGAGTACAAACATTTTCAAAAATGAGATTTAAATTTAAAACTTTAAAATCGCATACTAGAGCGCTTTTAAGATTTTTTTAACGTTTTTTTTTAAGTACGTAAAAAAACAAAAATTTTGAAAAAAAAAAATTTGAAATTTGGACCATTATTGAAGAAGTTATGAGTAAAAGAAGTTTGAGTAAAGGAACAAACTACCAATTTTTAAAAATTCGATATCTTTTGAACGGGTCATCAAAAAAATCTGAAAATTTACCATGAAGGAGTTTTTGAAGGGTACTAAAAACTGTAAACAAATTGGAAAAATCTAAAAAAAAAAATTTTCAAAGTGTCCGATTTGACATGGAATGCCCCATATGTTTGCTATTAAAATGTTGCTGCAACATGTTGTAAAACAAATTTGAGATTATTTTGATAAAACTAATGTTTTTCCTGTTTATTAGTCTATTTTATTATAAAAACACTTATTCTAATACCAATACGAACAACTAAATTAACTTAAAATGTTGACGCAACTTGTTGCTAATAAAGTTTTGAACTTTTTCCAAAATTTTTTGATTATGATTAAATTAAAATATGTAAAAATCATCAACATTTGATAAAAAAAATATATTTTAATATTTTTAAATATCGTCTGGCCTTTGAAAAGCCCTATGTCAACACTGTAAAAATATATAAAACTTTGCACATAGCAGTTTTTGCTAGCCAGTCTACGATATTTTCCAATACTTTGTGCAAATGTTCATTTATGCAATATGCATGTTTATAGCATGTGTTCATGTATATTTAAATAGTAGGTATTAAGTCAATTATGTACTTAACAAATTCTTAGGAATTCTTTAAGTTAATTTAAAAAATATTTTTTTTTTAAATACTATCGTAATGACTACAATTTATATAGGTTACTTAATGCACTCGTAAATATTCTTAAGAATTCCAATTTATATAGTAAATTAAGATTATTTATGTTTTTTCAAAGAATTGTAAATTTGTAACAATCTTATTATATCAAAAAAAAAATGTTTAAAATTATTAAGAAACTTATTTATTGTGTTAATAAATATTTATATTTATAAGATAATAAATAATTTCAAAATACCTCGAAAATATGACAGACGGACAGACAAACCCTTTGGAAATGTTTGATATTTTTTTTATAATTTAACAATCAATAAAACATAAGTAGAACATGGGTTAACCCCAAAAATGTATACAAACATTGTATAAAAAAATAAACAACTTAAAGACAAATAATGTATCTAACCAACCAACTAAACAATCATCATAAAACCCAACCACGTAGCCAGCCAATCATAAGTAGTATCTGCTGCAACACTAAATGCAAATATTTATTTATTTGTTTTTGTAGTCATTTGATATCTGAAAGATATCAAATATAATTACACAAATACTGGTAAATACTAACAGAAATTTATTCTTTTCAGTCTGAAAAGCCGCTATTATAACTTAAGGCATTCTCCGCAACATGCAGCTACAACAATAATAATAATGATATTGTACAATGTACAAATAAACTCCTCTTCATAGCACCACTTTGATGTTAAATATACATTAATACGTACAATTTAACAAATATTGAATACAACACTATGCAGCTTAAAGTATCAACAGCAACCAACAAAATTATCATCCTAAGGCTTTTTTATGTTAAACTAAATAAATATGCTCAATTTACTATATGCTGTATTTATTTGGTTTTGGGTTTTTGGTGATGTAGAAGTTTTAACACTAGATTTACCAAAGTGTTTTTATGACAGAAATTTAAAACGGGCTTTTTTAGAATTTTTACTTTGCAAAATGTTGTTGAAATACAAAAATTGTTGTTGAAAAATTTTATTATCAATCTTTAAAAAATTGTTTGTATTATCATATTAAGTTATTTAATGTGTAGCAACATGTTGCTAGTAAAATAATTTTATGTGTAGGAACATGTTTCTAGCAAAACAAATATCGCATTGAGTGTATAACTATTGTTTTACCCAAATTTTTTCTTAGCAACTCTTCAAAACTTTTTTGGAAATATCAAAGTTAAGTTATTATTTGTGTAGCAACATGTTGCATGTAAAACAAATTTCTGTAGTAACATGTTTTAGCAAAATCACTGTCGCATTGAGTGAACTACTATTTTTTAAACAAATTTGTTCTTAGCAACATGTTGCTGAAAAATAAATGTTGCTGTTCAACTACATTATAACCGCATTGAGTGTATAACAATTTTTTACAAAAATTTGTTTTTAGCAAATCTTTGAAGAATTGTTTTAAAAATCAATTAAGTAATTTTATGTTTAGCAACATGTTGCTAGTAAAAACATTTTATGTGTAGAAACATGTTTTCAGCAAAATAATTATCGCATTGAGTGTATAAACATTTTTTACACAAATTTATTCTTAGCAACATGTTTCTGAAAACTTAAGTTTGATATTCAGCAACATTATAACCGCTTTTCGCAAAAATGCTCAATTTACAATATAATCTGTTTTTTTTTTTGATTTGGTTTTTTTTGGTGATGTAGATTTAAAATTAGATTTACCAAAATGATTTTAAATATAAAACATGCTTCGAAAGCGTTAAACAAATTTTGTTATTACTGTTTAAACAAATTTTTAAAATTAAGTTATTTTATGTGTAGCAACATGTTGCTACAACATTGCTGCTAGTAAAATATTTGTATGTGTAGGAACGTGTTTCTTGCAAAATCATTATCGCTTAGAATATAGCTAAAATTTTTACACAACTTTCTTCTTAGCAAGATATTTCTGAAAAACTAAGTTTGCTTTTCAGCAACATTATAACCGCTTTATGTAAAAATGCTCAATTTACTATACACTGTGTTTAGATTTAACACTGGATTCACCAGTTTGTTTTGGAAAATTAAAACAGGATTTGCTGCGAAATATTGCTGTAATGCAAAAATTTGTATTTAAAAATTTTGTTACCACTCTTACCACAATTGTTTTAAATTCGAAAGTTATTTTATGTGTAGCAACATGTTGCTAGTAAAAACATTTTGTGTATTAACGTGTTTCAAGCAAAATCATTATCGCTTACAATAAACTAAATTTTTACAAAACTTTGTTCGTAGCAACATGTTGCTGAAAAACCAAGTTTGCTATTCAGCAACATTATAACCGCTTTATGTAAAAATGCTCGATTTACTATATACTCTGTTTATTTTGTTTTGGGTTTTTTTTTGTGATTTAGTAGATTTAACACTGGATTTACCAATTGGTTTTGGAAAATTCAAAACAGGCTTTGATAGCATTTGCTGCAAAATGTTGCTGAAATGCAAAAATTGTTATTTCAAAATTTTTTTATCACACTTTGAATAATTGTTTAAAATTCCAAAATAATTGTTTAATGTGTAGCAACTTGTTGCTAGTAAGAACATTTTATGTGTAGAAACATGTAGAAACATGCAAAATCATTATTGCATTGAGTGAATAACTATTTTTTTACACAAATTTGTTTTTAGCAACATGTTGCTGAAAAATAAAGTTTGCTGTTCAGCAACAGCTTTTCGTAAAAATGCTCAATTTACTATATACAGTTTCGTATATCGTTTTGGGTTTTTTTTGGTGATGTAGAAGATTTAACACTGGATTTAACAATATGTTTTAGAAAATTCAAAACAGGTTTTAATAGCATTTGCTACAAAATGTTGCTGAAATGCAAACAAATTTATTCAAACATTTTGTTATCACACTTTCAAAAATTTTTTAAAATTCCAAATTAATTGTTTAATGTGTAGCAATATGTTGCTAGCTATATAATTTTATGTTTAATAACATGTTTCCAGCTAAATAATTTTTGCTATCTTTTACACAAATTTGTTCTTAGCAACATGTTGCTAAAAAAACTTGATGTGCAGCAACATTATAACCACTTTTCGTAAAAATATTTTACAAATTTCCACAACAATTATCAATAATCCCAGCAAAATAATTTTCACACTTTCACAACTGTCAAAGTTTTAATTTCTAATTTGCTGTTACCACATTAACTTTACTTGATTTTTTTTGGTGGATTTTGGTATGACTTTTCGAAATATTACATTACAAATTCCTTTAACAATTACATTCTTAAGTTATTTTATGTGTTTAAAAATGTTGCAAGCTAAATATTTTATCTGTAGCAACATTGCTATTATTTAAAAATTTGATAGCATTTTCAGGTCAGCAAAAAAAAAAAAACTTGTAATTAAAAATTTTGTTATCACTATGAAAAATGAAGTTATTTAATGTGTAGCAACATGTTGCTAGTAAAATAATTTTATGTGTAGCAACATGTTGCTAAAAAATCATTAATATATAAAAAAAATAGTTTTGATCGCACGATCAATTATTTAAATTTATTTTTTCTATTTGTTTACAGCTCATTTTTAATAAATTCAACCTAACTGGTAACAATGACCGTCGTCTCGTTGTAGCGAAAAAAAACAAGTTTTCTGGTGGGAATCGAACCCACGACTCCCACGTTGAAAGGCTAGCACGCTACCAACTAGCCTACGGGAGCCACCTAAAAAATCATTATCGCATTGAGTGTATAAATAACTATTTGTTCACAATGGGTTTTTTACCATGTTGCTGAAAAATAAATTTTGTTGGTCATCAACATTACAACCGCTTATCGTAAATATACTTTACAAATTTCCTCAACAATTACCAATATTTCTAGCCAAATAATTTTCGCACTTTCACAAGGTCAGAGTTTTATTTTCTATTTTGTTGTCACTAATTAAACTTTGCAACATGTTGCTTGAATATCAATTTTGGTATGACTTTTTATAAGATTACATTACAAATTAATTCAACAATTACATTCTTAAATTATTTTATGTTTCGAAAAAAGTTGCAACCTAAAAAATTTTATCTGTAACAACATGTTGCTAATTTTTGAACTTCAGTAGTCTTTGATAGCATTTTCAATGTTGTTATACAAGAATTTGCTATTAAAAAATTTTGTTATCACTCTTTGAAAAATTGTTTGAAATTCAAAATTAAGTTATTTAATGTATAGCAACATGTTGCTAGTAAAATTATTTTATGTGTAGGAACATATTTCTAGCAAAATCATTATCGTATTGAGTGTATTACTATTTTTTAACACAAATGTTTTCTTAGCAACATGTTGTGAAAAATAATGTTTGCAGTTTCGCAACATTATAGCCGCTTTTAGTAAAAAACTTCACAAATTCTTAAAAATTACCATTTAAAAATTTTTAATATTTAGCAAAATGATCCTAGCAAAATAATTTTGGCACAGTTGTCTAAATATTATTTACTTTAGAACTGTCAAAGTTTTACTTTCTTTTTTGTTGTCACCACTTTAACTTTGCTACATGTTACTGGAATATCAATTTTGGTATGAAAGATTAGTACTTTACAAAATCATTTAAAAATTACATTCTTAAGTTATTTTATGTTCATTTAAATATTACAATTTTAAATTATTTTATGTTTAGCAACATGTTGCAAGAAATATAATTTTATGAGTAGCAACATGTTGCTACCAACAATTTTTTCGCAAAAATTTTTACAAAATGATTTAATATTGCCTGGCTTTTATTATAAGGTAGCAATTTTACTAAGCAACATGTTGCTAGAAATGAAATGTTACTGTTTAACTATATAATCTTTACTTATTGCAACAATTCTTTAGAATTACCTCAACAAATATCTTTTTATAATTTCGAATGTTACTGAATAATAATTTAAATTTGACAGAGTGTCTAAACAATGTTGTCAGCCAAAAATAAACATTAATTATATAATAATTTTGTGAATATCTCAAAATTTTATAAATTGTTATTTAAACAATAGTTAAAGAAAGGTGAGATCTTTTGCTGACGCTCATTAAGATTCTGCAACATATTTTCTATAAATTGCTATTATTCTATGTAATGTTGCCACAACATGTTGCATGATTATTTTTTCTAGTTTTGCATGCAATTTTGCTTAAGCTAAGTAAGCTTCATAGTTTTTACATGAAAATCTATTTTGGAAAAAACTGCATGAGTAACGAATTTTCTCGACAAATTATTTGAGATTTTTCCGCAACATGATTCACAGCCATTTATGCATTTATTCTTAAAAAAAATTGCTAAATTCCAATATGAATTTAGGCACTAATTGTTATTTTTTTTTCAAACATTTATAATGTTGCTGCAATATGTTGCAAAAACATTATTCCAAGTTCTATATAATACATAAAATTAATATTTTTAATGCCAATCTTAGCTACAAATAATGAAATTTAGAACCTTTACTACGGGTTCAGAAATAATCGTGTAACTAAAATTTTTTTAAACATAAATCATTTTCAGCAACATGTTGCCCGATGGATTACTTTTGTAATAAACAATAGAACGTATTTAAAAAACTATTTGTTAGCAACATTGGGTTAATTTAAAATGATATTTATAAAAACAGTTAATAATTCTTTTTCATTATTTAATCAATTAATAATCTCAAATGATCTCTCATCGATCTAAATAAATCTCCCGGTGAAGCTAGTGTTAAATAAAACAAAAATATTTAAAATGTTATACTACTGTTGCTAAACATCTGCTTATGTTGACAATATATAAAAAAAATATGTTGTTTAAAAAAACCCAGAAATAAATTTATTTATTTACTTGTTGCCGCTGTTCTGTCTGTTGTTCAAATAAAGCGCAAGCGCAAAGTCATGTTTTAACATGTTTCTTTTTGTAGTTTATATTTTATTTTTTTTTTGTTGCTTTGTATGGTTTGTAATACATTCTTATTCTGTTTATTTTTACCATTAAATTGTTATAAATTTAATGTTTACTTTAATGTTTAGTAACATAATGTCTGTCAGCCATAAAAAAAAATATCATTTATGATGTTGATGATTGTTGGCAGCAGCAGCAGCAGAATGTATACACATTTACATTTTTAGTTAATGTTGTCATTTAATTACACAATTAATTTCAAATTAGGTCATACTGGTGATTGTTGTGGTGCTAGTGATCGGGGATGTATAAACATGTTGATATTTATGCTTGGTCGTGATGGTGGTGGCAATAATGTCGTTGTTAGTAATTATGTGTGTATTACAACATTGTTTTGTAGATATGAAGATAAAAAAAACAACAAACATTATATAATATTGTTATCTTAATGGTATAATTATTGTTTGAAGATTAATATATTTAGTTGTAAAGTAAAAGGTAGATATCAATTTTGAAATACATATTTGCTTAAAAAAAATATTTTGAAAGTGGGGAAATGTGTATTTTTAATAAACTTCTTGTTTTTTAACACTAAAACTGTCTGCAACAGGTTTTTAATACATTAGCAACATCCTCTGAAGTCAAGACACAAGAAAACTATGCTGCAACATGTTTAGAAACATAAAAATTGTTAAAAAAAAGTCGACAAAAAGTTAGACAATTTCTGTATAAACAAATGTTTTTATTTCAGTTAGTTAAATTTTTAAATATATGTATTTAT
This sequence comes from Pegoplata infirma, assembly GCA_963921195.1. Classification (NCBI taxonomy): domain Eukaryota; kingdom Metazoa; phylum Arthropoda; class Insecta; order Diptera; family Anthomyiidae; genus Pegoplata; species Pegoplata infirma. The sequence continues at coordinate 293,267,371 of OY992536.1, read as the reverse complement.
TTGTTTAGCAACATATGGCTAGCAAAATTTTTTTATTTTAGCACTACTGTACAAATTTTGAAAATGGGAAAATGTGTACTCTCTTTAAGTTTTTTTTTAACATTACAACTGTTTGCAACAAGTTTTTAATACATTAGCAACATTTTCTGAAGTCTAGGTACATAAAAACTATGCTGCAGTATGTTTAGAAACATAAAAATTGGTCACAAAAAATTCACAAAACAATTAATCAATTTCTATATAAATAAATGTTTTTATGTGAGTTAGTTAAAATGATAAATATAAATTTATGTTTAGCAACATGTGGCCAGCAACAAAATTTTTGTTATCATTACTGTACATTAAAAATTGAAAAATGTGTATTTTTTAATAAAATTCTTGTTGTCTAATTTTTTTAATACTAAAACTGTTTGCAACAAGTGTTTAATATATTTTCAGAAGTGTAGACGTATGAAAACTATTGTGCAACATGTTTAGAAACATAAAAATTGGGTAAAACAAATCCACAAAAGAATTTGACAATTTCTGTATAAATATATGTTTTTGTGTGTTAAATTGTTGCTTTAATTTTTAAATATATTTTTAGCAACATATGGCTAGCAACAAAAATTTATAACAAACATTTGTGTTTATAATATTATCATTGGAATATAAAAATGTTCTAGCAACATGTTGCAAAAATCTGTATACATTAGTGAAAGTTAAGCGTAATATGTTGCTGTATGAACAGTAAAATTTAAAAACGAGTTTTATTTATTGAAAACTATTTTTTATGTTCAGTAACATGTTGCAACATATTTTTTTATTCATTTATTTCATTGTTTGAATATGGAATTCTTTAAAACGTTCTAGAAACATGTTGCAAAAAATCTATATACATTTGTGAAATTTAAGGGTAACATGTTGCTGTATGTATTTTAATATTTAAAAACGAGTTTTATTTCTTGAAACATATTTTTATGTTTAGCAACATGTTGCTGTCAAAATATTTTTTATCCATTTATTTCATTGTTTGAAAAAGGAATTTTTTTAAACGTTTTTGATTGCAAAATTATAATAGATTCTTACTATAAAGTTCACAGGCAACATGTTGCAAAAGTTTGTTTATATTAATGGAAAACGTATAAACTCGATCGAGCTTAGATATCATTATTTTTTATTTTATTAATATTTCTGGTCACATTTTTTAGCATAATTTTGATTAATTATGTGTTTCTATCAAAACTGTTTGCAAGATGTTTTCAATACATTATCAACATCCTCTGAAATCCCAGATACATAATAACTGTACAGCAACATGTTTTTAAACACAAAAATTGAGCACAACAAATATAGACAACAATTAGACAAAATCTGGAAATATGTGTTCATTCGAGTTTGTTAAATAGCGAAATATATTTTTTTGATTAGCAACATATGGCTAGCAACATAATTTTTTTAGCATTTTTGTATTTAAGTTTTGAAGTTTTTACTAAGTTATAACGGACCTTAAAGTCTATTAGTGGCGTAGTAAAGCGTCAGCAGCCACTTACAACTTATGAGGGTTTTTACTATATTATCATTGGAATACCTCTAGCAACATGTTTCAGAAATTTTACTACATAAGTGAAAGTTAATGGCAACAAGTTACTATATATACAGTAAAATTTAATAACACGTGGCTAATTTTTTCAAAAATATTTTTTGTTTAGCAACATGCTGCTAGCAACATATTTTTTATCCATATGTTTCAATATTTGCGAAATTTTTTTTAAAAAAATCCCTATTCAAATAAAGAAATATCAGGATAAAAAAATGTTGCTAGCAACATGTTACTAAACAAAAAAATTTTGTATTAAAACACGTCTTATCAAATTTTATTTGTTACCAATGACTTTAACTAATGTAGCGAAGTTTTTGCGACATGTTGCTTGAGATAATATCGTAAAACAAAAACTTTCGTAGTTTGTAAGTGGCTGTTGATGCTTTACGCCAGCACACATAGACTCTAAGATTCTGACTCCCTTAACTTTATAACTCCAACATAAAAATGCTAAAAAAAATATGTTGCTAGCCATATGTTGCTAGCCATATGTTGCTGGTCATATGTTGCTAAACATAAAAATACATTTAACAAACTCAAATAAACACATTTTACAGATTGTTAGATTGTTCTGTGAATTTATTGTGCCCAATATTTATGTTTACAAACATGTTGCTGCTTAATTTTCATGTATCTAGACTTTTAGAGGATGTTGTTAATGTATGTAAAACATGTTGCTAACAGTTTTGATAGAGACACATAAACAAATTAAATTCTAATAAAATATGTGATGATACTTAAATTTCATACGTTTTTCACCAATATTAACAAATTTTTGCAGCATGTTGCTAATGAACTTTTAGATTCTTATTATAATATTTTTCTAGCAACATGTTGCAAAAACTTCTTTGAATTCATCATTATTGTAACACTATTGTAAGTCCATCACTATTGTAATTGTTAAATTGTTGTTAAGAAATTGTATGTGTTTCCATCAACATGATAATGTTTTTGCAACATTTCTTTGCTAGCTTTGATATTCACTGTGTTTTGATCAAAGAAATATTTTGACAAGTTTTTTCATGCTGCAATGATTCCACTATTATTATGTTGCTGCAGCATGTTGACAACAGAAACATCTTAGCACATTTTTTTATTTACTGTGTTTTAATAGAAGAAATATTTTTATAATTTTTTTAAGGCTGCAGTGAGTCAGTTTCAATTCTAGGGAAAAAGTATTTTTAGCCTGTACTTATTTTGAAATTGTTATTTTTGTTGCTGCAACATGTTGATAATTTAATGTTGTATTTATTTGACCTTTAACTTTGTAATGTAAATGAAATATTTAAGCTCGAGGTCTGTTGTTTTCAATAATTTTATTTCTCCGATATTTCGAAATTCATCGAATTTTATCCTCAGGGACACTTGTAAAAATTACACAAACAAAATAAACTTTAAGCTATAGTTTTTTTAACTCTGTGCAATATCATACGACGATGTTTAAACAACAATATCTTATAGTTTATATTGTTTGCGTAATTTTTATAAGTGTCCCTGAGGATGAAATTCGATGAATTTCGAAATATCGGAGAAATAAAATAAAAATTATTTAAAACAACAGACCTCGAGCTCTATTATTTCATTTACATGTTGATAATGTTTTTGTAAATTTGATTAATTACAATTTTTATTTTAAAAATTTGAAAATACTTTTGGTTTTAAGAATAATTTTTCTGGCAACAAAGTGTCTAAGAATATTTAGTTGTTATTCTTATTTTGCAAATTTAATTTTACCATATTTTCTGTATGCTGCTGCAATATGTTGTTAATGTTTTTGTTAATTTGGTTAACTAAGATTTTATTTGAAACTTTTATATTTTTGAGAAAGTCTTTTATGCCTGTACTTTATTAAAAAAAATGTTTATGTGTTGCTGCAACATGTTGATAATATTTTTTGAAAATTTGGTTAATTACAATTTGTGTTTTAAAAAATTCAAAAAAATTTTGTGTTTAAGAATAATTTTTCTGGCAACAAAGTATCTTAGCATAATTAGTTGTATTCAAAATTTATAAATTTTAATTCAATCTTCCATCTTTTCGGTTAGCTACTGCAACATGTTGCTTATGCTTTTGGTAATTTGTTTAATTACTATTTTTACTTGAGACTTTTATCATTAAACTTCCGAAACTTTTGCTTATAAGAACAATTTTTTAATTTTATTTTTATTTTATCCTTATTTTAACCTCAATTATATCCCCCAAAAAAGTTTATATATTTTTTTAACTAGCAACATGTTGCCATATTTGATTAACCTTTAAACTTCTAAAGAAATAAATATATTCCAAACAAAAATTATGTTAATAAATAGCTATTGACATTTAAAGTAGGATTATATTAACCAAGAAAATTAACCTAATTTTATAGAAAAATAAAATCAAGGAAATATATATAAAAAAAAGAAAAATTATGCAAAAATAATTACGATAGTATTAAAAAAATTACAAGAAAAAGTAAACAAGCTTAAGGCTTATTAACAAATAATAAAAAAAGAAGCGAAAAGTAAAACACTTCAGGCAAAACCAGAAAAAAAGAAAGGAAAACCTAAATTTGAATTTTAAATAAAAAAAAAACACAAACCAAAAAAAGGGAAAAAACTTTACAAGAAAAAATTAAAAAAAAGTTTAAAAAAATAAAAAAACAACATGCTGAAAAACAACCCCATTATAATAAATACAAAAAAAGGCAGTAATAATATCCTTTCAAGGATAAAAGTATAAAATAAACCATACGCATTTTGTTGTATATAGTTATACACTAATTTTTATGGTTTCATCAAATATTATCCTGTTTTGTGGAGCATTTTGGTAAACAGCATTGTTGAAAGGTTATAAACTTTAAATAACCCATACCCGGAAACCTTTCACTTCTTATTCTCACTTAAAACGGAAATGAAAAACCAAATAAGTATGAAATTTGGTTCTTTGGTAACCATAATGGCGAAATTTGTTTTTCACTTTATGTTTTTTTTTTTTTTGTAAGAATTCTAAGGAATTATTATAATTCATTGTACTGTTATGTATTGTTGCTGATGTTTAAGGGATTTTTTTTTATAAACAAACAGTTTATGGTTTTTTTGAAAGTAGGTTAATTTACAAGGGATTGGATAAATTTACTAAAGATTTGTTTCTAAAGTCAATTTAAAGGTTAAATTTCTTATTTAAATTTTATTAATTTGAAAGAATAATAAAAGAGTCTACTGGCAACATTGTATATTAAAATTAAGATGTTGCAGCAACATTTATAAAATATGAACTATCAACTTTGAATTTTTTTAAATTAATTCTTGTTAAAAATAGAAAAGCAAAATGAATTAATTGTTCAATCATCAATGATGCTTTGAAGATACTTCAACATGTTGCAGCAACATTTTTGAAATAAAATATAACATTTTTGTATCAACTTGTTGACTTATTTTATAAACATCAACAACTCTTCGTTTTGACAAAACTGTTTATTCACTTAACAAACAAAAAAATGTTGCAGCACCATTATTGTAATATTAGTATTATGTAAAAGAAAGCATACTTTTGGAATGAAAGTAGCACCATTAATAATTTCTAAGACTCAGTCACACTTTAATAATAACAAACACTTTTTTTTAAACTTATCACATTCTCAATATTCTTAATCAACATATTCATTAGAAAATATCTGAGTGGAGAGATATGTTGCAGAGTTAAAAAAAACTATTAGACACGAAGATTTTTGTCCTCAACAACAAAATTTACAGTAGCCATTAGTAATATCACACTGACAAAATTTGCATTATGTAAACATACATGTTCCTAAAAATTTTCTTCAGTGTTCAAATGCTTTAGGCATTTTAAATATCGTGCAATTTAATTTTCTTTGAGATGAATGATTCTTAAAACATTATCTGCAACATGTTGCAGACTTTTTAATTAAGTAGCTTCATGGTCTTAAAATGTTTTTTGTTGAAACATGCAGCTAGAAAATATCCTCAAAAATTTTCGATTCATATGTCAAATATTTGTTTATACAAAAGACAAACTAACATAACAGTCTGCAGCATGTTGCTTTAAATAGGGTTTACAATCAATCTATTTCTTTGATAATTTTTAAGTTTTTTTACATAATTTTACTAGCATTTTAAACACTATAGCGCGCTAGCAGCATTCTTAATTAATTTTCATAAAGTAGCACCAGAAATTTCAATAGCCTGGTTATTTAGCATTTTCGGTACATAGTGCTTTATTTTATCTACCAGTCACTTCGAATGACTTTTAAATTCTTATTTAGTTTATGTTTCTTCATAAAATAAACCACTTTGAACCGCAAATGCCTTTAATGCTTATTAACGATATAAAAGGGTTGCAATATGTTGCAGGCTTTGAAATAAAATAGTGCAAATGTTTGGAAAATTTTTTCTGAAAGGGTTTACTTTTTAAATATTTTTCGGTCCAAAATTTTCTTTTCATATAATAGGAGCTTAAACACTAGAAGCATTCCTAATTAGTCTGCGTAGAGTAGCATCGCTTTCTATAAACATTGTGTTGGCAACATGTTGCCGGAAATTTCGATATCCTGTTTATTACTTTTACATTTTCGATGCGTATTGCTTATTGTAAAAATGCTGATGGCATTTTAACTCACATTTAATGTAAGTTTGTTCATAAAAAAAATCAATTTGAATAGAAAAATGATTTTAACAAAACAAATGCCTAAAGTGTTTATTAACCTAAATACGAATTTGGGCCGCTAAAAAAAATACGTGTCCCTTTATTTTTTCTGATCTACAAAATAAAACCAATTCCATAAAGATCCGCGGGTGACACTAGGGAGACTTCCCTTGTTAGTCATATTACATACCAAATGAAAGGTCTTTGGAAAACCTATTTACGTGTGCTAAGAACGTGTCCAAACATGCACAACTTTTCGTCATATTGAGTAAAATACCAAAATTTTAGGACATTTTTGTTATTAAGTCGAAAAATATTAACTTCTTTGGCCCGTTGTTAGCACCACGAGATAGGTATTTTTAATACCCTTAATCTGATACCACACATGCCTATATTAATTTTGTTTAAAAAGGCGTAAATCGTAAAAAACGGAAAAAGGTCAATTTCCCCCATACAAATCTAACCCCCCCTAAAAATGAGTTTGTGCCGCTAAAAAAAATACGTGTCGAATAAATTTTCGTTCTTAACAACATATCCAAATTTCATGAAGATCGGAGGGTGACACCAGGGAGACTTCCCTTGTAAGTTTATTAGAAGATTTAACTTTATCTAAATCAGTCTGAGCCAAGTTAGCAAAAATTTATATTCTTTGTTAATTTATTACACATTTTTGATTCGAACAGCTTTAAAAGGTATGCTTATCGGCTTGTCATTATTAAAAGCAGAAAATGTTGAAAAACGCTTTAAGAATTTTAGTAGCGGAACAACACTTTTTCAACATGTTGCTAACAGGTTTTAAGGTAAAACTTACGCCATGAATTATTTCTTTTAAATTTTTCAGTTAAAATTTTTGTTTTTTTTATATCTTTAGTAATTTGTCTGCATTTTTAGTAATTTGTCTGCATCTGCAACATGCTGCTAGGCAAAAAATAATGCATATTTTTGCATTTTTACATGAAATGCCTTACATTACCATGTAAAATTATTGGATTTAACCGTCTCAAGCTCTATGATAGGTAAATGGAAAGAAAATTTGAGATTTGTTTTTTTTTTTAATTCTTGAACTTAGGGAAAAACCCGCCATTTTTTACAAATTTAATAAATTTGTTAAATTGAATTGTTTAAAATCATTTGCAACATGTTGCTAATAGGTTTTATGGTAAAATTTTTGTCATGAATTAATTCTTTGACATTTTTTAGTTAAAATTTGTGTTTTATACTAAGAATCAATATTTTTATTAATCACAATTGTTTTAAATCAATTGTCAAATACATAATCTGCAACATGTTGCTAATAGGTTTTACTGTTAAATCTTTACAAACAAATTTTTTGACATTTTTTAGTCAAAATTAGTGTTTTATATTAAGGAGTTTAAATGCGATCTAAATTAATCTATATTAAAAAGCATCGATGATTATCAACGCAGACTTGGCAACATGTTGCTAGGAATTTTGATATCCCGTTTAGTAATTTGTTTAAATAGTTTTTGTTACAAATTTCTGTAAAGGACATTAAAAACGGAATTTTATATTCGAAATGTTGCTAACAATTAAACGTATTATTTATTTCAATGCTATTAATGTAGCTAACAAATTTTAAATTAAAATTATTAAATAAGGGGTCAAGTTGTAAAAATGCAGAAGAAAAATTGAATTTCTAAAAATTATAGATATTTCTGGAATTCCCATACCGGTTTCAAACACTCCAGTTAGTGTTATCATCAGCAGGATTTTAAAAGTCGGTTTGTCTTGTTAATGAAAATGTTTTTTTATGTATTTAAATATTTATAGTTTCTACAGAATAAATTTTGACAGTTTCTAACACTACAATTCTATTTCTAACAATCTCAACTTCACCTCATACTTTCTTTCAACTTTTTTGTCTCTTACATTATTTCGCAAGGGTTACCAACATGATCTGGTATTGCAGACACAAATGAAGGAATTTGCATTTTCTGTTTCGGAGACGTGCCTAATGGCGACATACATATATTGTCAGTAATTTTATTAGTGCTTTTTCTGTAAGTACAGATTGAGCTCGGGCTCTAAATATATTTGTTGTAAGGGTTAAAGTTGAAAAAATGCAGAAGAAAAATTGAATTTCTAAAACTTATAGACATTTGTGGCATTCCCATACACGTTTCAAATACTCCAGTTAGTGTTATCATCAGTAGGATTTTAAATATCGGTTTGTCTTGTTAATGGAAATTGTTTTTTATAAATGTGAATATTTATAGTTTCTACAGAATAAATTTTAAAAGGCTCCAACACTACAATTCTATTTTTAGCAATCTCAGCCTCATACTTTCTTTCAACTTTTTTGTCTCTTACCGACATCATCTGGAATTGCAGACACAAATGATGGAATTTGCATTAAAATTTCTCAAATATCTACCCTTTTCCATTTAAGCAACTTATCAGGTAGCCCTCGTTTAATTCACTTGGTAAGGTTAATAAGTTTATTTTTCGTTTTATTTTCTAAAACATCTAAATCCTATTGTATTACGATTGTTGTAATAAATATATAAAAATAAATATCTAAGCAGATTTTTAGCTTAAAAACTAAGGCAACCTTAGTAAAATATACATTTTTGAAGAGGATTTCCTAATCTTCTATTCAGAAAATAAAGAAAAAAAAGTGAACAATAAAATTTAGAAAATAAAAAAAAAACTTACCTTATATAAACTATTTCATTATTATTGTTGGTAAGTCTACGCCAACCAGGTGGTATATTAGCTTTAGCTCCTTGTGTCATTTGTGAATGATTTGTATTTAAATCATTTAAATCATTAGCATTTGAATCATTTGAATCATTTATATTTGAATCATTTATATTTAAATCATTTGTATTTAAACCATTTGTATTTAAGCCGTTTGAATTTAAATTATTTTGTAAATTTGTGTGGCAATTAGAATTACAATTTGTATTACCATTGCTGTTGTTGTTATTCATATTGTTAGCAACATGTTGCTTAGTAGCATTAACATGAGAATTTTGTAATTGATGGCTTGGATTGGCATTTTTTATATCTGTTTGATTTTGTTGAGATTTTTGTGTAATTTGTTGATTACATTGATGATGATTATGATGTTGTTGCATCATATTATTATGATTATTATGTTGCTGTTGCATCATATTACTATTCTGATTCTGATTTGGATATATATTTTGATTTGCTGATGGTGCCACAACATTTGGTGGTATACATGTTGCTCGTGTTGTTGAGCCATTTGTATTATTATTATTGTTGTTGTTGCTACCATTTACCATGCCAGCTGGTAAATTTGTTGGTTGCTGTTGTTGCATAGATCTTTGATTTGTTTGAAATTGATTTTGATTTTGAAAGTGTTGTTGCTGTTGTTGTGTTGCTGCATTATTATATGAATTGTTATTATTATTGTTGTTAACAAATTTATTTTGTGTTTGCGGCATTGGTGTCATATAATTTTGACAAGGCATCATATGTGTTGCTTCATTTGCATTAGTTTGATTTTGAAACATTTGTTGCTGTTGCTGCTGTTGTTGTTGATGTTGCATTTTTAAATGCATTTGCTGTTGTTGCTGTAAATGATGCAATTGTTGTTGTTGCATCATTTGTTGCTGCTGCTGTTGTATATGCTGTTGCATATTATAATTATGTTGTGGATGATGCTGTTGCTGCTGCTTTAAAGCATATTGTTGCATTAATTGTTGTTGCTGTTGTAAATTATGTATTTGTGGTGTTGGTTGATGTTGTTGATTTCTATTCATACCATTATTCATAGTGTTAGCAGTATTTATTTTATGTTGCTGCTGTTGTGTTGGCTGATGTTGCTGCTGTTGTTGTTGCTGTAAATGACCAGCACTTGTTGCAGCCATGGTGTGTTTTCAATTTGAAGAGTGTTGTTTTAGCAACAGTGTTTAAAATGTTCTGTAAGAAAAACAAGAAAACCAATTGTTATTCACATTGGAAAATGTTTAGTTTTGTTTTAAAGAAAATAAATTTTAATAAAAATTACACTATGGAACAAATTCTGGTTAGCAAAAGTTAGGTCGATTCTAAGAGTGAGGGGTGAAAATAGAGGCTAAATTAAAAGACCCGTATCGCAGCGTTTGTTTATGTTAGTTCGAATTTTTTTTAGTCGACCTTTGCCGATTTCCAGCGTATTGTTTATATGGTTTTTTGGCTATAATTCGTCGACTTTTTGAAAATTATCTGATTTGGCTAAAAACTTTGATATAGAGTTCTTAGACCAAAACGAACCATAAGTTGCCCGGCAATCAACGAAATTCGACAAAAATCATTTGTTTGTGATAATATGTACATAAATAATATGTGAAAAAGGGGAAAAACTGAATTTTTTGCTGTGTTTTGATACATTTTAGTACATGATATAGACGTCACAGAAAGGAATAATATTTTTTTTTGCTGTGTTTTGATACATTTTAGTACATGATAAAAATGTCACAGAAAGGAATAATATTTATTTGTGGATATGTATCATTAAAAGCAACACCTCAGCTAATATTTTTTCAAGTCAAAACAAAAAACTAAATTTTTTTAAAAAATTTTTAGAGTAGGACTCCAACGGCCCTAAATTTTTATTTTCGAAGTCAATTTTGAAGCAGAAGGGTTTATCCCACCAAAATTAAATTTTTAGTCGTTAATAAGCTAATCAAGCAAAATAATAATTAAACAAGTAGAAAAGTTAAGTTCGACTTTGCCGAATCTATGAATACCCTCCACAATGCATTTTTTAAAGGATAGTACATTTTTTAACGTGAAAAAATTAACAATTTTGTTTAGAAATATATTATTTTGAGTAAAAAACTCTTTTTTTGTAAAAAAAAAAAAAATTACTTATTTTTTTTGAGTGTAAAATTTTTTCGAGGGTAATGTTTTTTTTTAATGTAAAAATATTTCTGAGTGAATGCACGTACACAAAATATTGTCATTTTTGTAAAAATTTGTAAAAAAAAAACAATTTTTTTTGAGTGTAAAATTTTTTTGAGTGTAAAATTTTTTTCGAGTGTAATTTTTAAGTTACCAATGCTTTTAAAACTAAACAAGTTTAAAAAGCATTGCTTTAAAACTAAACAAGTTTGAAAAACATTGTTTAGTTAGCACCAATGCTTTTAAAACTTGTTTAACACGTGGTATTTAAGATGAAACCAATCTGAAATTCAGGGTTTTGCTCATAACTTTTGAACCACTGAACCGATTGAGCTGAAATTTAATACCAAACAGACCCTGGAAAGGGCAAAGATACATGTCAAGCTTCAAGAGTCTCATTATTGTCTTTCCAAAGTTAGCGTGCTTTTTATGTCGTAAATTGAGGAAAAACCCTTGCCGAAATTTACTATTTTGCTCATAACTTTTGAACCCCTTGACCGATTTGGCTGGATTGCAATATCAACCTGACCCGGTAAATGACCAACATATATGTCAAACTTCAGTAGCCTTTGTGAAGTCTTTAAAAAGTTAGCGTTTTTTCAACGGACAGACAGACAGACGGACGGACGGACGGACATCGCTAGATCGACTTAAAATCGATCGAGGATCATGAATATATATACTTTATGGGGTCCTAGACCAATATTTCGATGTGTTACAAATGGAATGACAAACTTATATATACCCTCTATCACTAGAGTGGAGGGTATAAAAATCAAAAAAAAAATTTTTGTTTGTATTGGAAATTTTTTTTTTGGGGGCAAAACTATAACCCCGTGTTAATTTTGTGCGATTTGTCTAAAAATTTAAAGATAGAGTTTTTAGATCATAACGAACTATAATTTTCCCGGCGATCGATGAAATTCGAAAAAAAGTCATTATTCGTGCCACCCTAATATACATACTAACAGTAGCTCTCTTACGCGAGTAAGATGTTCACTGCTTTTGTTGTATTCATAATATGAATAGAAAATCTGTTTTAATTTGTTTAATGTCTGTTTTAATTTTTAAATTAATAAAAATTCTGAAACACGTATCGAGTAAGTCTTGCAAAATGAATCAATCAATTTAAAACAAACAACTTTATAAATAGTTTATTGAAAATTGTTACTTTGACAATCCCAGCAGAAATTTTGCTGAACTGGCAGCAGCTTTTGGAATGGAAACTCGAGCCAGGGAGCGCGTCAGAACCTGCTGAATTCATGCATGATTCTCTAAGGCGATGTCACACTTTAGAAACTAAAGTGGAAATGGTATACTAATTTTTTTTTTCTTTCAAAATGTGTTAAGGGTGTTATGATTGAAGCACTCTTTGCAGCGCTGATTAATGCGCAATAATGATGCAATGAAATCATGTGTCTTTGTCCCAAACTCATGGTTTTTTATTCCAAAAGTGTTAAATATATTTAAAAGGAAATCATGTTTGAAATTTTATCAAAATATAATTTTATATTTTAAGTTTTATATAAAAAATCTAAACAAAAAATTTAAATTTTTTCCCCTTACTTTTATCATCGTAATGATAAGTAAAAGAAATATGACCTTGAGCTAGAATAATCTTTCTCAAAATAGAATTTTAAAGATCGAATAATAAATAATAATGTAAATGAAATAATTTAGAAATATTTTTTATTTCTCCGATATTTCGAAATTCATCGAATTTCATCTTCAGGGACACTTAAAATTACACAAACAAAATAAACTTTAAGCACTAGTTGTTTTAACATCGTCGTCTCGTATTGCACTCACGGCGATGTTAAAACAACTATAGCTTAAAGTTTATTTTATTTGTGTAATTTTTACAAGTGTCCCTGAGGATGAAATTCGATGAATTTCGAAATATCGGAGAAATGAAATAAAAATTATTTAAAACAATAGAACTCGAACTCAATTATTTCATTTACATTACAAATATAATGGTCGAATAAAAACAACATTAAATTAATAATAAATAATAATAAAAAATTAAAAAAATCAGAAAAGTTCTTACAAGTTCAAAAAAAATTCGGAAAAAATTACATAAAATTCTGAAAAGTTAAATAATAAAGAACCAAGCCAAAAAAAAATAATATTAAATCAGAAAAAAAATCAGGAACATTCAGAAAACTTAAAAATATCAAGAATATTAAAAATATAGAAAAATATATAAATATAAAAAAAAATAATTTAGGAAAAATCAAAAAAAAAAAAAAAAATCATAGATAACACCGCTCAACACTCATTTTCCGGTTTGAATTCTGATGATCAATTTTATTAGACTTTGATCTCCTGATTCCAAATCTGTTCTCCAAATTTTCCCATCACGTCCAGATTTTTAGTTATTCACGGTAGTTTTTTGATAGTTTTCAAAGAAAAACTCCAAAAAAATAAACATTTTACAAAATTAAGCTTTCTGTGTTATTTTTTGTATAAACCGGAAGATATCTTGAATGGGTTTAAAAGTCTATAAGAGAGAATGAACTTTTGCCTAAATTTTTAGCTCATCGCACTGTGGCCGAAATCACTGATCTAACGGCGCTTAAGTCAAAATTAAAAAATTAAGATCGATAAATGTTTTTGCACTGCATCGTTTACCTATAATTTACAGAAAAAATTTACGTTTTTACTTTTGTTTTGCTTTCAATATTCGCACAGTTATAAGCAGTCAAATATACATTTTCTGCAGCAAGTTTATTAAAGGAATTTGGGGCCTAATTACTCAGTGAGTTTTTCTTGACACTTTTAAGTCAATTGTTCATACATTTTGAGCCAAAAAGTTTTAATTGAAAGTAAAAGGTATGTTTTAACTTAAAAATAAATGTTTGTGGCCTGTGTGTATCTAGTTTATTATTAGTGCATTATAAAAGTTGACATTTGTGATATAAACTATAGTTTCATGGACTGCAATTTTTGAAATTCGATCGTATTCGGTCCACTTCCTGTTTTGTTTATTATTTTGGGTTATTTTTGTTGTGACGTTTTAGAATGGCGTGCTAGTTCGCGCAAGTTGTTCGGTTTTTTAGGGTCCATCTGCCTGTCCAAATAAACAATATAAACGCGATACAGACCACAATTTTCAATCGATTTGGCTAAAATTTGAAATTTAAGATTTTTTATCGAAAGAACAAAACCTATTAAATTTTTGACAAAATCGGTCCATTTTATCCCATAGCCCTATGTTAATTTCCCCTTCGAGTTTTACTAAAAAGCCCTAACTATGGTATTTTAACAAATATCCTCTTGAAATTCGACTGGTAAATGTTTTTTGTAGCCATAGATAATCATTTTAAATTTTAACGGAATCGGAACATTTTAACTTCTAGTCCTCATACAGACCACCCTCCCGATATTCACATAAATTTCCCAAAATATATAAAAACAATGAAATAAATAAATATGGTTAAAAATTAAATTCTTTATAAGTTTTATAATCACAAATATGCATTGGGCTTTATTATTTTACATTTCCGAATTAAGCGCCGCTAGATTGGATGTTTCGGCCACTGTGCATCGCAGTAAATATTGATCATTTGGTTTTTGTTTTAGAGCCTGTTAAAAATGGTGCTTTTTCTAATTTTTTTGACAGTGTTTTTTTTTAAAAGCATGTTTGGCCAATAATAGTGCAACAACTTAAATTTTTTTTGATCACATTTTTGAGATAATAGTTCAATTCTACTCTCACACTTTATACCAGTTTTTTATTCCACCCAGCGGCTGCTGTGCAGGCTTTCAAAAAAGGCAAAAATCGCGTTTTTTGCATTTTCAACCGCAAATAATTAAAATTCTAGACGTGATGGAAAAATTTGGAGCACGGATTTGAAATCAGCGAGTCAAAATCTTTAAAAATTTTATCTGAAACTTCAAACCGGAGCCAAAAAGCTTCGATTTGTTAAGCGGTGTAATTCAAAAAATGCTTAAAAAACTCAAAAAAAAGGAAGGAAGACTCTAAAAAAACAAAAATATACAAATTTAGGAAAAAAATTATATCATAATCTGAATTATCGTTTAAGAATCGTGAATGGCATTTTTAATTCGGCACAACCGACTATAGCATTATTACTATTTTGAATGTACCTTAAATCAAATTATCTGCCACTGATTGGTTATAAATTAACCAACAACTAAATTTTAATTAAAAATTTCAAAAACATACTTCAAAAAACCTCATAAATCACTGTAAACAAAAGCCAGGTTAAAAAAAACGTTCATATTTTAATTAAAATTGTCCTTTTAATAAAGGTAATCATGGCATGATGACACTGATAATGACATTTTTTTTTTTATTTTAAATTAAAATCAAATACAATCAATGGATAAAAAAAAATAACAAATGACATCAACATCATCAAACAAAAACAATCAATATCCAGACCCTTTGAATAAAAATACAAAAAAATTCAAAAAATAAACTCATCACAATACAAAGTACTTGAAATTGTCAACACGTACCCATCACATGAGGAACACAACAAAAAAAATTGGAAAAAAAGGAATTGATTATGATTTCATATGTCAGGGATACTGAAGTGAGTCAAGAAGATTGTGTTTTTACAATTTCTTTAGAAACCTTTAAACAAAAAACAAAATCGAAAATAATGACATGAATACCACCAATACGCTCAGTGATGATCTAATCAACACTTAAGGAGCAGAACCAAAAAAAAAACACACACACACATTCGATATGGAACGAATCAACCGTAGGAATACACAAATTCCACTTGTGTGTCCCTAACAGACAGACAAAGGCAGGCAGGCTGATGATATTCAATAACCCACGTACACAATTGTCACTCCTTAAAATAAAATCTCAAATAAAATAGAAATACCGAAATACATAGATAAGGTCGGATAACAAAATCAATTGATGTAGATAAAGAAGATACAACTATTTGTAGTATACACTCAAAAAATTTACTCACCGAGTGTGTCTTGAACGGAAAATAAACAAGTAAAAAAGTTAAATTCGGTCTTGCCGAATGTATTGATACCCTCCATAATGCTAAAATAATTGTTGCAAAAAACTTTATTTAAAAAAAAAAAAAAAAATGAGAAAAAAATCCGAGATTTTTTATACCCTCCAATTAGTGATAGAGGGTATATATAAGTTTGTCATTTCGTTTGTAACTCATCGAAATATCGGTCTGGGACCCCTTAAAGTATATATATTCATGATCCTCGATCGATTTTAAGACATTCTAGCGATGTCCGTCTGTCCGTCTGTCTGTGGAAATAGTGATCACGACCAAAATACTACAGGGATATGACTGAAACTTAACACATTTATTGGAAGTTCTCCTGAGAAGATTGGTATTGCATTTGAGCGATATCGGTTCAGCGGTTTAAAAGTTATGAACGAAAATGTAAGGACACCTCAAAAATTTTAGTACATTCAACATAACCTAAAAATACAAAATGCTTCAATTCGGCTTCTGGTTGACATATGTGAACAATGAACATAATTGAACACCAAATGGTATTTAAATATGTACGAACATATTTTTTGACAAAAAAAGAAAAAAATCGCGGAATTTTTTATCAAAAATTTTTTTTGCGGAAATTTTTTTAAATTTTTTTTTTTTTTAAGTAATTTCCTTTTAAAAAAAAGTTTTTTGCAATAATCTTTTTGAAATTGTGGAGGGTATCACTATATTCGGCAAAGCCTGTTTTTTTTAGCTGCCCAATCTCAAATTTAAACAAGTAAAAAAGTTAAATTCGGCCTTGCCGAATGTAGTGATACAATTTCAAAAAGATTATTGCAAAAAACTTTATTTAAAAGGAAATTACTTTTGAAAAAAAAAATTTTTATGGAAAAAAAATTTCCGCGAAAAAAAAATTTGGTAAAAAAAAAAAATCGCGATTTTTTTCTTTTTTTTTGTCTCAAAATATGTTGGTACTTGTTTAAATACCAATTGGTGTTCAATTATGTTCACATAAGTCAACCACAAGCCGAATTAAAGGAATTTGTATTTTTAGGTTATGTTGAATGTACTGAAATTTTTGAGGTGTGCTTACATTTTCGTTCATAGCTTTTGAACCGCTGAACCGATATCGCTTAAATGCAATACAAAACTTCTCAGGAAAACTTCCAATAAATATGTTAAGTTTTAGTCATCTCTGTGCAATATTTTGTCCGTGACAGCATTTTCCACAGACAGACAGACGGACATCGCTAGAATGTCTTAAAATCGATCGGGCATCATGAATATATATACTTTATGGGGTCCCTGATCGATATTTCGATAAGTTACAAACGGAATGACAAACTTATATATGAGGCGCTCAGCGCCAAAACGGCCTAACCCTCATTTTCAAAAAATCAAACTGACTATGCTGATCTAAGCGAAACCTTTTGAAATAAATATTAAAAAAGAACTCCCTATTGCATAGTACTTATAACCTGGTGTTATACTGGTGTTATACTATGCAATAGGGAGTTTTTAAAAACATTTTTTCAAAAGGTTCCGGATAGATCAGCATAGTCAGTTTGATTTTTTTTAAATGAGGGTTAGGCCGTTTTGGCGCTGAGCGCCTCATATACCCTCTATCACTAAGTGGAGGGTATAAAAAGGGTTGCTACCTTATGAAAAAATAAGGGCTTTCGGAAACATCCGTGTAAAATCTGAACTAGCAGGAATTTTGCCATGGCGGCCGTATGTATATATAAACTACTCCACCGATTACACATTTTTAACAATAACGAACTAAACGATGCCAAATTTGGACACGACCGATGCACCAATGGATACGCCTTCAAAAAAACCTTTCGACCTGTATAAAATGTTCATGAGTAAATCCATATCAACATAGCAAAAAAAAATTGAATTTTTGACGTCAATCGACCCAAATTTCGTGAAATTCGGTATATATGTAGGGGCTTACTCGACTAATACTCAAACAAAGTTTAAGACTTTTAACTTCCGTAGTTTTGGAAATATGACGTTTCAAAAGTCAAGAAAATCTTTTAAAGGGTAAATTATAAATATTTATATCTTGAAAAGTATTTGAGCTATATCACTCCCACATAGCTTTTTTTAAAGGCAAAATCATCACTTTTAATATATCATTTCGCAAAAATTTTTATTTTGTGATCTTTTTTGTATTTCTGCACAATTCGCGATTCGCGAAAATATATCAAAAAAAGCGACATTTTTAAAAATCTGAAAAAAATATATGTTAATGTTTTGAGTCTTAGCTACAAGGTCCAAAAATTTCGTGTTGGTGAACTTATTAAGTCCAGAGATATTAATGAAAATGTGTTGCCAAGTAGGAAATTTTTTCCAAATCTCATGAATATTTAATTATTATTTTTGAATATTTTTGCAAATACATAAAATAAAACGGTTAAAAAAGTAAATTTGATGGTAATGTACGAGTACTACACATGAATACAATGTAACATAACTTGTTATCAATTACACTACTTAACAAAAGTCAACTTTTTTTGCAGAGACTTCTAGAACACATTTTTGAAAGTATTTGCCCTGCACGAATCTGTCATCATAAACATTTTATCAAACTGTCTTCTGAACATATAGGCCTTTTTAACAGACTAAACCCTCAAACCCCAAAAAAGAAAGGTAATAATAAATGTTTCATATTGACATACCTCATATTATTTGTTCGTTTAATATTTTTGTATGCTTCAGCTGCAAAAACTAAATGGGCAAATTTCGAAAACGCGATTATATAAAATTGCAATGGATTCGCGTTTAAGAAAATGTATTTTATTTTAAACAATGAAAATTACAAAATAAAAATATTAGGGAAAAATGTATATGCTAATAATATATGGAAATTTTGCTAAAATTTTTGATTTTTTGCAAAGATTTTCTGATAAACTCAATGAATTTGAAATAATATGCATTTTGAATTTGTTTATATAAAAAATGCAATATAAAGTCATTCGTTGGTTTTTATCGGCATGGACCGCAAAAAAAGGTCTTATCTCGAAAAGGGGATTTTATAAATTTTTTATGATGACAGATTCTTGTTAAGGAGGTCAAAATACTTTAGCAAATGTATTCTAAGAGTCTGTGCAAAAAAAGTTGATTTTTGTAGAGTAGTGTAATTGATAAATATTCATGTTAT
This sequence comes from Pegoplata infirma, assembly GCA_963921195.1. Lineage (NCBI taxonomy): Eukaryota > Metazoa > Arthropoda > Insecta > Diptera > Anthomyiidae > Pegoplata > Pegoplata infirma. Next base: position 293,248,143 of record OY992536.1, on the reverse strand, counting down.
ATTGTATCTATGTGTAGTACCCGTCTGTACCATAAACTTTACTTTTTTTCACCGTTTTATTATATATATTTTCAAAAATATTCAAAAATAAAAATTAAATATTCATCAGATTTGATAAAAATTTCCTACTTGGCAACACATTTTTATTCATATCTCTGGTCTTAATACGTTCACCAACCGAAAATTTGTACAGCTTGTAGCTAAGATAACAGCCATTAACATATCGAGGACCTATATTCAAAACCCTCTATCTTCCATTTTCACGAAAATGACTTTTTGATGGCAAAATATTCAGTAAAACGGCCCTCATCTATGGTGTAAAATTCAGAACAAAAATATTTTTTTTTGCTATTTTATTTGCATTTTTGGTTTTCTCTATCTCTTACACAATTAATTTTTCTGAATGCAAAACCCTCTATCTTTTCAAATAATTAATTTATAAATATTTGTTTTGAATAATTTCATCATGCATTACATGTTTTCATACTAATTTTTGCATGCTGCACATGAATTTATCAACAAAATTCCAGAACCACGATTTTGGTCCACTGATGCTAATTTTTTCTGAAAATTCTTGTTTGACTTTTTTGAAAAATATGTCTCAAACTTTGGATGTCTTGTGTACATTATGAAACAAAAATTTGTATCTTAAAAATCCCGATGCTGATCAGCATCTGTGGACCAAAATCGCGTTTTTATTTTTTTTACTATTTCTTACATAACATACTCAACAGTTTGTCAACTTTTGAGACGAATTCGGTAAAAAAATAATTTTTGTCTTAAAAATCCGCACCTGTGGACCAAAACCGCGATTTCGAAATTATTTATAAGCCGTTATCAATAATAAATTACGTTAAAAATTAACCGATGTCATAAATGAAATCATAATAATTCATTTTTATTGAAATGCAAAACCCTCTATCTGATCATTTTCATTCCTGTACTTAATATTTTTGAGAAACAAAACCCTCTATCTATCCTCTAAAATCCCCAATAGTGCAAAATTTTAAAAACGAATTATATGTGCGATTCAGTAGTTGATTTAAAAAAATATTGTAAAATATCGAATCTTAATTACTCTAACAATCCGCGAAATAAACGGTTTTTTGGCTCTCCTGAAAAGTTGTGTTTTTTTAGATAGAGGGTTTTGAATATAGGCCCTCGATATATTTTTTTCATATTTTTAAAAATGTCGCTTTTTCAGATATATTTTCGCAAATCGCGAATTTGCCGGAAATAAAAAAAATTTCAAAATAAAAATTTTTGCAAAATGTTATTTGAAAGGTCATGGTTTTACCTTCAAAACAAGCTATCAGGAAGTAATATAGCTGAAATACTTTTAAAGGTATAAATGTTTATATTTAATCCTTTAAAAGATTTTCTTGACTTTTGACACGTCATATTTCTGGAACCACGAAAGTTAATGGTCTCAAATTTTGTCTGAGTATAAGTATTATAAGTCCCAACATATGCACAAAGTTTCATCAAATTCGGAGACATTGAAGGAAATCAGGGGTTCGTGTTGAAAAATTTTAACTCTCATATAGTTTTTTTGAAGAAATGGGAAAAATCCTGAAAAAACAAAAAAAATCCCGTTTTCCCCCTCCCCTTTGACCCGCTAAATATGAGATTGGGCAGCAATAAAAAAAAACAGGTAACTCATATTTTTCTTCTCTCTTTTCTATACGCAAGTTTCAGGACAATCGATGGGTAACCTGTGAAAGACCTTCCTTGTAAGTGGAGGGTATAAAAACGGTCGAACGGCTTTCGAGATACCGCTATTTAAAATTTGCAAAAAATGGCGGTTTAAGATTTTTTTTTTTTTTTAAATCGCAAAATTGTTTTCCCTTGACATTTTTATAGAGCTTTAGAATTTCTTTTATTCAAACTAAAGTTGAGCCGGTCATTCTAACCCGTGGCGCCCTTCGATCAAAGTTTTGAATTTTTGGAAAATTTTCACCAAAATTTTGAATTTGAAAAAAAATTTAAAAATAAAAAACTAATATCTGCTATACATTATTTTTTTTAATTTTGACGTGTTGAATAGGAACATCAAAAACATTTCTCAAATCGGTCGAGCGGTTTTCGAGATATAGCCATTTAAAATTTATCAACAAAATTCCAAAAATGGTTGTTTTTTACGTTCCACATTCAAGAAATTTTTTTATATTCTTGTTAAATTTTGTCGCACCCAAAAATTAGCAGAAAACTCTGTTAAATATCTGTCCAATTAGCATAACACTCATTTTACAGACTTTATTACAAAGTAATTTTCTTGAGTGTATGTTTGTTATTTGAACAAATTATTTAGTTTAAAAAGAATTTGTAAACCTTACAAAATATTAAGAGAATCTATATTTCCTTTTTAACATTACTGACTCATCTATTAGTTAGGAAGTTGTTTTTTTTATGTCTTTTTTTTGGGATACAAATTATTATTTTTTTTTTTTTTTTGGTATATCCCAAAATTTAGTCATCAAACATCATCATCATCTCCCTAAGAGTTTTTTAAGCGCTTTAGATAAAAGCAAAAAGTGTTTTTTACTGTATTTGTCCAGCTACCTGGAGTGGCCTTACAAATTGAAAAAAAAATGTCCATGCAAATTATGTTTATTATTTTCTGGTTCCTAAAACACTTTTGGGTTAGTCTTTTGATGTTTTGTTTGCACTATAAAAGGTATGAGAGTTTATTTAAATCGCATAAAAAAAATTTGTTTATAGATTTTGAGTTTATTAGTGAGATAATGCTGGGAAACTAAAGAGGATATTAATAAATGTGATTATGATTGTTTGTGATCACGGTATTATTTATTTTAGATGAATAAATTTTAAGAATTTGGAAGAATTCTTTGAAGATTATTTTTGTGTATAGCTAATTTTTGGGAAACATTGTTGGTAAACTTATAGCTACATTATTGTATTTATAAACACTATTGACAGCAACATTGCACAATCGAATTAAATTTAAACATTGTTGCGAAATAAAGGTTTGCACAAATTTGCATATACTTTTTTTAATTTTTTGGACAACATCTAATATCAGTTCAGCAACAAATATAGTTGCTAAACATTATTAATGTTCCACTACGGATATCTTTCGAAAATTTAAATAATGGTTAGAATGACGGTTACGCTTTGTATTTCCTCTAATTATATAAGTATCTTTAGTGTAGTTCCTATCAAATCGGTATACCGGGTAACGGTAACTTAATACACTTATCGTATCGTAACAGCACAAATTTAGGAAAAATGTTAAACTGTGGCGTCATTCTTAAAAAATATATCAAAATGTTGATGGCAAATTAGACCGGCATTTTTTTTGTATGACAAAAAGTTTTTCTTTAGATGAAGGAAAAAAAAATGAGATTTTTTTTAATATTCTGACCGTAGAAAAAAACGCATTTTTTGACACTTTCAAATAGTTATATCTCGAAAACTTCCCAACCGATTTCATAATTTTTTTCATATTCGTATTCTGCATACCAAATTAAATAAAAATAATGTATGGCAAGATATATATTTTTTCCCCCAAAAATCCAAAACTTTGTCGAAATTTTCCCAAAATTAAAAACTTTAAATTTTTAAAAATTCAAACCTTTGATCCCCGAGTTAAATTAAAACGGTCGATCTCAAATTTGTTCCACATAATTTTTAGGTCTTGTAGAATAAAAATTTTCGAGGATACTTGATGAAACCAGAAGCTAAGAAAATATGCCACTCTAATGGTACAAATCTCTTCTTATGTTTTCGGTAATTTAATATTTGTATAAGCACTCAAATATGTATCAATGATGATAAAGTCAGTACAATTGTACTTTTTTCAGTACAATTCGGTTGTCAAAAGAACGGCAGTACTCCACGGACTGATTTAGTACAATTTAAAAATTTTCCCAATCACAAATTTTATTTCGACTCTTTTAATGTGTCAACCAGGGTTGACGCAATTTTGGGTGTAAATCGGCAAAAAAAAACTACGAAATTTGTAGAAAAATCGTCAAAATCAACAATATTTTCAAAAATCAACAAAATATTTTTTTTATTGTTTTTTGTAAGTCTACTCTGTGGTACAGGGTATATTGAGTTTGTGCTGATGTTTGTAACTACTCGAAATATTTTTCCTAGATAAACTTTTTAGTGTACCGATCGACTCAGAATCACTTTTTGAGTCGATTTGGCTATGTCCGTCCGTCTGACCATGTAAACGGTGAAATTTGAAACGTTTGCTTCTTTTGGCCCAAGAATGAAACCCATAGAAATTGAAAAACATCGGTCCGTGCTTAGACATAGCCCCCATGCAAACGTCTCTTTTGAATTGGATTAAAATCACTATAACTGCATTATAATAGATATCATTTCGCAACTTGGCATGTGAGCGTATTTTGTATTCACAAATCACCATTATAAATTTTAAAAAAATCGGATTAGTTCCACTTGTAGTCCACATATCTAAAAATTTTCAGAACCCTTTCCAAAATTTTCCATTTTTTAAAAAAGTCAATTTTTAAAAAATCCGGCCACTTTTTTTTAATTTTTTTTTTTTTTAAGTTTAGATGTTTGTCCATCCACACAAAAAAATTCAGAAACGCGTTTTTCGCTTTTTTCGAGAAAATAGCATTGAATTTAAAATTTCATAACAATTTAGTAATTTGCTTGTATTTTTTTGTGTCAACAGAGCGTATGAGTAATATTTATGCAATTAATAATACTCATTCGCAACGCTAAAACAAGAAAATACAAGCAAAATTCAAAATTGTTAGGAAATTTAAAATTCAAATGCGATTTTCTCGAAAAAACGAAAAACACGTTTCTGAATTTTTTTTGTGGATGGACGAACATCTAAACTTAAAAAAAAAAAAGAAAAAAAAGAAAAAAGTGGCCGGATTTTTGATAAATTGACTTTTATAAAAAATGGAAAATTTCAGAACGGGTTCTGAAAATTTTCCAAAAAAAAAAAAATTAATCGATAGCCCATACAAAACTATATAAGAATGTACATTTTTGAGATTGTGGTGCATTCCGTTTTAATCCGTTTTAATGTGATATGGAAAAAACCAAAGTTTTGTTTCCAAAATTAGGAAACTGGACTAATTTTTTTAGGATGTATTAAAAAGAGGTACTAATATTAGCCAGTGTTGTTCGTGTTTAACCACTTAGGTCACTACCTACAAGTAATAAATCATTATAAGTAATACAAAATCATTAATTTTTCATGTTTATACATTTGTAAAAAAAATATGCTGGTAACAGATAGACGAGATCAGTTTTTTGATAAAAAATAAGAAAAACTTAATATTTTAGGGCCATATATTTTAAACGCAATGGAGGGAGACCATAAAACCCTATGCATATGAATGCTGATACTATCTAGATAACGTTTTTTTTATGGCCGCCATGCACTGGCGTGCCATGAACAACAAAATTTTTAGGTTTTCAGCTTGCTCCAAAATAAGGCCCACCCCACGATGTCTGACTATGGGAAAAGTAACACCTCTTTTGGAATTAATAAAGAAAGATTAAATATGGAAAGAAAGATTAAATATTGAAATCGTGGCCCCTCTGGGTCCGTAATGAATATGAACAAAAAGACTTGCAAATGAATTTCAATTACGAAAATTGCGGTGTCAAACAATTTTTTTATTGAAACTCCTCCGATGAAGAAAATTGTTATACCAATCACCAAATTAATAGGTGATTAATTAAATACTTTTTCATACATTTTTCGATTTTGATCTCAAATTTAATCAATTTATTATTAGCAGTCAGTCAAAACAATGGTTGATTTAACGAATGAATTGAAAGCTTATAACAAAATTATGAAGAAATGCTTACATTTTGCATTCCAATAACAACAGCCAATAATAAAAAATGTAAAACCCGAATTATGGATATTTTTTCAATTATTGTATTCAAACAAATTAAGGCCATAAACATAAATTAAAGGGAAAACGTGTAAGAAGCTGAAACTATGAAGTTTGAAATCTCTTAGCTTTTACAAATTGAAATTAAATTAAAATTTTATAGATATTGAGGGACATGTAGGGTTGCCATTCGTACTGTTTTAAACAGTACATGTACTTTTTTTTATAAAAAGTACTGTTTTATGCACACCTCCTAAAAGAGTACGCAAAAGTACTGTTTTTTAAAGCGTGTACTGTTTTTGTACTGTTTTTTTATTTTTCGAAGAATGTTTTATATTTGACAAAATTTTAATCCAATTCTTAACAAGCAGCTAAATGCAATTAAATTTTATACCACACTCAAGAGAAAAATTATTTAAAAAATGGGAAACTTAACTAAACTCTATAATGACTTAGCTCCATTGCCATGTTTTCCTTGTTTTCATCTAAATTTTTCTGAAAAATAAGAAAAAGAAAAAAGTAGAAAATGGAAAAATGTATTTTATTAAGCCTAGTCCCAATAGGTCTGTTAAGGATTGTCATAGATTTTGATCCAACATTTTTGTTCTTTTTGCTCTACCTTGCTTAGTTTTTAAGATACGGGAATTTAAGGGCCCAAAAGGGTTTTAGAATCTTAACGGGATAATTAAAAAATATTTACATGGAGGGATTAATACGGTCGTGTAAAGAGCTACAAAAATGTATTTGGCATTTCTAAATTTTGAGCATTTTTAAATTTTGTGGGAATGCCTAAATTTTTAAATTCAAATTGAGGAGTCCATACATTGAAAGAGGACCGGAGATTCTTAGAACCGAAAATAAACACTTTTTTGTTCTTTCTGGCTTTGAGTTGAAGGTGAGTTGTACAAGCCTAAAAGAAAGCTAGGCTAGTCCATGGCGCTCAGACTTAAAATAGTCCATTGTACCGTAAAAAATCTTTCTGGCTTAGTTTTTGAAATTTTTGAAACAGTTTTTTGAAAAAAATTTTTTTCTCAAATTGCATAAAATTTACTAAACCTGAAGAAAAAACTTCATCAACTCTAAAAAGATAAATATGATGAACTAATTGGTTGCAAATTATGTCAAAGAAATTTCCAAAATTTTTATTTAATTTTACTAAATTGTGAAAAAAAAAATATTTTCCCAAAATTTAGTTAGGCCTTTGTTTGAGTGCAATAATACCGTTTTCGCGTTTGCTTTTTAAGTCGTGTTTTAATTAAAACACTGTTTTATGGGATTTTTCATATGTTTTTGATAGGAAGAACGGCGTTTTAGTTAAGCGAAAGCATAGACTACAAAAGCTTTACAAGTAAGATATCGCGGCAACCAAGACAAATGCTCCAAAAAGTCAATCGCAATTTTTTTTCAACACTGATAAAAAAAAATAGAATAAATTTGAGACGGTTTACCTAAAATGTTCACCCGTTCTGTAAACAATCTTTTATACTCGATTTGGCTGAAATCTGTTAGTTTGATATAAAATAAGACTTCTAAAAAAGTACTGTATTTATTTGCAATGTACTGTTTTTTGAGACCAAATGTACTGTTGTTCCCTATTTCAAATCTGGTAACCCTAGGGACATGTCACAGACTCAATTCCATTCGAATGTGGAATAAGTGGTTTACTCGTAAAAATAAAGCGAACATTTTTTTTTTTTTAATGAAACCACTTCTTTGCAATTAAATTCCACTTTGATTATTAAAAGTGATTTCATTCCGAAAAAAAATATTCGTTTTGCGTTTTACGAGTAAACCACTTATTCCAAATCCGTATTTCATTAGACAGACGCATAATTGAGCAATTAATTTATAGTGAGATAATCATACGCACCCATGAACATTACTAAAAATACAATTACTTGGCCACGGGTGCGTATGATTATCCAATTATTTTATTTGCTGTATTAGCGATTTCCGTAAATTTTGTTTGCGATTTCTATTAATAAAAATAGGTTGGGAGGGGGTTTTACGGAGGGAGGCCTCAGCGGGAGGCCTTGGAGAAACTTTCCCAATCCCAATAAATGTTAACAAATTCATTTATTCTGATTTTTTGCACTTGAGTAAAACAATTTTATTATTATTTAAATTATTTTTTTTTTTTAAATTAAATTTTTATATTTTTTGAACTTCTGACATTAAAATGTTTCGTTTGAAAAAAACAAAAACTGTTTAAAAAAAATAGTTATTTTGAGTGGTTGGTGGGTAAAATTAAATAAAAATTAAATTTTCTTTTAAAATAAAATTTTTCAAAATTTATTTTAAAATAAAATTTTTCAAAATTTATTTTAAAAACTTTTCTGAATTTTATTCAAAAACTTAAAATTGAATTTTAACAATACGGAATTTTAAAATTTTACTAATTTTCCTTGTTAATTATTGTTAACTTGTTATTTTGTGTTGTTTGATTAAACAAATAAATCAACCACATGTAAAAATATTGTGGTAGTATACATATCACAGCAACAACAACACAACAAATTTCATGTTATTTAACAGAGATGAATGAGTTAAGAAGAACAAAAACACGACACGCACCGAAACACCTTTTTTTGTATTTTGTGACTTTAATCCTATTAAAAACACTTGACACAATTAGTGACAAATTCTAATTTGAATGATAAAAAAAATGATAAAAAAAAATAAGAAATATACAACGGAATTAACAGAAACGTGATTTATGTTATCACAACAATTATAAATTTTTAAAAAAGTATTGTTTTAGATTATACAAAAAAAAAGGAAAAGTATATTTATTTACAAAATCAATTGTAATTCGTGTCGGTCTTTTTCAATTTAGGAGAGATAGTAGTAGTATGAGAGAGAGTGAATTATGATTACTAAAAATTTTTTTCGTATAAAAGAGAGATTTTTTTAATAAAACAAATTTGTTGCTGTTATTAGAGAAAAGAGTGTGAGAGACATAATTTTAACATACTACCAGGGGTGCCAGATGATTTTGATGAAAAATCGGCATATTTTTCAAAAAAAAATCGGCATTATCGGCACTTCAATTTAAAAATCGGCAAAAAAATCGGCAAATGAAAAATAACCATTTTAAATACAATAAATTTCATTTCTATTGACAAAAAATAACAAAAGAGAACAATTTAGCATTCATATATGTATATAATAACATAAAAAACAATCAGAAATAACCATTTTTGGTCCCTACAAAATTTAAAAAAAAAATTTTCGCAAAAAAAAACTTAAACATTTTTTAGGGATCAAACAAATTTTCGATTGTCATAAAAATGATTTTTCAGTAATATCCTAATAATAACCCAGCAAAAAAAGAGCTTACCATTCACTACAAAATTCACCACAATTTATGAACCAGATGTACTTCTTCTTCAACTGAAACATTGATGAACTTAATATGGGCGTGACACACAAAGTATGTTCTTTTTTTCGCCTTGACACTTAAGTATAACATATATCAGTAGCAGCGACGTATCCAGGAATTTGAAAACGGGGGGGCACAACTTTCAAATTTTTTTTTATTCATCGCCGATTTAACTACAACTACACCCCCTATTTAACCCCTATTTACCCCCCCCCCCCCCCGTATTTATTGCTTCACGTAAGAGTCATAAGTGAGAGCCATAAAAATGTTTGTTTGACAGATTTTTCTGCTGACTCGACCTACATTATCCAAACAGAAATTTAGCAAACCGCGTCTGCTAAACTCAGAAGATCCTCATATGGATCAAAATGGGTGTATTTTGAGCAGATTTTTGAGGTTTAAGTATTTTTGAGTATAGTTACAAAACTTTGTTTGTTTGTGCAATTTTAACCCAGAAAAAGTTCTAGATTGAAAATTTTAGATTTATATCCAAAAATTGTTGTTAGATATTCCAAATTCATATTCATTAAAAAGTCTGGTGATCGCGCTGTTTTAGATTTTAGCTTGTTCCGTGGTACCATGTGATGCTTTTTTTATAAAAAAAGATTAAAAATTTAAGTTTTTTTTAATGGAAAAAGTATCAGCATCTAAAAAGTTTTTATATAATAATTGTTTCAGAATCTGAGAATATGAAAATTTTACTATGGAAAATATAGTTTGGAATCTGATAGTTAGTCTATAAAAAATATACTAAGAATTTCAAAATTTTCTATAGAGAAAATGTTTCAGAATCTAACAATTTTTCATTAAGAAAAAAAAAATCTAACAAAATATAACAATTTTCCTGACGAAAAAATGTATTAGAATCAGAAAATGTTTCTAAAAAAATGTTTTCAGAATCTGAGAATCTCCTATAGATATAATATTTCAGAATCTCACAATTTAATCTTAGAATCTTGTAGTTTTAAATATTTTTTAGAAATTTTTTTTATGATCCTCATGCATAATTTTTATTAGATAAAACCATTTTTTGTGTTTTTTAAACATATTTTACAGATATTTCGATATAAATGGCTTTTTAGAAATTAAATTAGATTACGCTCTTGAGTTTTTATAAAAAAACTAAAATCTTTTCTTTAAAAACCAAAATATTTTGATACCTGTGTATTTGTTTGTACAAGGCGTTACAGTGTATTAATTTTTAAAAATTTTCAAATCGAAAAGGGGGGGGGGGCACGTGCCCCCTGTGCCCACCCCCTGTATACGTCCATGATCAGTAGTGTTTATTATGCACAAAAAGGAGTAATTAAAAAAACTATAAAAATTCACGACGAATCGATTCACCAGTTTGTTCTGACCACAAGCCTAAATCTCAATTTTCTAAAAAGCTTAAACAATCTTTAATAATGTATTTATTTAATTTAGGATCAACTTTTTTCGATATAAGATATAGAATGGTAGTTAAACGTCAAATTGCTTGTATAAAATTTGAACAATTTATCTATAATCGATTTTCGACTTTTCGATTATTTAGAGCTTATAAAGAGAAATGAAATGCCATTACCAAATTTTGTCACCATTTTTGCAAAACCTAAATCTGTTCGAAGCTGAACGTAGAAAAAATTGCATACTTCGTGTATCACCCCCATTCTAAGTGTTTCAGTTGAAAAAGAAGTTCATATGTTGTGTTGATATGAAATAGGTGCTTCAAAATAATTAAGTAAAGAACTGGTGAAAGATGTTTTTATTGTTATTTTGTAGCATTTTTGGAAGTGATTTTAAAAGTACTTCCTACGGAATATGAAGTTCGGCACCTATCGCTACTTTGTATGTAGTGAAACCACTAATTCTTTTTGAACTACTTCGTTTATTTTTTGCTGGGAACTAATATTTTCAGCAAAAAAATGAAAAATATTTTTTTTTTCGCTTTGTTTAAATTTTTCGTTTTTTAAGATAAAAAAGAGACCCACACGCAAATTTTTTGACAGACAGTAGGACGGATATCGATAGGTTGACTTAAAATAGATTAGGGACCTATATTTCGAGGTATTACAAACGGAATGACAAACTTATATACATACACTATAAAAAATGAGTCCAGTTTCCTACTATAAATTGGGCAACTTTCTACAAATTCAAATAATATACTACTATAAATTGTGTAGATTTCCAATAATTTAAGGTAGAACTGCGCAATTTTCGTAAATTTTCCCAATTTATAGCACGAACAAAAAAAATATTAAAAGCAACCGTGTTTTTTGGGTTAATCAAAAAATCGGACCAAAAAACGGCAAATCGGCACTTTGATAATTTTGAGGCAAAAAATCGGCAAAATGCTGATAAATCGGCAAATATGGCAGCCCTGCATACTACTAAAATTTTTTGTATTGTTACAATTTTTGTTTTTATTTTTATATATTTTTAAAAATGATAAGAAAGCAAAAGGGGGAGTTTAAACAAAAACACGAAAGTAGGTAAATAAAGCAATAATTATAAAAATATACAACATTTTTAAGGGAAATTAAGAAAAAAACGCAACATACACACCTTTAATTTTTATAATAGAGATGAAGATAATTTTTTTTATTTAAATATTTTTATTATTTAGACACAAAATATATATTTTTTTTTAATTTTTGTTTTATAATAGAGATTTAGATAATTTTTTTTATTAAAATATTTTAATTATTTAGACACAAAATATTTTTGATTTTTTGGGACACTCTAAAAATTTAAAAATTTTTTTTTTTAAATAATTTTTAAGGTTTTTTTTCATATTTTTTTGAAAAAACTTTAATAAAATTATATTTTTAAAATATTTTAAAAATTGTTTAAATTTTTAATAAATTTTTTTGTTGTTATTAAAATATTATTTTTGATTTTAAAATATTTTTTTTTTTATTTGAAAATATTTTTTTTTATTAAAATATTTTTAAGAATTTTTAATAATAAATTTGTAATAATTATTAAATTTTTAATTTTTTTTTGCATTATATTTCTTAACTATAACATTTTTGTTTTAATTATGATTTTTTTGTTTCTCCATTATACTTTTTTAATTATGACATTTTTGTTTTAATTATTTGCTCTTTACCATAAATTTTCTCTCACACCTGTTTTTTTTTTGTTGTTGTTTGTGTGTTTGTTTTACTAAAACTTTTGTATTAATTTATCATAATAACACCTTTCATTTCATTTTAGGCATTTTAGGCATGTTACGTATTGTTGTTATTATTAATATATAAATTTTCTCTCTTTTTTTTTATTTCATTAAAAAAAAAAGGTTAAAAGCAGCTGTTTTTGTTGTTTTGAAAGCTATCGCAAGCATGCACAACAAAAATATACACACACACAACTACCAAAAATTCCACTATATATAAATATTTTTTTTTACAACACTCTAAATTTAATAACAACAAAAAACACACATTACTTTACTATAATGTTGTATTATAAAATTACACTTGTATTTTTGTTTCTATGATGTTATTATTGTTTTCTTATTCTCTGTTAATATAGCTGATGATGATGTTGTTGATATTTGATGAATGACCTCAATATTACGCACAAAAGCCAATACTTTAAACATTTGACTTTTTTTTCGTTTTCTATTTTACTCACATTTTTTCTATTCACTCATTTTTATCAAACACTTTAGATTTACGTAAACATCTTATTTTTGCTTTTTATTCTTCTTCTTCTTCTTTTATATTTATTAATAATTTTTTTTACCAAAAAAATTTATTGATTTCAGGAATATTTTAAAATTTTCTTTTTAATATTCTCTCTTCTTTATTAAACACAATTTATTTTTATTTCTTCTTTTTTTAATTTTTGCAATATTTTATAAATATTTAAATTGATTTTAATTAGTTGAGCTCTTTTTTTTTGTTATAAAAACACCAACAAACCAAAAAAAAAAATATTTTGATTTTTCACACTTCTGTCGTTTTATACTCTTACCACGACCATTTAGCTCTCTATTATTTTTAATAATATAAACCGACACACTAACATAAAATATTTGCTGATTTTTTTTCTTTTTCAATTATTTGCTCTCTGCGAAATTTTTTTCACATTTTCTATAACTTTTCCGAATTTTCTTTATTATTAATATTTTATAAATATTACTTTACTTCTTATAAAACTTTCTAATTTTTATTTTTGCTCACTTTTTATTCAAATATTAGATTTATTTTTCTTAACTTTTTTTTATTTTAACGTTATATTTTTACTTATTTGTAAAAAAAAATTGCTACGAAAAAACGTCCGCGTGTCTTGATAACGTTCATTCAAGTTTAAATTTTTTTTATGACTAAAGATACGTAACTTTCAGTTTGTTTTCAGTTAACAGTGCGACTAAAGAGCCAAGAGAGCTTTAGTATAAGTGTACACAGCAGGGATGATAAATGAGGTTTGTACTTACTTGACATGAAAAGTGTACTTTTTTGGGAACAATTGTACATAATTTAATAAAAACATTTTTGTTAGAACGTATTTACATTACACGCAAAAAAAAAATCTTTCAGATTGAGCAATCCTACTTGGTAAACATTTTTTTTGGTATAAAAAATTTTTGCTAAAATTATGCTTGTCGATGTTAAAGTAACATAATTAATTTTTTACGTAAAATAACCAAGTAGCTTGCACAATAACGCAAATTACTTGCACAAAAATTTATCGAAAGAAAACAACAAAAACAAGTAAAAAAGTTAAATTCGGCCTTGACGAATGTAGTGATACCCTCCACAATTTCAAAAAGATTATTTATTTAAAAGGAAATTACTTTTGAAAAAAAAAAAAATTTTGAAAAAAAAAATTCCGCGAAAAAAATTTTGGTAAAAAAAAACCCGCGATTTTTTTCTTTTTTGTCAAAAAATATGTTCGTACTTGTTTAAATTCCATTTGGTGTTCAATTATGTCAACCAGAAGCCGAATTAAAGCATTTTGTATTTTTAGGTTATGTTGAATGTACTGAAATTTTTGAGGTGTGCTTACATTTTCGTTCATAACTTTTGAACGGCTGAACCGATATCGCTCAAATGCAATACCAAACTTCTCGGAACTTCCAATAAATATGTTAAGTTTCAGTCATCTCTGTGCAATATTTTGTCCGTGACAAAATACAGACAGATGGACAGACGGACATCGCTAGAATGTCTTAAAATCGATCGAGCATCATGAATATATATTAGGGCGTTTCATCAAAAACTTTTTTTTTTTGATTTTTGCTACTCTTGAAGCGGAATATGAATTCTTATGGCCTAAAAGATTTTTGAGATTTTTTTCAGATTTTTGGTGGGCCGGGATCAACTCGCTCAAATCGATTTTATGCTAAAAATGAGGTTATAAAACATATTTTTTTTTTTATGGTGCCTTGTTTTTACAAAAGTGGATAAATTACTTCAAAATATTGCTAGCCTCATAAAAAAAAAATATTCGCGGTAAAAATGATAAGGTCAAAAGTCAATAATTTGACCTTAAAAGTAACAAATTTTGAATTTTCCAACTTCAAAGCTCAATAACTTAAGAAATATGCAACGTAGACTCGTGATGTTGACACCGTTTAATAGATATTTTAAATACCTTTCATTTAAATCTAAAATGACGTCTGTCATTTTAGTAGAAGTATTAAAAAAATTAAAAAAACTAACTTAACCCATTTTTTTTCTTACATTTCACATGAGCTTAACCAACAAGTACATATATGTAAGTTTCTTACATAGCATTAGCATTTTCTTTAAAATTTTTTACATAAGCGTTTTGGCTAAATTGCGAAAACTACTTCGTCGGTTGTAGTTTTGCATATTTTTGGTAAAATTATGCCAGATTTTTGCTCATTCCGACACAGATTTTTTTTGCGTGTAGGCAATTAAAATTGCTGCAATTCTGATTTTAAAGTGTATCAGAAGGAGAGGTAAGACTCTTCCCTCTCTCTCTGATACACTTTAATATCAGAATTGCCGCAATTAAAATTGCCCTGTCTGAATTTGGACTTAGAACGTATTTACATTAGGCAATTAAAATTGCTGCAATTCTGATTTTAAAGTGTATCAGAGAGAGAGGTAAAACTCTTCCCTCTCTCTCTCTGATACACTTTAAAATCAGAATTTCCGCAATTAAAATTGCCTAATGTAAATACGGTCTTAGAAACAAATTATGCGAATGGATATTCAAAAATTGATATTTTCTAAATTTTTTGGCTTTTTTTTTGTACAATTGCATCTCTCTGAATTTACACTCCAATCGGCAGAATTGATACTTTTTGAAATGATATCACTGTGCTCGAATTTTACACTTTTTTTTAACAAGCTGTGCGCCCTATTGGTAAAGTTAATTCGAGTACGCTGAATTCAGTGATGCTAGCCGATTTTTGAAGTTAGGGCTCGTATTATGTTGATGCAAAAGTACAATAAAAACGTTATTTTTAAACTTTTGTGATAATTTTTAAATTTAAAACCATTTAAGTCTGTTAAACTAAAATAACAAACCATAATACCGTGATATTTTTCGCGAAAAACATTTTTTGATCGCGAAAAATCTTTGTTTTCGTGCAAAAATTGGTTCAGTTTAGACTCTTTCCCAATTCTCATAGAACAAGTTTTTTATATTTAAAAAAAAAAAAAAAAAATTAACAAAATGGAAACATTTTAAAATTGTACTAATTCAGCCATTGAAGTATCACTGTACTAAAAAAAAATATCAATTGTACTGACTTTATCATCACTGGTACACAGTTGGCTGGGTTAGTACTCACAATTAGTAAAACAACTGTTCGTTATTAGTGTTATGTCAACTTAACAGTATATTTTGGCAAAGGCTGTGTTTAGTTGGTAAATGTTATAAGGTTAACAGAATACCTTAAATGTTAATGACATAGTAGAAATGTTGAGAGCAGAATTAATAAAAGTTAATATTATGTTAACGTTAAATATCTAGCTAGAATGTTAAAGAAAATTTTTATGTAACATTACAGTACACTGCACAGTGTTTTGCTGCAAAAAAAAAATAATTTCAATCAATATTTTGAATTTTATAAAATAATATTATTAAAAAAAAACTATAACAAAGAAACTATTCCAACCGTTATACACCGAATTACTTAAAACTTGAAATATATATAAAAGAGAATATTTTAAGGTTGTGGTGTTTTCTTTGACAGTCTCAGATTCTGAGAAATTTTTCGTATGGAAAAACTGTCAGATGCTGAGAAATTTTTCGTAAAGAAAAAGTCTCATATTCTGATACATTTTTTGTATAGGAAATGTCTCAGATACTGGCACATTTTTCGTATAGAAAAAGTCACACATTTTTCCTATAGAAAAAGTCTCAGAGTTTGACTTATTTATCACTTCAAAAAAATAAATAAAAAAACAACGTTTTTATATGAAGTTTTATATAAAAAAAAATACATTTAATGGCTTAACTAAAGGTGCTAGAGAAAAAATAGCAAAGTCTTAGAATTTTATGAAAAAAAATCGCTTTGAATAAATTTAAGTTCGAATAAAATTTCAGAAAAAGATCTTAAACTTTTACATAATTCTTTTAAATTTAAGAGTTATGTTAAAAAGTTCCAAATCTGTCGGATTCAAAAGATTTTTGATTGTTTTTTTTTTTTAATAAATATGTTTTAAAACTTATGAAATAAGATACAAACAATTTTATTTATAATTTTCAAATGTTTGTCGATATCCACAAGCAAAATTTTCGATAACGATTATTGTATTATTTAAATTGGAATTTTTTCTCATGCATATTAAAACAACTCAGCGTATGAATAACATTTTGAAGAGAAATTAAATATTACCCATACGTAAAGGTGTTTTAGATATGGATTTGGTGGAGAATAAGAAATAGCAGATATATTGGGTCACATTTTGATTTAAAAAAATCTAATTTTTTATAAAAATGAATTTTTAAAAATTTATAGTGGTGATTTTCTTTTTTAGCTAAGCCAACAAATGCAGTTAAAGTTATTAACAACAAATTTATATAAAAATCGAGTTTTGGAAATTTTTAGCGATGACCCCAATTTTTGCTACTTTTCTCTAGCACCTTTAGTTAACCGAATAAAGCCTATTACGTTTTTTTAGAAAAAAAAATACTGCTACATTGAAATGGATTTTGGAAATGTAAAGCGATGATCCTGAATTCATTTTATTTTTAGATAACAAAGAATTTGCTACTTTTTCTCTAGCACCATAAAAGGCCTAGCAAAGCCAAAAAAAGTAATTAAATTTTTAGAAAAATTTTTATAAAAATGGGTTATTGGAAATTTAAACAAAGGTCCCCAATTTTTGTTATTTTTTCTACACCGTCTCTAGTTTAGTCATAAAATGCAATTAAAGTTTTTTTTTCAAAAAATTCATTTAACAGTGGTGTTCCCACTGCAATGGGAACACATACGAAAAATCTCCTCCCATCCTACTACTTTTTTCTAAATAAGATTCTGGTTTTTAAGGAAACTAAAACTTTTCTAATTTATTTTGCGCTCAGCAAGTCTTCCATAACACGTTTTTCCGTTAAAAAATACTGTTATTGGTGGCCATAATATTCTATTTTGCAAAATATTCTATTTTTGTATCTTTATTATTTATTATCTTTAGATTTTTGAAACTTAATAGCTGTGATACCAATTTTTTGCTATTTTTGCACTAAAAAAATGCAAATCATGTTTAAAAAACAATAATAATGTATTTTTGCTCTGACAACTATAGTTTAGCCAATAAATACAATTAAATTTTTAAAGAAAATATTTGTATAAAAACTTATTATTGTAAATTTTTTGAAATGCAAGTTTTTTAGAAAAATTTATCAATAAATACACACAAAAAATAAATTTTTCCAATGAACAATTTTCATAGCATTTATGAACAAATTCATTTAATTTATTAACTTTTCATAATACTTATAAACTTTTTCAAAGTGTTTATGAACAATGTTAAATAGTTCTTAAATTTCACATATTATGATTTATTCATAAATACTATGAAAAAGTTTATAAATATTATGAAAAAGTTAATAAATTGTATGAATTTGTTGATAAATACTATGAAAGTCGTTCATTGGAAAACTTTTTTGTGTGTAGATTTTGAAAGTTTTATCCCCATTTTTTGTAACATTTGTTTAGTTAAGTCACAAATGCCGTTAAAGTTTTTTAGATAAAAAATTTAATATAAAAATGGATTTTTGGAAATTTATAATTTTTTCTATTTAATAATTAAAATTTTATAAAAAAAAATTTATATAAATTTGAGCGACGAGCCCAATTTTTTATTCTTTCCTTTATTAAGCCATGAAATGCAATTTATGTTTTTTCTAAAAAATTCTTAAAATATGGATTTTTGGAAATGATTCCGAATTTTTGCTCTAGAACCCCTATATAGTTAAGCCGTAAAATGCAATTTAAATTTTTTAGATAGAAAAATTTCATACAAAAATAGATTTTTGGAAATTTATAGTGATTTTTTATTTTTGATTTTTTTTTTTTTTTTCAATTTATGACCCCCAATTTTAGCTATTTTTTAGAAATAAAATGCAATAAAAATAAACAAAAAAATTGTATTTTAGTTTTTTTTTGAAAACGTTTAATAGCAATGCTCCATATTTTTCGCTTTAACACCTCGAGATATGCCATAAATTGCAATTAACATGTTTTAACAAAAATTCATATTAATGTTTTTTTTTGGAAAATTATAGCGATGACCACCAATTTCTTAAAATATAATTGAAAATGGATTTTTTTATTTTAAATTTATTAATGTGGTCCAATATTTGCCCTCAACACCTCGAGTTAAGCCATTAAATGCAATTAAAGTTTTCTAAATAGATTAAAAAAAACTTTTTGAGAATTTATATGAATGATCTCCAATTTATGCTACTTTGACGCTTGCACCTCTAATAAAGCCAGGCAATTAAAGTTTTTAAAAAATTACATAAAAATGGATTTTTGGAAATTTATTTCTATGATTCCCAATTGTTGCCATTTTTGATGTATCACCTCTTGTTAAGCCAAAAAATGCAATTAAAGTTTTTTACACAAAATAATAGGTTAGATTAAGCTTTAAGCGGTCCTCTGTGATACCACGATGCTCCCTAATTTCCAAAACAAACTTTAATTGCATTTTATGGTTAAACAACAGGTGCTAGAGAAAAAATTTTCCGAAAATCCAATTTTATATAATTATTTAAAAAAAATGTTATTGCATTTTATTGTTTAGCTAGAGGTGTTAAAGCAAAAAATTTGGAAAAATTGGAGCTCATTGCTATAAATTAAAAAAAATTATTTTTATCAAATTTTTTATTTAATAAATCAAAACTATCCCCAACTATCTATGCAAAAAAGAACTGAGCTTTAAAAATTGTTTTTTTTTATTCACAACCAAAAAATAATCCTCATCTAAAACCCCTTGACGTATGAGTAACATTATATTACTACACAATATTATTCATACGCTCAGGTGTCTTAAAATTCATTACCAAAAATTTAAATAATGCAATAATCATTATTTGCTTGTATTAATGCTTGTAAATAGACTAACTTTTGACCTTTTTTTAAATATTAAAAATATCCGATTTTTATAAAATAATTAAGAAAAAAAAAATCTTATGTATAAAAATTTTTATTTTTGAAAATGATCCCAAATTTCTGATATTTTTGCTCTAGGACCATATCAAAAAATCAAAATTGGTTTTTGAAAATTATTAGCGATAATCCCAAATTTTTGCTATTTTCGCTCTACACTAAGGGGAATATCATAGTCAAATCAAAATTCATTTTTTTTTTCAAATATGTATTTTATTAATGAAGTCGAATTTTAAAAAAAAATAAATTAATTTCTAAAAGACCTAAATTGCATTTTATGCTAAAGTCAAATAACAAAAACTGTGGATGCTTTTAGAAAATCCAATATTATACAAATATTTTTCAAAAAAAACTTTAATTGGATTTTTTGTTAAAAAAAAAAACTTAAGTTGTATATTTTGGCTAGAGATGGGCACATGAGAAGATTAGTGCGTGATTCACGTGTGAGTGTGACTGAACTAAATTTTGCTCACGTGATCGTGAGTGAGTGTGTGTAAAAAAAATGCGTGGGTGAGTGTGCGTGAGTAATATTTTTAAGTAAGTGTGCGTAAGTTAATTTTTTGCGTGATTTCTTTTCTCCCTTCGTCCCGAAAAAAGCAAAAAAATAATGTAAAATTTGGCTAAACTTTAAATTTTTTCCCGACAAAGCAGGAAGATTTTGGAAAATTTATCAAAACTTAAAATTTTGCTAAGAATTTTGTTAGATTTCTGAAATGTCAACTTTTTTTGGTATAAAAAAGAGTTTCTTGGATGCGAGTAAACGTGAGTGTACGAAAGAGTGTGAGTCAAAGTGAGTGTGAGTGCACGTGATCGTGATTTGTCTTACACTCAAAAAATTATGTTAGTAAAATCAACTGAAAATGTCAGTTAAAATAACTACTTTGTAAGTTGTTTTGGGGTCAACTACTTTTTCAGTTAAATCAACTAACAATGTTAGTTATTTTAACTGACAAAAAACAACAGGCTTATGTAGTAAAAACTACTAACATTTGTAGTCAAACAACTAAAATGTAGTAAAAATAATCAATCTATAATGTTTTTTTTTCAAAAAAATTTTTCAGAAAAAAAGTTAAAGACCAAATTGTTTTTCAAGTTTTTTTTTTTTTTTTTTTAAAAAAGTTGTGAAAATCAAAAAAAAAAACTTAAATTTATTTTTATTTTTTGGAAAAAAACTGAAAATTTTTCAGAAATAAAAAAATAAAATTAACTACTTTAAATAACTGTGACTACATCACAGTACTTTTTTTCTAGTTGTTTAAAAAAACGACTTAAAATAAGTAACAGAAATAGTTGTTTGATATTTTTCATACAAAAACAACTGACTTTGTAGTTGAAAACAACTAACTACTGTAAAATATACAAACAACTAACATGTAGTAACTTACATAATTTTCTGAGTGTACATTTACTCACTTGATTGTGAGTGAGTGTGAGTAGATTAAGCTTGTGAGTGAGTGTAAGTGATTAGAAATTTCCTAACATTAGCGTGAGTGAGTGTGAGTCAAAATGCATTCATGCGCCCATCTCTAAATATGGCTTAATTTGGGATCATCGCTATATATTTCCAAAAAAAAGTTTGCCTTAACTGGAGGCTGTAGAACGAATACAAAATACTGTGTATCATCTCAAAAAAATGTCCAAAAAAACATTGGACTTGTTCAGCAGAGAAACCTGCTACTCATTAGTTGAGTTGTAGCATATTTTTATTAGTACAAAACATGGAAATATATTAATATTAATGTTTTGGGTATTTTTTTTAAAGATTTGGTCTAGAAAGACCAAGAAATTGCGAGTGTAAATAACCAAAAATTAAGGATCATCGTTACAAATTTCCAAAAGTCCATTTTTATAAAAAAAAAAATTTTAACTTGAATTGAATATTTTTAGCAAAATTGGGGATCATCTCTACAAATTTCCAAAAATCTATTTTTATATAATTTTTTTTTTTTAAAATTTTAATTGCATTTTTGGGCTTAACTAGAGTTGCTAGAGCAAAATTAGCAAAAATTGGGAATCATCCCTATAAATTTAAAATTTATGGCTTAACTGGAGGTGTTAGATCAAAAATAGCAGAAATAAGAGATCATGGCTACAAATTGCAAAAAATAACTTTTTATATAAATTTTTCTTCAAAACAAATATATAGTTTCACATTGATTGGCTTAACTAGAGGTGCTGCACAGTGTTGCGTCTTCATGTAAAGAGTGGCCAAAAATAGAAGGAGTTAAGCTAGAGCTTTAAAATTTGGAACACTTGTTAAGATCGATAAGATCAAGAAAAATTTTGAATTTGGTCAATATCCGCCTAAGGATTCGTATCCTTCCCATATATCCTGAAATTAAAATACGGCATAAAATGAAAACTAACGCTTTAATCTTCATGTTATTTATTGTAGTTATTACCTATAATGCCATTAATTATTCTACAAAATTTTGTTCAATTCGGAGCAAGGATACGCCTAGCTCAAAAATGTCCTTTTAAAAATAACGTTCAGAAAAAGGGTAAAAATTTAAGTTATTTCATGAAATTTTGAAAATTCAACTGTTATAATATGCTCAATGTATTTAATAAAATTTGTGCAAATCGGAACAAGGATACGCCCTCCTCGAAAATGTCCTTTTTTAAAAAAGTCAAGAAAAACTTCAAAATTCAAATTCCTTCATGAATTTTTGCATCCGCAACATTTAGAATATACCTTAAATCTTAATCAAATGAAAAAATTGAAGCAAGAATGTAATACATAAATTAAAAATGTCCTTAAAAAATTAAAAAAAAGTTTAAAAAATCCTTCGTACTTCATGAAATTCTGTTCTGATAATGTTGAAAATACCTTATTTTAGTATAATTGAAGCAAGGATTATCCTTAACCTATCCTTAGGATATTCTTAGCGCATAAATATCCTTTTTTAAAGACTTGAGAAAATTCAGGGAAATCCTTTGACCTTAAAACTGTCAATAATTCACAACATTTTTGCGCGTAGTATTTACAATACGTTGAATATTGTTTTTAACTTTAAGCAGGGATATGCCTATCTCAAAAAGACCGTTATAAAATAAGCAAGTAAAAATATAGTACAACGTACTTCCTCAACAAAATCTTTCTAAATAAAAGTCTGCATCTGTTAATGTACAACTGGTGTCTAGCCAAGCATCTAATTTGTGTCAGGCCTGGATGACAAATAATGGTTCTTGGACCAATTTAAATAAAATTTTAAATTTAACCGACCAATTCATTTTGCATTCCGATTTATTATATGTGTTCCATAACTATTTTTCGCAAAACATTTCAAATTATCAAGGACAACTGCTGCATCTTGGTGTTTTCGTTAAAAAAATTTCCAAATTTATTTCGGGTTCCCCAAAAAAAAAATTGATTAAAAAAAAAAGTGGAAAAACGTGGACGAGTTCTTTTGTGATTTGTAATCTACATACTTATACCAATATTTTCTGCAAAGAACTAAGCGCGCCAATGAGGGCCACAAAAATGGCTGACTATCAAATATGAAATTTGCAAAATAAAGTAGTATTTTCTTTGGAAATCACTTTAGAACAGCGTTACTTGCCATATGATTAACTTATGTCGACCAAAACAGCATTATCATACAAGCAACATATCTAACTTAAAACTTCATTACCAATAAGGTCGAATTTTAAATGCAATATAATTATTTAACTGTTACAAGTACATGTGGATTTCAAAGATTTTAAACCAAAATATGATATATTGCAAAAAGTTCAACTTTAGAGACACGTAACTTAAAAACTATTAAAGATATCTACAAACTGTTTTGGATTTGTTTTATTTAGGATGTTTTCTTAAAATAAAATTCATATAACCTTAAGTTTTAAGACATTTAGTTTGATCATTTATGGCCAAGGTCACAACACTGTGTGCTGCAGCAAAAATAGCAGAAATTAAGAATTAGAGCTATAAATATTATAAAATCCATATTTATATGATTATTTTCTAAAAAAATTTAATTACATTATATGGCTCAACTAGAGGTTCTATGGCAAATATATCTGAAATTGGGGATCATCGCTATTAATTTTTAAATATCCATTTTTATTTTACTAACTACTGGCGCTACAGCGAAAAAACGTAAACATTTTGCTGCCTGCTGCTCAGCACCATTTCCTGGTCACGTGATTCGCGTGAATTCAGTGTGAGTGATTTTCCTTTCAATCACGTGATTGCGAGTTAAAAAAATGGCGTGATTGGTTAGCGAGTGAGTCGTTTTTGAGTAAGTGATTCGTTTTTTGTGTGAGTTTGAGTGATTTAATTTTTTGCTTTACTAACTTTTTTTTTTTTTTTTTCATTTCTTGCCAAAAATATATTTTTTAGCAGTGCCTCACGTGTAAGCTTGATTGAATCTGGCGTGAGTCACGCGTGAGCGTAAGGAATTTTTTTACTGACACTATTAGTAAGTATGCGTGAGTAAACAGAAAATTTGCGTGAGTGAGTCGATTATTGTTATTATTGTCTACTCACGCGCCCATCTCTAGTTTGTTGTATGTCTCTTCACAATACAGCATGCAAGCAGCAGACAGCAAATTTTTTCATACAGCAAACACTAACAAAATACCATATCTTCACAGGACTTCATTCCTTAATTCGATTTGGCATTCCAAATGCAAATTTAGTGATTGCATTCCCCTATCACATTTTAGGGAATTGAATGAATTCAATTGAGAGTCATTCGACTTATAAATATCGAATGCAATCGATTTATTTTGCATTCAACTTCCAAAAATCGAATGCATTCGATTTTTTTCATTCGACTTTTAAAAATCGAATGCATTTTATTCCGAATGAAATCGATTTTCTTTTTATTCAATTTTAAAAATCGAATGGCTTATTCATTCATTTCATAAAAAAAAAAATAAAAAGTTAAGTTTATTTTTTTTTATGAGTTAAAAAAATTGACATTCCCGAAAATTTTTAAATGCGCATATCTCGCTAAATACTGCCGACACGTCAAATACCAGAAAGCTTTTCGAGTTACCATATTTTAGTTACGCTGTTTTTTAAATTCTCAAGACCCTATTAGGCCCATGAATTTCTGTATCTTGAAAACAAAAAGGTCAACACAGACATTGATCCGAAACTTTGTTTCGTTTTGCGTGTAGACAGTATTTAGAGTGATATGTGCATTTTTTTTTATCTAATGATAAGAAAAAAATCGATTGCATTTGCAAAGGAACGATAAAAAATCAAGTGCATTCGATTTTGCCACATCGAGGTACAAGATTTCGAATGCATTCATTTTTTCCATTAAATCGAATGCATTCCAAGGAATGCATTTAATGTTGATTTATAAAATCGAATGCCTTCACTGACAAATAGAATGGATTTTTTGGACAATTCATTCGAAAAGGATTTCATTCTTTACATGGAGAGCTTTTGTTGTCTGCTGCTTGCTGCTGTATTGTGATAAGACACATACTGCTGCCAGTGAGAAGCTGCTGCTGCGTTT
The DNA here is from genome assembly GCA_963921195.1 of Pegoplata infirma. Lineage (NCBI taxonomy): Eukaryota > Metazoa > Arthropoda > Insecta > Diptera > Anthomyiidae > Pegoplata > Pegoplata infirma. The sequence goes on along the minus strand of OY992536.1, from coordinate 293,222,841 downwards.
TAAAATTATTTTAACTTGGCTGCACTTTTATATTAAAAATTATTATAACTTGGCTTCACTTTTATATGTCAAAACTTAAACAGCTGCTAATTTTTAACAAACTAGACGCGCTAAAAATTGCAAAAATTGTTAAACTCAATTTAAACGTAAAAAAGGAGTACAAAAACTAATAAATTTTATTTACAAATCGCACAAAGCATTGAATTTGCCTGGTATTTTTACAATTTCTAAAAAAAAATTATTAGAATTTAATAACTTAACCTCAAATAAGTAAAAGCCGGTTTGGTATTGTCTGATTTTGGGAATAGAATAAACTTGTGTCAAAATGTCTGCCATCATCTTGGAGTGCAAAAAGCTATGCTTATATCGCTGTTTATCTGCGGTGCTTTTAAGTATTTGTACGCAGTTTTTATTGCTGGCAATTTTTTTGTTATTCGTAAACTTTCATGTGCTGCATCCGCTGAACTGGATTACGGAGACTATTAGTTTGATGTTTTCTTTTTACACATGGTTGGCTATAATGCCTCTAATATCCACTGTCATTTTATATGGCATATTGTTGGGTAAATCACATTTGACGGTTAAAAAATACTATGCCACACGTTTTAAATGGCTGCTGGGTACAGCCGTTAAGAAATTATTATTTCTTATAATACACATTGCCATGGGATGGCTTACTTCTTGGTTATATGCTAGATATTTGCATCAGGATTATAGGTAAATATACGTTTTTTATATTTCGTTAAGAAATAATATTGAATTTTTGTTTTCAGGACTTTGTTTTACAAATGTTATACCATGGATTGTTTAAATTCTTACTATCTTTTCCTTATTGGTGCTGGCATCTCTGCGGGTTGTTATCATTTTGCTAAGGAGAATCTACGACAAGAACCAGAAGTGGAATTTCCCATTTTGCAAGAAAGGAAACTGGTGAAAATACGTTCCCTTTTATATTCTACATTGTACAAATCATTAGTAAAATCTTTTGTGCCTACACTATGCTATGCGTTGGGTTACTACCTTTTGGGAGGATTTGTAAATCGGCGTTTTGCTCGTTTCTTTGGAGTTGAACTAGAAGATAGTCTAACATCTTTCTTCTCGGTGGCCTTTAATTTAAGATTGATGTTTTATGCTTGGCTTTTGTCTTCACAAATTTTGAGTAACATGAATTTAATGCGTAAATTTTTTTCAATATTTTTGGCTGAGGAAATGCACTTTGTTATTGAAAAGAATCCGGTTGTAATGGAAGGCCAAAAAGAGATAACTTTGGTGGAGGCTTTGTCAATGTCTCAAGTTCCTGTTATACAGAATTTGGCTGCTTTGGAGTTGTATAATATATCTTCTCCTAAGATGATCTGTAAAAGGCAGGATATATATGCTTTATCAGTTCCGGGTATGCATTTTACAAATTAACTTTATATAAATAATCATTAACCTCTAATCTCACAATTAACAGGTGGTCATCCCTATAACTGGAATCAATTGTCCGGTCAATGTCTTGCTTTAATTAATGCTTTCACTGAAGAATTAACAGCGTCGGTTAAAAATATTTCAACTATGAAATCATCTCCATTATTTTGTCATACTGATAAACCTACAGCAACGGAAGCTGCAGAAAAAATACTTTTACGGCAATACAATGAAATCTATGGTATACGTAGAATGGTGGCCGAAACACCCACAACTACAATAGACTCATCAGTACCTTCTACAAATATTGCATCTAAACAATCATCAGCCGTACAACGTATTAATCAACAATTTGAATACATCTCGAAGCAAGTTGAACAATCTCTAAATACAGCCTTTCGTACAATACCCGGTATCTTTTATATGTTTGGTGAACCAGATGGAGCTAAAACATCATTTCTTCTATCCAATTCCCAGATGATTGTATGGTTAACACAAGGTTTAGCTGGAATATGTGCTGCTTCATTAGTGGAAGATAAATATGGTGTAGTGCAGGTAGCTTTGCCACAAATTATAAGAGCTCTTTTGAAATTGAAAGCTGAATTGGATAAATTAAATAATGTTAATTTAAATGGCAAAAAATTAGATCGTAGTTTGATTACTCTAAAAAACTCGGTTAAACGTAGTCTTTATAAAATTACTTCGGTGTTTGGAGATTATTTGCGTGACTTATTTGATGATCCCTTAGAAATACGTACTTTACATTGTTTTACAAACTATCAAGATTTTTAAATAATTATTTTTTTTTTTATATTGATATTAGTTTAGTTATTTCTTTATATTGAAACCTGTATTTTTATTTTTTTTTTTATAAATTTTCATTAATACAATTTGTGAAATTAATGTTAAGTCATGTGTAGAATTAAGATTTTTTTGTTCGGATTATCTCAAGAATGTTTTACATATAAGTTAATTTTTAATACAGAAAAATGTAACAAAATTTGAAGTGATTTTTTTAAAATATTTAGAAGCTATAATTTTTTTGTAAACTGATCAATGTATTTTTAACGGCTTTTGAAATTCCGGCTAAAAATAAATTTTTATTATTTTTTTGGAAACTATCCTTAATTGGGTTAACATTTTTAAATATTTATTTTCTATCTCTTAATTTTTTTTTTCAGGGTTAAGCGTTTTATTCCCGTTTCTAAACGAATCTGTGATTTTGATGATGGTTAGTTGGGTTAACTGAGAAGTAGAATTTGAACATTTATCATCTTAATCTAAATATGTATTTCCAAAAGGTGTGTTTTATTTTTTCTAATATTATAGTTACTTTAAGCATTAACACCTTATTCTTATTTATTTTCAGATGTCCGTCAACATTAAATCACCCTTTTAACTTAATTTGAAATAAAAAGAAAAAATAACTATGCAGCAATCAAAAAAGCAAATAACTTACGCAAAATTTTGACTCACTCACTAATCACTCACGCAAAATTGTTTCTTAAATCATGCTCACTTACAATCACGTGATTCACACAACAAAAATTGTCCCAGTTTTTGGTTAAATTACAACCTATTAAGGCTGGATTACTCAATGCTCGGTTATAAAATATTATAAAAATATAAAATAACGTTAAATTTAACTTTTTAATACAAATTTTGACATAAGGCTCCGTTAAATCGGCAGTTAGCAGCTAACTTTTCATTGAGTAATCCGCCCTAAGTGTTTTTGGATAACTTACCAAAGTTTTTGCTCTAAAAAACTTGGGTTAATTATCCAAAACCAGTTTATAGGTTGTATTATTCCCAAAACGTACAACATTTTTTTATATTTTTTGTGTGTGTTTGTAGTCGTTATTCTTATTTAAATACCTCTCGAAATTCATTAAAAAATCAAACTGTCAATGTTTCAGTAACCTGCAAAATAAAAAGTTTCCACTGAAAAATCTATAATAACGATATATTTTTATTGTCCTAAATTTTAATAACATATTTTGAATTTCACTACTTAATTTCAATGATTTTTCTAAAATCCTCTAATCATATACGACATTTTTTGTATTGTGATGGGGTTTTCTTGGTTAAGTATTTTATTTTCTAATAAAATTGCAGGTTGTTGAGAAGTTGCAGTTACAGGAGGAGGAGCAACCAATTCAGGCAGAGTAGATTTTGTCTTTTTAATAGCCCCTGTAAAAATTAAAGAACACAATTTTACTAAATAAGTAGTATATCAAGCATTTTTTTGTATTTGTTTTTATTTAATGGTAACATTTGACGTAGTTCTAATAAATTATAACAAGATAGTATTATTTAAACAAGAAAAATAATGTACAAAGTGTAAAAGCATTTTATGAATTTTATAGTCCATACTTGAAATTACAACATTTTATAGTAAATGTAATTCTTGTATTCAAGTTTAAACTAGAAAATCTTGACTGTGTAAAAAAAACATGTTTGTGATTTTGAAAACAGGAAATGAATTGCTCAACAATAACCAAAATTTTATGACTAATTTCTTCCTGGTTTCAAAGACGAGGCAGCTACATCTATATCATATTTAAGTTTAGCCAATTCATTGGAAAGTCTTATACTCTCTGGCAGTCACTGTTTTAAAGTTAGGCGTTCTGTGGAATTGACAACTTCATCTTTTTCCGTTACAATTATAGGTTGTACTGAGGTCATAGATAGCATTGGTGGACCTTGAGTAGAAATTTGATGTTCATATGGTATAACGGCCACAGATTGTGGTTTAGCATTTGTAAATACTTCAGATTCTAAGAAATGTAAAGCTCTCATTACAAGACCACCATCTGGATTATACGTAGACTTTTTATTTGAGTAAGATGATTGATCGGGATTGTCAGGATTAAAAGGATTATATTCTTGTAATCTATCTGAGGTCCATCTGAAAATTGAACGTGATTCTACAAAAAGGTGTGAAAATGAAGAAAGACAAACATTAATATAAAAACAAAATGTGATGAATGATTTTGAAACAGATTTTTTTAAACATATAAAACCAAAACTTTAAGAAATTAGTAATCCCATTATATTATTGTATATTAATGTATTTTTGATTTTAGTCTTCGGTTAATGAATTTCTTGACTTGTTTTATTAATGGCTTTTTAATTTTTGATCTTCATTGATAAGTGATTCTTGTTTTAAATATTCTATAAAAATATTACACGATTTTTTAAATTCATCTTAAGAATTTAAAAATATTTTTATATTAGATTTTTCTTATTCTAAAGATTTTACTTTGTTATAAACAATAACTTACCTATATCTGCTAATACCCTAGTCATTTCTCTTAATTGGGCATCTTGACGTTCCAAACGGAATGTCATTTCGGCTAAACGATTAGTTAATTCATCCTTTTCTAATTTAGCATTTTCTTGTTTTTTCGCCTCATTGCTTGATTGCCTGAAAGAAAAAGTTAAGAAATAAAAATAGTGAAAAAAAATTATGGAAAATGTCGGTCGATTCAAAAAAATAGCGGATTTTTTTTCACAACAATTTGTTTTCGTAGAAATTTTTTTCAAATTTATTTTTTTCTCAAAAGTAATTCCTTTTTAAATAAAGTTTTTTGCAATAATCATTTTACATTCTTCAAGGCCGAATTTAACTTTTTTAATTGTTAGAAGTTCGCGATTTTAAATTTTGGTTCTCAAATACAAAAACAGCAATTTTTTATTCTTTTGTGATAATTTATGATTTTAAATCAATTTAACTAGGTTGAATACCAACGACAAAATATAAAACTTTGAATTTTTCGAAATTTTGTTGTTTAATGCATTTTTTTTTAATTTGATTTAAATTTACGACGTCCATCTGGTAAAGCTATTGAGGGCGAATATTCAAAACTTGCTATTTGAAATATTATTTCAAAAACAATTGATTTCAAATATATTGCAGAATAAAGATTAATAATAACTCTTAGTATTACCTAAAAATAACAGTTCTTCTAAAAGATTTTCATTATGCAGATAGCAAATTTTGAATATTCGCCTTTGCTATACTAAATAGCATGGCACCTTCAAAATTTTTTACAAAATTTTGAAAAAGATTTCAATCAAAAAAAAAAAATATTCATTTTGAGTCTGTGACACTCCCCTAAAAATTATTTTAGAATTTTTTTTTTAAAAAGTTCCGAAAAATGTTAAAATTTTTTTATTGATTTTTGCAATATTTTTTTCGTTTCTGGAGTAAACATTTCATTAAATTTTTTTTAATATAAAATTTATTTTTTCAAAATTTGACTGATTTTTTCTTAATTGTTCGAATTTTTCTTACATTTTCTAATAAAACAAGTAAGAAAATTACAGTCGGTCAAGACCGACCATATAATACCCTACACCAGAGTTTCCCGGAAAATGGGTCCCATGGACCGATTAGATCTATATTTTGTCAAATCTTTAATAAGTGTAAAAAACACTTACATATCAAATTTGAGTGAAATAGGCTTCTATATGTTGACAATAAACCGCTTTAACTGAATATCGGGCGAAATTTTCACATGGGGCCTAAGTCCAAAACTGGTCGGATGATAATCAGATTTGATAAAGTTATTAACGTACGCGTTTAACATACACAAACCAAATTTAATTAAATATTTTCTATTTTCATGAAATTTGAGAGATTTATGTGAAAATCGGGAAGGTGGTTTGTATGGGGGCTACAAGAAGAGCTGGTCCGATTTCTTTAAAATTCGGAATGGTGAAGACAAAAAATGTTTACCTGCCAAATTTCGAATATATACCTATTATAATACGCTTATTAGAGTCATTTGAGCCAAAACTAAAGAGGACCTTTGTATGGGGGCTAGGTCTAAATATGGACCGTTTCAAATTACAAGTCAGTTGAGTAAAAATTGCGACCTGTATCGTGTTTACACCGTATACATGGACAGACAGACATACGGACGGATATCGCTAAATCGACACAAAAAGTGATTCTGAGTCGATCGGTATACTTAAAGGTGGGTCTAGGACCAATATTTCGGATAGTTACAAACATCAGCACAAACTCATTATACCCTGCACCACAGTGTGGTGTAGGGTATAAATAGTAGTATAGGGGTTTTTTAAAAAACCGTGTCGGCTAAGTCCTGCAAAAATGACCAACATAAAAAAATTTAAAACCGAAAAATAATTTTCTTGAAAAATAATCTATCCAAATATAATAGTTTTAATTAGTAAAGGAAAAATTACCTCGAGCTAGAATAAACCTACTCAAAAATAATATTTTAAAGGTCGAATAAAACAATTTTCATTTTTTAATAAAAATTAATATGAGTTTTCTAATTTTTCTAAACTTTCAAGTAAAAATTTTCGGTAGTGAAATGTAGATAGACCACCAAAAAATTCGGAAATTCTCATTTTCAAATTTTTTTATTTAAATTTCTTTTTTTTTTTGGAATAGCGGCTTTAGTTTTTTTTTCTTGAAATCGTAAAAACAATAACACTGAAATGTAGCGTAACAAGAGCACACAAGTCATATCGACGGCTTCATTCTAAAACATGCTAAGTCTAAAAAGCTAGTTTTGAGATAATCGCCTTCAAAGTTTTTTGACGATATCTCGGGAACGGTATGAGATAGAACCTTGAGACCTTCTGTGTTCGAATCACAATTGTAATAGATTTTATTGAAAATTTATAAATTTGTAGTAGATTAAAGTAACTTGCAATAATATTGTAAGTTCAGATAGCATGTTTTAGTTTGGAAAAAATTTCATATTGAAATTCTTTTTTACTACTAAGAACACTTAGCATAAAACAAAAATAGAATGAACACTTAGCATAAAACAAAAAAAAAGAAAAAAAAATAAAAAATCTAAACATATGCTAAGTATACATAAAACATTTACTAAGGCCGCTGTTCCAAAAAAAGTAATTCACATAAAAAATGTGAAAATGAAAATTTCCGAATTTTTTTGGTGTTCTAGATTTCACATCCGAATTTCTTTTTCGTTTTGTTTCACATAAATAAAATTTGGTGAAAGTAAAACGAATGCACTTTTTTCCTTATAATTTTTTAAATTTAAATTATTCAATTTCAACTTCGAATGAAAACGTGATCAACAAAACACTAAACTTGATTTCATGTGATTCGGAAATTTTCATGTGAATTGAAAAGTTGTGAAAGACAGAACAGAGGCCTAAGGAAGCTTTTTTAAACTTTTTAAATTATACATAGTACATTTGTGCTTATAACTATTGATAGGATAGTCCGATCAATACCAAAATTTTACAGAATCTAAGTTAAGAAACGACGAATTTAGAAATGCTACTCCCAGCAAAACATGCTATGTCGACTTAGCATGTTATAGAATGGGGCCGTCGATATATGACCATTGTCTCAAGTGTTCCTTAACAATTGCCTGACAATTTAATTTCGAATAAGGAAAAAACAAAGCAGGCTACAATATTTAATGATCATGATATTTGTCTTAAATAATACAATACTGTATTATTGCCTTTAAAATGCACTTTTTCTCAAGTAATTGTTCATATTTTTCGAGTTATAGAGGTACCCAGTTGGCAAAATAAATCACCTCTGACATACTGCTGACTCTTCCTTAATGAAATTGGTGACATCTTCACACAATTTTCCCAAATGTCCCCAATGACATGTCAGCAGTGCCCACCAGTATCGGTGGCCACCAACAATTCGTTTAAACGAACGCTGAACAACTGCTGACATGCCATTTCGGACATTTTGAAAAGTTGTATGAAGATGTCAATTTTATAAAGGAAGAGTCAGAGGTGAAGTTTATTGTCGACAGGGTAATATAAAAATTTCGAACTTGAAGATCCTTATAGTCTTTTACTTAGGATTAAATGGCCGTGTATGATAAAAAAAAAAAATTATGTAATAAAATATTGTTTGAACCAAGGTCAATGGAGACTTCTGTTTCTAAAACAGGCGTTGGTGTAGGACAGAACTTTCCTTGAGATTTACCCGACTTCTCAGAGTAGTTTTTTTTTGTTTAGTGGCCTTGGGCAGGTTTTTAAGATTCCGTCGTACGTGCGCATACACATTTATAATCTCCGGGAAATTATCTTTTATTTAAAATCCGGAAAAGTCCAAACTTTTCTTTATGAACTCTAGAGGTTTTGTATTTTTAAAGCGTGTCCCGTAAACTGCAGTTTAGTGTTAAATTCCCACGGCCGTGTTCAAAATAAAAAAACCAGTGACCAATATGGAGTGTAAAACTTTTGTTTTACTTCCAATATTTTTAAAGGAGAACCTTGGAGATTGATGTAAGTCGCTTGTTTCTTCATTATTATTGTAAAATTAATGGATAACGTAGTGTTTCTTATTTTCCCTTATGGAAAGCTTAGTAAAAAAGTTAGGCACTCATTTTTGAGACGGTTGTCGGTGTCCAGTCTTGAAAAGCATTGTTAATATGCGAACTTACCTCGCATATTCAAATATTAACAATCCAGCACCTATAGTAAATATAATGAATTCACCCAATAGATTGGCACCCAACTCCACAGCCATGGCTTCCGTAAGTGGTGGTACATTTACCGGTTTACCCAAATTTAAAGCCCACATTTTCGTTTTGACTTCAACCCAATGGTAAACTATTTTTAATTGAAAAAATTATAGTCATAAGTCTATGATGCTATTATTTTAGTAATTTGGATACTTACGTTGAGCCGGTGGCATACAAACATAGTTACGAAATACTGGATGTTCCTTTGCTTTCGATTTAATGACATTTGCTATAGGTTTACTAATTTGTTTAATAGCCAAAACACCTAATTTAGCTGCTGGAAAGGCGCCTATAACCATTTTAAGTTAATTAATGTATAATTAAGAGAGCTAATTACGAAAAAATGCTATTTTTGTTGAACTATTACAAATAATTGCTGTTGGTTTTTTTAGCCAACAGCTGTTTGATAGTTGACAATCAGCTGTAATTGGCAACTTCAAAGTGATACCAAGTTTTCTATAGAAACTTGACATATAGAGGTCGCTGTAAAAATTTTAAAAACTTGGTTGCACTGTTTATTCTTATCAGAAACTTGGCATGACTTGTTGAGTTTTTTTGCGCGCTTTTAATTGACATTTTGTAAACAAAACAAAAACATTGCAAAACTTTGTCTAAACAAATCGTGTTTTTTTAAACGTAGTGTGTTTTTCTTAATAAAATCGTAGTTTCTTTAAAAAAAAGTGTACTTTTACAGTGAAATTAAGTGAAAATCTTTATAAAATTAGTTTAAAACTATCTCTTTATTTATTAATCCCACAAATTTAAAATAAAAAACTTAAAAAATGGATGCCGAATTAAAACAACAATTTGATGATATGGGTATCGAACCTTCTCAAGATGTAGTGGACAGATGTAAGATCTTTAGTTGTTTTTAATCACATTTTATTTATTTTATCTCAATTTTTTTTACAGCTGTCGAACTTTGTATAACCTATCATATCGAAGACGCTGCCGAATTTGTTGAACAATGGGTGGCATTTAGTATTTCCCATTTGAATGGCGCCGAGCCTTCTTTGGATCATCTTAATGAATTTGAACGTAAAGTCTTTCAAACTAAACGTGAAAAAGAACTTTTGGCTGCTAGCAAAAAGAAGGGTAATAAATTACCCTCAGCCATTGCAAATCTAACTCATTTAAATGCCATCGCATCGGTTAGTAGTTCGAATCCTCTTGCCATGTATGGCGTAGAGGATGATGATGTAATGGATGATTATATGACCGATATGATGGGAGTCAGTACTTCCAGTGCAGCAGCGGTATTAGATGATATAGATAATACACCAAGAACTCCGAGCACATGTCATACTCCTAAGGTAAGTCGAGATTTAAGAAAAAAATAAATAAATTTTGTAGAAATTACTATGACGGCATACGAGTCAAAGGATGTCCATTGCAGGGCTGATTAAGGGGAAAAAATATGAAATTTTTTTTCAAGAATTTCTTATTTTTGCTACCAGCGCTCAAAGTGCTGGTATTTGACCAAATACGGCTCAAAAATAATGAAGCTTTGCGTACATTACAAAACCACGATGATCCATAGATGTTGGTTTTTGTTAAAAATTCTTGTTAGATTTTTTTTTTTGCAATATATGACTCAAAATTTGATTTTGGTACAGATGCTGTTTAGCATTTTTGTCACTTTTTTAATTTCTGTAATACAGAAAACTTTCTCCGAATCTGACAATTTTTCTATAGCAAAATTTTTCATATGTTAGTGCTGATTTTTTCAGTTTTTTGCATTACCTGCTGATTTTTGATAATTTTGAATAATCAGCTTCTACCGGTCCAATGGTGTGTCCGAGACGGGTCATTAGTGAGACCGACCCCCATTTATTTTTGCCCTCCAACATTTTTGTAAAACGTACCTACGCCTTATCTCCACTTCCTAAGTAGGCTCCCATACAAATTACAGTTGGAGCAAATTTTATAGAAATGTAATTTTGAATGGAAGCCCACTCAGGGAGTTGAGATAGGGCGTAGGTATATTTTACGAAAATGTTGGAGGGTAAAAATAAATGGGGGTCGGTCTCACTAATGACCCCTCTCGGACGCACCATTGGACCGGTAGAAGCTGATTAAATAAAACAAATCTACATAAAATAAAAAAAAATTGTATGGGGACCACCTTAATAGTTAAAGATAGGGGGTAGGTGTGTGCAGAGAAAATGTTTGGACTAAAAAAATATTGTGGGTCGGCCATATATTTAGTTGCTCTAAGGGCACTCGTAAGGCAGTTAGAGCGGTTGGAGCAAATTTTGAAAAATGTCATTTTGTGTGGGAGCCCCCTTAAAAATTGGAGATAGGGTATCAGTGTGTTCCGAAGAAATGCTTAGACGTAAACATTAATAGGGGTCGGTCTTGGAAATGACCCCTCTATGACACACCATTGGAGCAGTAGAAATGATTTTAAGATTGGAAAATTACAATAAAATGTTTTCAAAAAATTTAAAAAAATAGTAATAATCATTATCCTAAGATCCAACTGGGCAAAAAATTTGTAGAATCGATAGAGGTTTAACACAAAAAAAAAAATTCAAAAAAATCAAAGAGTACATACATTTTCAAAAATGAGATTTAAATTTTAAAACTTAAAAATCGCATACTAGAGCACTTTTAGGAATTTTTCTGGATTTTTTTTTAAAAAAGTAAGTAAAAAACAGAAATTTAAAAAAAAAATTTTTAACTTGGACCATTATTGAAGAAGTTATGAGTAAAAGAAGTTTGAGTAATGGAACAAACTATCAATTTTTAAAAATTGGATATCTTTTGAATGGGCCATCAAAAAAATCTGAAAACTTACCACGAGGGAGCAGAGACCAAATATAACAGTTATATGTGTCTTTTTGTTTTAAAAAAATCATGAAACGAATGTTGTCCAAACTTAGTATTTTATATATGAAACGACTTCTACACACAAAAAATTTTAGGGGAAAATATTTCAATTAAAAATTTTAAAAAGTTCAATTTTGTTTTTAATCATTTTTTTAATTGATGCAATTAAATTTTTTGATTGATTTTAAAATTTTTTGTGAATACTGTCGACAACATATAAAAACAAAAAAATCGTCAAACATATTTTAAGTTTATTTTTAATTTTTGCTCAAATATACTTAAAACGTAATTCTAGGACTCAAAATACATAAAGCGAGTAACAAAATTTGTTTACAACAAAAAAAATAAAAGATAAAAGAAGAGTTATATTACTTAATTTATTAAATTTTTTAAACGTTTTTATTAAAGTCAAATCACGATTTTTTTTAGTCGCATGTAAACACCACTGACGCTTGTTGAAATTAGAACAAGCACAAGATAAAAAAGATTAAAAAATAATAAAAATACAAAGAAAATAGTGAATTTTGTGACATTCTGATATTCCGGTAAAAACTTTTATTACCAAGTAATGAGGATTTCGCTTTAAAATAGATGGTGGTAGATAGTTACACATTTAATAAGCTACCAGCCCTAAAGTGACTTGTTACCCACTCGCTTACAAAAATTCCACCAACCACAAAAGATCCAACGTGGAAATGTCAATGGAACTAATGTTTACGTTTGTATATATCAAATGTTGGATTATAAAATTCCAATAAGATAAGGACCGCAAAGATATCTTGGAACGTGGAAGAGAGGGACGGTTGGCTGCTTAGTGTAAGGACAATAGCAAATATTCCGAAAAGACTCCTGCTCAGCTCATGGAAACCGCATCAAAACACCATCTTAAGTTCAGTCTATATACAGTTGTTTCTTCTATAAGCGTGAGTTTGGTTTTAATGGAAATACTGTCTGTGATGGCTGTTTGCCTTTTAGCCGGCTTTAATATAATTTAAACAACTAATTGAAGAGGCTAACTTTTTGTGTCAAAGTTTCGAGTTCAGTGCCATTTTATTTTATATGTTCTGATTTTATTTTGTTAATAATAAACAATCAATTGCAATTTTTATCCATATTTGTTTTTATTTAGAAAGTGGGACATTTTTAAGCTATAAATTTTATTATTTTATGTAATTGATACAATCATTTTTTTAATTATTTTTTTTTAAATTTTCAATCACTTTTTTTAATTGAAAAAAAATGCACTTTTTCCTTATTAAACTTTTACAAATTTTAGTAATTCATACTATCATTTTCGTGATAGGTGCAAAATCAATTAAAATAGTAATTGATATCATCATTTTAGTGATTGAAACTCATTTTCATTTTTTTGTGTGTAGAGATGGCCCGTGTTTAAATTTGCAATAACATTTATTTTTTTGATTTTTCAATAACAGTAAAAAATAACAGTTATTAAAAACTTTTTGTTCAAACAATCTAAAATAATTTTTATTTTATATTTATTTGATTAAATAACAGTTATTTTTAAAAAAATCAATCAAAGTTTATATCTTTAAATCAATGATTGAAGTATTAGATATCAATAGGATTCTTCTGCATGCGATTATTGTTGTTTTATTTTAATAACTCGAGTTTTTTAAGGCTCAAAGAGTTTTAAATAACAGTTATAAAAATAAAAGTTTTTTATTTCTGTTATTTTGATCAGATATTTATATAAATCATTTCAAACTGTTATTTTTAATTTTTATTTGAAAAAATATTTTTGAACAGTTAAATTTGACTTTTTTTCAATAAATCTCATAACAGTTATGGCCTCTGCGAAGGAGTTTTCGAAGGGTACTAAAAACGGTCAACAAATTGGAAAAATCTAAAAAAAAAATTATTCAAAGTGTCCGATTTGGCATGGAATGCCCCATATATATTATTGATCAGTGATCAATTATAAGACATTCTAGCGATGTCTGTCCGTCTGCCTGTCTGTGGAAATGGTGATCACGGCCAAACTATTAAACAGATATGACTAAGACTTAGCATATTTACTTGTTGTTGCCCTAAGCAGTTTGGTATTGTATTTGAGCACAATCGCTTCAGAGGTTCAAAAGTTACGAACGAAAACATAAGGACACCTCTAAAATTTGGGTACATTCAACATAACCTAAAAATACAAAATACTTTAATTCGGCTACTGGTTGACATCTGTGAAGAGAATTAAACACTGAATGGTATTTAAGCAAGTACGAACATACATTTTTACAAATAAAAAAAAATCGCGGATTTTTTTTTTTAAATTCATTTTTTTTTTAATTTTTTGCAATAGTCATTTTGCAGAATTTTTTTTTTTAACCAAAAAATTTTGTTCGCGGATTTTTCTCGAATTTAAATAATTTTTCAAACAAAATTATTTAAACCGCAGGGCAGTAGTTAACATAGTAAAGGGCAGTAGTTAACTTGTAAACTGCCCTTAAAGGCAATTTACATGTTAACATCCCTTGACCACTCTTATCTATTATTTTCCGGGTTTAAATAATTTTTTATGAAAGTTATTTGAATTTGACAATTGTTATTCCCCAATACTGGGAAATAGTAGATAAGCGTGGTCAAGGGTAGTTAACATATAAATCAAGTCACGAAAAAATTTTGAAAATTTTCTCAATCCTGGGGTTTGAAGTTAAGATTGTAGTTAAAAATAATTTTCAATTTTTTTACAGTACCGAAATAATTTGAAAGCGCAATATTTTTTTGCGCTTTCGAATAAAAACAAAATTTTTTAGAAAAAACGATTTTTTTAAAATTTTTTGAAGTCACGGACAAAAAAGTCCTAAAAATAAGTCCAGAATACAAAATTTTTTGAATTTTTTTTTGCGTTATGCAGTAAAAAAATCATTAAAATACATTTAAAAAAAAAAAAAATTAAAACACATTTCCATTTTTTACGAATTTAAGAAAAAAAATAATTAAATAATTTTCGAAACATAACTAAATATTTCTGAAATACTGGTTTAAATAGTGTAATTACTAAATTTAAACATTTTATGTGAAATGTAGTATGTATTTGTTTGTTTTTTGAGAACTGGTACCAGAATCCGAACCGGGAATACCGGTATTTTCACGAATGTATGTATTTAGAACTGGAAAACCGGTACCATAACCGCGTAGGGTTCTATTGTCGAAAAGTCGATTAATCAACTTTTTGTATGAAAAAGTCAAAATCTACTTTTTTTGTTGTTAAAAAGTCGAAAAGTCGACTTTTGCTTTCGACTTTTTTTCGACTTAATTTTTTTTTTACTTTTGCCAGATGAAAATAATTTCTTTCTTCTGAAAAAAAAAAAATGTTCAAATGAGTTTAATAACAACTAAAGCTATTGGGATTTCGTTGTTACCATGTATTTTGTATGTGAAGCAAAAATGCGAATGCCAAATTCATGAGTTAGAAAAGTCTTAAGTGCAATATTTACCAATATTTTTGATTATTGTAAAAACCTCTGTAATAGGGTTCTATAAATCGGAAAACAACTTTTGCTTTCGATTTTTTCAACCTTTTCCACTTTTTCGATTTCTTTGACTTTTTTAACCTTCATTACTTGGTACTTGACAAAAAATAGTACCTAAATGCTTAAAACAAGTAAAAAAAACAAAACTTATGTACAAAAAAGCGAATTTTTAAAAGTTGTAAAAGGTCAAAAAAAGTCGAAAAGAGTCAACTTTTTAAAAAGTCGAAAGGTCGACTTTTTAAAATTTAAAAAAAAGTAAAAAAATTGACTTTTTTGAATTTGAAAAAAAGTCGAAAAGTCGACTTAAAAAAAAAAGCGAAAAATCAACTTTTTGTTGTGAGAATACCGAGAACTGGGAAATGGGGGGCACAAGTTTGTCATTTAGTTTGTAACTCATCGATTTGAAGACATTCTAGCGATGTTCGTCTGTCTGTTGAAATGCCGATCATGGCCAAAGTATTACACAGATATGATTGCTATTAAACATATTTACTTGTTGTTGCTTCCAGAAGTTTAATATAACTTTAAGCTATATCTGTTCAAAAGTTTTGAATGAAAATGTAAGGACACCTCGAAAATATTGATGGGTTCCACATAACCTAAAAATACAAAATGGTTTAATTCGTCTGCTTGTTGATATATGCGAACATAATTGGATACCGGAAGGTATCCATACATATTGTTTTAGCCCAAACATTTTTTCGCGGATTTTTTTCACCAACAATTTTTTATCCGCGGAAATTTTTTTTTAAAAAAAATTGTTTGTTTTTTTTTCAAAATTAATTTACATATTTTTAATTATTTTTTTTTTTCAACACTGTCTTTCAAATAATTTTTTTTTTTCCAATAATCTTTATGGCATTAAGGAGGGTTACCATAAATTCGGTAACACCGAGTTTATCTTTTTTACTTCCCAGCAAAAAATAAACGAAGTGGTTGAAAAAGAATTAATGGTTTCACTACACACAAAGTAGCGATAGGTTCCGAACTTCTTATTCCGTAGGAAGTACTTTTAAAATCACTTCCAAAAATGCTATAAAATAACAATTGAAACATCTTTTACCAGTTCTTTACTTAACGATTTTGAAGTAGCTCTTTCATATATTCTTAGGAATAAAAATCAAATCAAATTATATCAAATCACCATGAACTTCTTTTTGATCTGAAATTCTTAGAATGGGGGTGATACACGAAGTATGCAATTTTTTCTACGCCCAGCTTCGAATAGATATAGGTTTTGCAAAAAATGGAGACAAAATTTGGTAATGGCATTTCATTTTTCTTTATTTAGAGCTTAACAAATCCAAAAGACGAAAATCGATTATTGATAAATTTTTCAAATTTCATACAAGCAATTTCACTTTTAACTACCATTCGATATCTTTAATCAAAAAAAATTGGTCCTAAATTAAATAAATACTTTTACGAACTAAATCGGATGTAGCTGCATCACTTTATTAAAGATTGTTTAAGCTTTTTAGAAAATTGAGGTTTAGGCTTGTGGTCAGAACAAACTGGTGAATCAATTCGCCGTGAATTTTTATAGTTTTATGATCTTTATAATTACTCCTTTTTTAATTCGAAGTATATACGTTTGATTATCAATGAAATTAATTTTTCTATCACGTAAGGTTTTTAAGATATTCGCGTTTGAATATTGAAATATTTGGGTCTCCTATGTAACAGAGCATGCTTCAAAAATTTGGATTGCAGTTTTGGAATCAGGAGGTCCATTTTATATGAAATCAAGTCCTATTTGGTGGAAGCGACGTAAGAATACGTAACAGTGGACCCCTAAAAGTGCTAAAATATTGTTTTTTTTTTTACTTTTTAACAGCGACTATCTCAAAAACGGTACGTGCAAGAAAAATTTGGACGGTAGATTTGGAAGCATGAGACCAAAATCTATAAGGACTAGTTTGAAATTTCACTGGGAGGTTTTTGCTGTCGAACAGTGTTTTTAGTGTAAATATTACAAAAATAATACTCTTTCAATCAATCTTTCAAAAATAAGTGAAAAAGAACTTCTAACTTAGAAGTTCTAAATCACCAAATAAAAATGACATAATCACACCCAAAATGCCAAGAAATATGTACTTCTAAAGAAGTGATGAAAAAAGCGCTTCTAAAAGGTCAAGTTATATTAACATCCGGATCACTACTTCAGAAGTTGTGATAAAAATGTTAATATATATGTACATAATAAACACTAGTGATATATGTTATACTTAAGTGTCAATCTTTCGATACTGAAAAGTGGAGAAAAAAAGAACATACTTTGTGTGTCACGCCCATATTAAATTCATCAGTGTTTCAGCAGAAGCAGAAGTACATCTGGTTCATAAGTTGCGGTGAATTTTGTAGTGAATGGTAAGCTCTTTTTTTGCTGGGTTGTTTTATTTTTATTTACGCATAGCAATTTGCAAAATATTGTTAAACGCATCAAAATTTAGCAAAAAGATCAAAAGGCATCAAATGAAAAATTATTAAAGAATAGCAAAAAAACAAACAAACAAATTGGTAGAAGTCTTTTAAATATATCGGTTGGCTGGTTCTTTTGAATGATGATCAGTCGGTAAAATATACATAAGGCACATAAAGGAGAAATAAAAGGTGGTGGTTGGATAGTTGGTGGTTGGATATACAATAATTTAATAGATAACAAAGAGACATACAACATTTTACAAGCCGCAGCAGCAGCAATAGCAGCAAACAACAAAATAAAACAAACATCAATGACATCTCGTTCACGTTCATGTCATTGTCATCATTGTCGTCATCGTTGTTTTGCAGTCATCATCATCATTATTATTGTTATTGCTAGTTGTTGTTACTGTAATGTTGTTGATGACGCTCTGGTTGTTGCTGGCCGATGTTGTAGTGTTTGTTGTTTGCTGTTGGACGGTTGTTGATCATTACATGAAAAAACGTCAAGAATGACAAAGAATACAAAATGTTTTGTAAATTGCTTAAAAAAAACTTGGAAACAGCAAGAAAGATGATCACCAAAAGCTGCGTCATCACAAAACATCATCATCGTTTGCCGACTTCATTGTTGTCACCATCATCATCATTATTATCACCACCACCAACTACCGTTGAAAGTATTGAAGTGTAGAAAGAAGCTAAACAAAAAAAAAAACAGAATAGCAAAATTTCCAAGAAAAATTTTGAAGACAAGGGGGAAAAAACTGTTGTGCTGTTGCTATGTATGGGAAGGAAAACCTTTAAAGATAGAGATTGTTAAAATTTCAAACAAACAGGCGCAACATCAAACAAAAACATCATACGGCAACAGCAATAGTTATTGCAATATGTGCCAAACCAACTAACAAACCATCTATAAATACAATATAATACCAAAGTACATATATTTGTGTGAAACATGTATGTTACAAGAATTTTAAAGGAGTTATTTCTATTTTTGAGCTAAGCCAACAACACTTTTCTGATAAATTTTCATTTTTTCAATACAAGATTTTGTACCCCGTAGATTCCAAAAAAAATTGAGATCTTAAAATAGAATTTATAGGTCGAATAATATATAATTTTTATTAATTAAAAAAAAATTATATCCATCAATTGAAATCCTCCATCTAAAAAAACAAGTTTTTGGATTCACCCTATTGCGATCTGTCTTATCTACTTTATTGGATCTATAATAATAATAATATATAATAATTTTGATCCAATGATCAGTTTTTATTTATTTTTCCAATTTAATTACAAATCATTTTTTATAATTTAAACCTAAACGAGAACTGGTAACAATGACCGTCTTCTCGTTGTAGCGAAATCGACCAAGGGTTTTAGTGGGAATCGAACCCACGACCTCCTGTTTTATAGGCTAGCACGCTACCAACTAGCCTACAGGGGCCCACTTTATTGGATCTGCTGGGCAATGTTTCTGGGTTCCCTTTTTGACTTAAAAAACGGGAAGTTCGGAAATCCACATATGACATTACTGAAAACAAGTTTATATGACCAAAAATGTTGGTACATTCCACATAACCTAAAAATACAAAATACTTTTTTTCTTGTAATTATTGACATTAACTAAAACAAGAAAACAATTATAAAATCTTAAAAAAAACAAGTAGAAAAGTTAAATTCGACTTGGCCGAATCTATGAATACCCTCCACAATGCCCTTTTTAAGTTATAGTGAATTTTCTAACGTGAAAAAAATAACATTTTGGATTAGAAATATTTTATTTTATATAATTTTTTTTTTTTTTTTTACAAATTTTTGAAAAATAATTTACTAAATTTTTTTTTGAGTGTAAAATTTTTATTTTGAGTGTAAAATTTTTTTTTAATGTATTTTTTTTTTTAGTGTAAAAATATTTTTGAGTGACAAAAATACGTTGTTAAATAATTTTGTGACTTACCAATGTTTTTAAAACATGTTTAACGGGTTTTCATCACGTGGATTTAAGGGGAAGCGAATCTGAAATTTACGGTTTTGCTAATAACTTTTGAACCACTGAACCGATTTGGCAGAAATTTAATATGAACCAGCTCAGGGGAACGAAAAAAATATATATCAAGCTTCAGCATCCTCAGAATTGTCTTTAGAAAGTTATCGTGTTTTTTATCTCGTAAATTCGCGAAAACCCCTTGCCGAAATTCACTCTTTTGCTCATAACTTTTGAACCAATGGACCGATTTTGCTGGATTGCAATACCAACCTGACCAGGTAAATTCCTAACATATGTGCCAAACTTCAGGAGCCTCCGTAAAGTCTTTCAAAAGTTAGCGTGTTTTCAACAGACAGACGGACGGACATCGCTAGATCGTCTTAGAATCGAACGAGGATCATGAATATATATACTTTATTGGGTCTTAGACCAATATACCAATAGACCAATATCACTAGAGTAGAGGGTGTAAAATTTTTTTAAAAATTTAGTTAATGGTGAAAAAGTACTCCCGAATTGAGCACAATATTTAACAGGCGTGGATCCAAGAGGGGGAAGTGGGGGAATTTTTTTTAAATCGGAGATTATTTTCGGAAATAATATAACAGAATCTGAATTTTTTCAAAAATTTTTTATTGGAAACCCGAAAATTTTTCTAAAAGAAAAATAGTTTTTTTTTAGAATGTAAAAATTTTTTGTAAGTAAAAATCGGTGAATTTAAAAACTTTGTTACGAAAAAATTTTAGGTTTGGAGAATGCCTTGGAGCCTAAAAAAAATGTTTTACAAAAAGATATGCATCAAATCTTAAACTTATTTAGAACTGGACAATTTTTCTATGAAGAAATATCTGAAAGAAGAAAACATTTTTTGAATTATTTTTGTAAAAGAAAAATCGGAATCTAAAAAGTTCTAAAATAAAATTTGAAACTTGTAAGAACATATTAATTTTCCCAAAGAAAATATGACTCTGATATTAAAAACAGTTTTTTAGAATCTTATTTTTCTCTAAGAATATTGTATTAGATTTTAATAGGTTTTTGTTGAGTTTGTTTGCCTAAGAATCAGAAATATTTCTGGGTATTTTTAAATAGCAATCATGTTAAAGGCTGAAAGATTTTCTAATCAAAAAAAGTCTCATAATCCCAAAATTTTTTTAAGCAAAAAAATTAAAATTTTAATTTAAGAGTGATTTTTTTAGAACAAGTTCTGAAATTTTTTATTTAACACTAGTTTGCAAATTAAATACAATTTTGCGATTTACGACATTTTGCATTCATTTTTCATATAAAATCTTGCACCGAATCCGAAAATGAAGTCCAAAGGTTCAAAAGTTGAACAGTTTTTGAGATATTGCTACCTTTTTAATTTTTCAAATTTTTAAAACAATGGTTTTACTTAAAATGTCGTGGATCAAAATCTCTGTAAACTAGTGTAAGAGCTCTGGAACGAGTTTAAAATAGTTGTGTCTTAAATTTTAGTTATGAAACATATCTGTAATCTGATCTACAGAAGTGAACAGAAAAACAGGGGGAAACAAATTTGCATGAAAAATACTAAAAAGTAATGCATATGGTAAGCGGGAGGAAAAAAGTAATGCATATTTGTTAATTTTTCTAGGCTATGCATTAAATAATCATAACCATTTTTAAGGTTTTTGGTGGTGCTAAGAAATGGAGCTTGAGTTTAAAAAAAACTTCCCCCTCAAACTCAAGAGCTGGATCCGCCCCTGATATTTAACAAAGCGTCACTCTAAAAAAATTTTACAAAATTTTGTTAACAAAAATTACTTAAATTTTTTTTTTACTTACAATAAAAAATTTTAGTCCAAATTTTTATAAATTTTTTTTTTGTTTAAAAAATTTAAATTACTAAAAAAGTGTTTTTTAGTGCTAAAATTTATTTTTTTCAAAAAGTTTCGGCATTGTGTCGGCCAAGTCAAATTCAACATTTTACTTGTTTTAATTAAGTTTTGGGGGAAATTTTTCTACCGACTCCCATTTCGAATTTCAATTGATCTTTTACAAGGTTGGTTACCGAAACGAATAAAGGTAAGGGTAACGGTATCTAATTTTTATTTATTTCGGTAAAGGTAACGGTAAGTGTTTTCAAATCGTTTCGGTAACGGTATGTACCGGTATGTACCGGTACCGAACCAACCAAACCGGTACGTACCGGTATTATTAATTTAGTTAAAAATTTTAAAAAAGATAGAACTGAAAGGTAAAAATATTTTATAGACCCAAAAACCAGTATAGATTTGATATGATTATTATTTTTGTCATTTATTTTATGATAATTTGCAAATTATAAATTTAAAATTATGTTAGCAATTTGATTTTATTTTTTTGTTCGTTAAAATCCCTTAAAACAGGTAAAATTTTGAATACCGGTACAATACCGGTAACTTTTAATAATTATAACGGTAACGGTAAGGGTAACGGTATTTTAAAAATATTTTTAGCGGTATCGGTAACGGTATTCGATTTGAAAGGGTTTTGAATCGGTAACGGTATAATAAGGGTAACGGTAACCAACCATGATCTTTTACGATTTAAAATTAATCTTTTACAAATTACAACAGATTTAATTGATCTCTTCGAATTTCAATTAGCTTCTTACAAATTATAATAGATTTTTTGCGAATTACAATTTTTTTTTTAATTTCATTTTATATCTTCGAATTTCACGCTTTATTATATAAAAATGATTAAATTCTTTTAAGCTCTTGTCACGTATTAACAATAAACTAAAGGGAAAACTTAAAGTGTAATACACACATAAAAGCAACAAAACAATTCTTAAGCGCATGCTTAGTGTCGCATATACATGCAATATTCTTTGATTAGTTGAAGAAAAAAAAAATAAAACCTGAAGAAAAAATGGTAAGAAAATAACACTGAATACTGAACCATGAGAGCGGACCATACCATACCTACCATCCATCCATAGTTATGGTGCGTTTCTTCATTGTCGTATGCAGTTGTTGCTGTTGTTCCTTTATGCATGTTATTGCAATTGCAAATTGGAATTGAAATAATTATCTGATGTAACTTTGACGCTTTGACGATTAACTTGACGAATTACGAATTGTTTGTTTGTTCGTTCATTCGTTTCATTACGTTGATGGTTGAACACCATTTTGTAATATTATTTCGGAAATACGAAAAAACGTAAATTCAGAAACTGTAAGACGAAATTTAAAAAATTTTCAATCTGAATTTAGAAGTTTCGGGTTAAAAAATATCAGTGTAGTGGAGTTGAGGATGAATTGTACAAGCCCAAAAGAAAATTATGCGGAAGGAAAGTTGAAGATAAGTATCTGTTCCGAATTTCTCAATGCCATCACAAATTTCAAACAAGCCAAATCCATGATTTGTGCCTGATGATAATTTGGCTCAAATTCTGATATCTAATTAGTAGAGTCCGACCGAATATTCGGTTTCGGTCTCGGTTTCGGCCGAATAATGGGGTTTCGGCCTCTATTCGGTATTCGGCAAAATTTTGGCCGAATATTAGCCGAAACCGAAACTTTTTGGTATTTTAAAAAATATGTAAAAAAGTCGGTGAATTTTTTGATTTCGTATTTTATTACACTTGTTTCAGTTCAATTGAAGAAAATGTTACAAGTTTATGCAATAAATGTAAAACTGTTTCAGTTCAAAAACTATTTTCTTCTAATCTGCAAATGAAATATAAAATTTTTTTGTAAGTTTTTTAAAAAACAATTTTTTTTTTCAAAAATACAACAATTTCTATGGTTTAAAAACATTATATGCTGTATATTAATCTTTAACAACTTTTTAATAATTTTATTCATGCCAGGCGGTAATTTTTTTTTAAGTTTCGGTTTCGGTTCGGTTTCGGCCGAATATTACTTTTTCGGCCGAATATTCGGTTCGGTTTCGGTTCGGCCTCGAAAACTGGTTTCGGTCGGACTCTACTAATTAGATATGATTAGATTTACAAATTGGTTTAAAATATGAGATCTGATAGAATTATACGTTCTCCCATAAATTTTTACACGTTTGTTTTTTCTTTGGCCTTCTCGGAATTTAAAATAGGAATCTCTCAATTCCCATTAAATTATTTTTCATCTTCAATTGGGTTTTCTGTTAATTTCAATTATCACATTTGGAAATAGTGTTTAATAATCTATACAAAACTTAAATATTGCTTGTTGAATGGATATGGATGATGATGATGATGACGATGACGGCGTCAGACCAACAGAACTCAACGTCATAGATGTCATTCAGTCACTCAATCTATCTATCTTACCTTCTTTTCGTTCTTTCGAGTGTCTATGTTTTGTTTAACTTTTAAGAGTCATTGTCATCATCATCGTCGTCTAAAGACGAAAAGTTGTTATAGTAAAAAAACCAGACAATTAAAATTTGTAAATTGTTATCAAGTCTGCAAAGATTTATGGAAAATTCATAAGATTTATTGGGAAATCATTTTTTTTTGTAAAAAAATAAAATAATAAAAGATATTTAAAATATTATAGATTTCTAAGCGACATACTTTATACAATTTACAGATAATAAAGACTTTGTTCTATTGTGACAAAGAATTTAGATTAAAAAAGGACCGTTTAATAAAACAAATGAGGTACGCTGAATAGCATCCCAGCAAAACTTAGATTACCAAATAAGGTATAAAATAAGGTATAGGATCTCTTATTTTATACATTGCAGCATTGATGATTTTAACAGGCGATGAGACTCAAAGTAATGCATCTACATTATCACAAAGAATACCAGTAAGGTATAAAATAAGTCATAAATTTATAACGAAGAATACGAGTAAGGTGTAAAATATATGATATTTTATAGGTTACGCGAAATGAAATAATATAGCATACCAGAAGATAATATATAAGGTGTTACGAGTAGTTAAAAAGTAATTTTGTATTAAATTTACTCACGTGATTGTAAGTGAGTGTAAGTAGATAAAATATGATCGTGAGTGTGTGTCGTTAGAAATTTCCTGTCGTGAGCCCATCTCTAGTTTAAACTTATGCATTTTTTTATAAAATAATTATTTTTTATGTTATTGTAATGCATTATGCATCCAATTATAACTAATGCATTATTTCAAACTTTGAAATAATACATAATGTAACAAAATATAAGTCATCCATGATTTAATGTTTAGAAATAATAAATATGAAATACATTTTTTTCAATAATCATGCATTAAGTAGCAAATTATTAGTAATGCATTATTTTTCAATTTAAAATAATACGTTGTGGAACAAATGTTTGGAAAGACATCCTAAAATAATGCTAAGAATAAGGTATATACATTACCTGGTAATGCGTTATATAATCACTACCTATTACCAAAGTTTTGCTGGGATTAATCGCTTGTTAGACTATTCTCCCACGTCTTTAATTTTTTTTTAAATCATTTGGATTTGAACAGATTTGTAAAAACTATTTAATTGAATTTTAGCTGATATTGTCCTTGCTTACATATTTAATTTATTTAAGTGGTAGAGGGTTTAAAATATATATATTTGTAATCCTTGCTCGATCTACCGATGTTTGTCTGTTGAAATATCGATCACATAGATGACTGTAAAATAAAGATACTTGTCGGTGCTTCTAGTAGTTTTGACATTTCGACCATTTTGGTGCAGTATATACAAAATGCTTTAATTTGGTCTTTACGTTTGAAAATGTTTGATATTCAAAATTAATAAATTCTATTTCATCATTGTATTCGATTACAAAAAAAGTGTTTACATCAGAAATCTAATCGTTTACAATCAATTTTGAAGTTTGATGGTAATGGTGACGGGATGCCATGAAGGTTACCAATATTTTTGTCAAGGCAAAATTTAACTTTTTATTTGTTATACCTTTATTTTTAAAAAACAATTAAAAATTGTGCGTAAATATTCACATTTTTAAACCGAATTTCGAGTTTATAATTTCTACTTTTAAAATTTTCAGATTTTCAGAATAAATCAATTTCTTTAAATTTGTTTTTAATTTGCTAATTTTAATTGCATACACATTTCAAATTATTTCGAATTTTCGAAATTTCTATCATGTTAAAAACATTAGTTGTAAATTTTAATATTCGAAATAATCTCTACTTCTTTATTTATCAGAAATTGTGTTTGATTTGAATTCGAAACTCGATAAATTTCACTACAATTCATGTCAAAACTTTTTGAAATTTGAAAAACTTTATAGATTATATGTGATTCATTAATTTTACTCATTCAAGTAAATAATTTCTTAAAAATTTTATGTTCGAAAATTTCGAACTTTTTCAAAATTAGGAAGTTGTTATAAAATTATATTAATTTTTGAGAACAATTATTCAAGCTCATATTTCTTTAAATTATTATGATGATTAGTAAAGAAATATATCCTTGAGCTTGAATAATATTTCTCAAAATAGAACTTATAGGTCGAATATGTTAAAGACTTGATGGGCAACTGATGTAACAGGCATGGCAGTGTTTTAGAGCAAAAAGGTCTAATGACTGTACCTAGCAGTCATTAGACCTTTTGTGGCGCACGGTGCACAGTGGCCGAAATACTGTGTAAAATGTTAAAGCCTAATGCTTTTGGCGATTATAAAATTTATAAAGAATTAATTTTCAAACAATATTTATTTATTTTTATGTATTTTGGGAGATTTATGTGAATATCGGGAGGGTGGTTTGTATGAGGCCTTAAAACAAAAATGGTCCGATTCCTTTAAAATTTAGAGCGATTATTTATGAATATCAAAAACATTTATCAGTCGAATTTCAAGAGGATATCTTAAAATACTACTGCTAGGGGTATTTAAGAAAAACTTGAAGGTGACATTTACATGGAGGCTATGAGGTAACATGGACTGATTTTATCAAAATTTAATAGGGTTCGTTCTTGCGATAAAAGAAACTTAAATTTCAAATTTCAGCAAAATCGATTGATAAATGCTGTCGGTTTGGCGTTTAAGGCTGGATTACTCAATGCAACGTTAAAAAATAACTCTCCGTTAAATTTAACTTTTTCATACAAATTTTGACATAAAGCTCCGTTAAATCGGCAGTTAGCAGCTAACTTTTCATTGAGTAATCCGCCCTAAATGGCTGGTTTGGATAGAGGGAAGGATAAAATAACCCGAACATGATGGTCAAATGTTTAATTGGCTTTCGGAACTTTGTCCGATGAAGCCTTGCATAGAGCTTGGTAAGAAGTTCAGTGTAAACTTTCCGAGATGAAAAGACTTGTGCGATCCAGGTAAACTTTTTGGAAGTTATTCTGATACTGGACGGTTCTCTTACCTCAGTTGGTTCTGGAGCAGATTGGTATGCTATGGGCAAAATGGCAACAGTTTTTCAAACTAAAGTGTTTGCTATTTTTGACGTATTGACTTGGATAATTGAAAACAGATGGAGGGATAAAAGAATCAGTATTATAGTGCAGTCAAGTTGCGCTCAACATCTAAAATTGTCCAAGAGTGAAGGTGCAGATGCAATGAGGTCTCATGTGGGAACAGGGTCTGTCTCTTGTGAGTCCCTGGTCATAGGATAATACGAGGAAATGAGATTGCCGATTTTTTGGCAAACATTGGCTCCGATCGAAATTTTAATTTTAACAAAAATTACATGAATTATAATATTTGAAGTAGCTTCGACTTCTTTGTTTTTAAAAATTTGTTACAATTTGTGTTTGATTCGTTAATTTTTATCCCCTGCACGATATATGATACTACAATTCCTATGTTCAAAAAGTTTTGATTTTTTTTCAAAGTCGGAAATATTTAAAAATTGTGTGTGACACAAAAATTTTAATCCTTAAAATAAAAAAGTTATCTAAATTTTAAAACTTCGAACTTTTTGATGTTGTTTGAAAAATTTGAAACCAATTTATTAGTATTCGAAATTAAGAACAATTTCATTGGATTCATTATTTTTTTATTCCCATTCACCATAAATTTCTCTTAATTTCTATATTCGAAATTTTTTTTTGTTACTTATTCAACATTTTTTAATCCCAACGAAATTATATTTACCTCAATTTACGAGTAGTAATAACAGTATTTTTGTATTCAAAGCTAGAACAAAAAAATATTGAAATCTTATTGCTTTCTTTACCGTTTTCTTATAACATCTTAATGTTTATCTAAGTGGAAATCTTAACACTTCATATCTAACCATAAAAATTTAAATATATATTTTTTTTCGTTTTTGTTTTTTCATATATTAACATTTACCAACCAACTGTCATAATAATAAAAAACCTCTAAAATAACATAAAGAAGAAGTGTATCATTAAAAAAATTTACAAGAAATCTGATTCGAATATTAAGTTGGTACGGCCGTTTTATTTTTTTTTAATTTTTTTGTGTACCTCTTTATAAAACTAAAAAAAAAAACACACCAACAAATTGGAAAGCCTATTAAAAAAAGGTGGAGGCTTATGATAAAACAACACACAATTTTCTATATTTTACAACCAAAAACACAGAAACAATTTTAAATTGTAATGGGCCTATATAGTATGTATTTAAATTTTAACGCAACACTAGTAGAAGTTATAGAGGTACAAAATATTTAACACTTTAAAGAGCATGGGGGCTAAAAAGTATCAGAGGAAATATGCAAATCTGGGCAAAACTTTTTTGAAAAGCTTCAGACTCTGAGGTCCGTTGTAATACCACGGGACTGTAATAAGTTCCCCTACTAGTCCCTGTCGATAAACAAATTTGGGCTGCTTATGAAACTCCTAAGATATTGAATTTTGGCATCCGACAAATCAGAAAGATTGTAAAGCAAGTTTCTGAGTGCAGGACAATTGCAGATAAAGTGTTCAATAGTCTTCAACTCCTTCTCATCTATGAAACTCCTGCAAAAGTTATTTGACGGCACATTTAAACGCTCTGCGTGCTTTCCTATAAGACAGTGTCCCGTAGTTACAGCAACCACCGTCGAAATGTTTCCTCTTGGAAGCGACATCCGCTCACTTGTGCGGTACTGATTAAAATAAGTATAAATCTGTCGAATAGTCTCACACTTCCATCCATGTGCCCATCTCTGATTAGTCTCCGTTCCGGAACTAAGCCTTAGATTTTGCTTGGAAGCTTTGGAATTCTCGGGAATGTCTCTGTGCGCTGGGACTCATATAAGTCGTATTGCAAACCGCTTGGCCATCTCATTTAAAGACGTGCGGCAGTTAAGGGCAGATTTTGTTTTCAAAAACTTAAACTCCAGGCACTTAACCGCAGCTTGACTGTCAGAATAGATGTTGACTTCGGTTGTAGTCAAGACATTGCAAATCAACCAGTCAGCCACTTTTTTATTTCCAGCATCTCTGCCCGGTAAACACTGCAATGATCTAGCAATGTGTGAGCCAGGCCAAGCTCTTTCGAATAGACTCCAAATCCCACTTGTTCGTGTAGATTCGAACCATTTGTGTAAAAATTTGTGGAGGCTCCACCCGGATTGCCCCTCATCCAAGACTCTCTAATTCGTATCATAGTGGTAAAGTAGCGCTCAAAAAGGCTCATTGAAGAAGCACAGTCCACATTTTGTGATATTGTTTTCTTTTTCAATATCGCGCTATGGCCACAATCACTGCTCTTCCAGTGCAGTGTGCTTTTCAGTCGAATTGCCGACGAAGCCGCATACTGCCTACTAGAGATGGGCGCGTGAGTGATTTTTGACTCACACTCACTCACTCACGCTCACGCCAGGAATTTTTGAATCACGCACACTCACTCACGTCCATATTTTTTCTACTCACACTCACTCACAATCACGTGAGTAAATTTAATACAACTCACACTCACGTGTACTCACGCAAGCTTCACCCACACTCACGTTGACTCACACTCACGAAACTCTTATTTATAAAAAAAAAATTTCAAAAACTAAAATGTCAAAAATCTTTCAAATTTTTTAGCAAAATTTTAAGTTCAGAGAAATTTTAATTTTTTTTTTTTGCTTTTTTAAGCCAAATTTTACAATTTTTTGTTGCTTTTTTGGTACAAAAGGAAATATGAAGAGCAAATAAATCACGCAAACTCACGCAAAAAAATCGACTCACGCACACTCACTCACGCAAAAATCTTACTTACGCACACTCACTCACGCAATATTTTTCCCCACTCACAGTCACTCACAATCACGTGAGTAAAATTGAATTCATTCACACTCACGCGTGATCACGCGTGAATCACGTGGATCACGCTCCAATCTGCTCATGTGCCCATCTCTACTGCCTACCTAATATGTCCAAAGGTATTAGGTTAAGGAGGATTTCTAATGCAGCCGCAGGTGTAGTACGAAAAGCACCAGTGATACACATCGATGCCATTCTCTGTACCCTCGCGATAAATATACAGTTTCCCTTTGTCTCTAAAGCAGACCACCAGGCAATAATTCCATTCAGCAGAATTGGACGCACCACTGCTTTATAACTCCAATGAACGACTTTAGGGCTAAAGCCCCATCGTTTTCCAATGGCCCCTTTTACAGGAATAAAGAGCAATCGTTGCTTTCCTCACGCGCTCTTCAATATTAGGCCTGAAATTCAACTTCCTATCTAGAAATACTCCAAACAATTGGCTCCATCTGAGAAGGCGATTTTAGTGCCGTCCGGGGAAATGGGTTCAAAAGCAGGAATCTTATTTTTCCTTGACAAACAATTCAGTGCCAGGTGCCAAAGAAGGGGGGAAGAACACTTCCCTGTGGTGTGCCCCTATTGACAAATCGAGATATGACAGACACTTCCCAATTAAAATTCTATTGACAAGTAGATTTTCCATCATTAAAACGATCCCACGCTTTACTACCAGACTAGATAATGCCACAATTATCGAGTCGGGGATGACATTATTAAAAGCCCCCTCTAATCAAGAAATGCCATCATAGTGTACTCATTTACCGGAGGGGATCTCTCAATTCTCATGAAGAGCAGTTTCCATTGATCTACCCTCTCTGTATGCACTCTGCCTTGTCGAAAGCAACGTCGGGTTAATCACTCCACGCAAATAAGAGTCTATCATTCGTTCCATTGTTTTTTTTTACAAAAATGAAGACAAAATAATTGGTCTGAAATCCTTCGGAGCTGTGTGGGAATTTTAACCAGCCTTCGGGACAAAAACGATTCTGTTAAGGAATATACGACCAGTTTATGCATACCGTGTAGAGATTATACAACCAAGGGGCTGATAGTCTGACACTTGCTTCATCTCACCCGGAATTATACCATCAGGTCCAGGGGATTTATATTGCCTAAAGCTTTCAATCGCCCAGATTTATATTGGAATCTTTTTTATTTCCGAAGCAATTTCAGATGAGTGAGTGTCAGAACGTTCCAACGCTTGAAACGGCTTCTTGGAATTGCTTGGAAAATGCGTGTTTAGAAGGAGATCCAGCGACTCCCCACTGGAGGTAGACCACACCCCATTAGTATCTTTCAGGTATCCCAGGGTGCTAGGAGAATACGTCAAAACTTTGCGCAGGCTTAGAAACATCTTCTATGTTTCCACAGAAGCGTTTTTCAAGGATGACATTTGGCGATTCTGATCATATTCTTATAACTCTTAAGTTGCAGCAAAACACTACGTCTGTTGTTACCCAGCGTTCTCAAGAGCAAGACTGCGGATAATGGGCTCTGATATTTTTTCAAAGGACATGGTCCATGGACTTCCCTTGTCTGACTTTCTCAGGTTGTGAAAGCAACTGAGGAGTTCTGAGCAAGCACCTTTCACTCTCTTTAAACTTTCTCTCATTCTTTACAAGTCTTTCCTTCTAGTGTACGGTACAATGGACTATTTTAAGTCTGAGCGCCATGGACTCGCCTAACTTTCTTTAAGGCTTGTACAACCCACCTTCAACTCAACGTTGTTTTTAACTCACAAAGACTTTGAAAATTTTCCAAACCTCTTAATATCATTTATCCTTTAAAAGGTTAACGCAACCCAGAAAACAAACAAGAAGAAAATAAAAAGCAGTAGCTACAGGCGGTATCGTAGAAGGTGTATAATACCTATTTTTGAGTGTAATACACACAATGGAAGATGATTTTTTAATAGTTCAAAAATGACTAATTAACTGTTGTTGTTGTTGTTGTTGTTGTTATTTTAACATTTTACCACAAAAAAAGAAAAGAAAAACAAAAAAAAACTTTTTTTAACCACATTATAGACATTAATGGAGTAGTTGTAAAGTGTTAGAAACTGTAGAAAAAAAATACTGTATAGGAAAAATCTGAATATTTCATGTTTGTTCAAGTATTTCAGGTGTTGGAGTGGAATTATGCATCAGTGCGCAAGCGTAAACGCATTACCATGAAACAGCTTAAAATTACCTACACAAAAAACTTAAATGTACAACAAAAACACACTAAAAAATCATAAAAAAATATACTAAAACATAGCACAACAAACAATTGGTAATTTGAAAAAAAATTTCTTAATTTTTCCAAAACTCTGAACTCTTGTACTCATTCGCTATAAGTTTGTCTATCTATGTATAGATGATGTTGTTACATTTAGTAATTATTACCAAACTAAATTAGAGTTTATATGCTCCAAAAGTTAAAATATGTACACCTAAATAAAAAAAAAATAATGTAAATGAAAGAAAACCAAAGAAAAAATATCTTGTAATGATGATTATTTCATTTTAATTTTATTTATATTTCTTTTATCACTGATGAGGTGGAGTATAATTAGTTTGTTAAAATGTTTGTAACATTTTTAAAAGCTTTTCAAATATACTTAAGATTTTTAAAGCTTTTTCCAAGACTTTTCTTTTCTTGCGATATCCTGCACGTAGTCAGTGATATCCACCTATCCTTCATTTTATTCTCAGATATCCTATCAATTTCGTGCATCAATTCCACTATAGGAACCGAGATGTCAAGTTCTACCCGTTCTTAAACCGATTCAGAGCCATTTCTCGCACATTCATCAGCCAATTCCTTCCCAGTGACCCCACTATGTCCAGGCACCCAGCTTGATTGTGTGTTGACTGATTCGACGAAGAGTATATAACAGATTTTTTTCCCCCAGTCTTCCCTCGTTGGTATTTGGACTTCGAATGTTCTATTAAAGTTCGTCTGTGGTGAGATATAATCGGTTCTCTATTCCAGTTCCGTTGAACTGAAGGTAGGTTGTACAAGCCTTGAAGAAAGCTAGGCGAGTACATGGCGCTCAGACTTAAAATAGTGCATTGTACCGTACCCTAGAAAGAAAGAATAAGAGCAAGTTTAAAGAAAGTAAAAGGTGCTTGCTCGGAACTTCTTAGTGGCTTTCAAAAACCTGAGAAAATCAGACAAGGAAAGTCCATGTACCATGTCCATTAACAAAATATCAGAGCCCATTATCCGCAGTCTTGCTCTTGAGAACGCTGGTCAACAACAGACGTAGTGTTCTGTTGTATCCTCATCCTCAAGACAAGCTGCACAAAGAGGGTCTGATAAGACATCCAATCTCGTCATATGACGAGCACAGGCATTGTGTCCCGTAATTAGGCCTCTTTCTTGTCTGGCCTTATCACAAAACATTTAGTATTCTTACATGTCAACTCATTGGACCATCCATGATCCATAAAAATTGATTTCATGTGAGAGTTGATCCAACGCATTATACACGTCAAGCATTTACCAATCTGAGGCTCTGGCTTGTGAGGAGTTGTATCGCAGCTAATGTTTGCCAAAGAATCGGCAATCTCATTTCCCCGTATTCCCCTATGACCCGGAACCCACAAGAGACAGACCCTGTTCTCACATTAGACCTCATTGAGTCTGGGCATGCACTCTTAGACAATTTTATACGTTGTGATGGGAGAATCCAGTGCCTTGAGTGCAGCTTGACTGTCACTACAGATACCGATTTTCCTATACCTCCATCTATTTTCAATTATCGCTACGTCCAAAATAGCAAACACTTCAGTCTGAAAAACCGTTGCCATTTTGCCCATAGCATGAGAGTATTTGCTTTCGTCATCCAAATACCAACTAGATCCAAAACCAACTAACAATAAGGTATGCAAGGCGTCAAACTGTCTAAGGGCCCACCGTACTTTATATGGTCAAGTGTCCCTAAGATCGTTGCTTAAGCATTTGCGACTCTCTTAACATAAGATCTTAAGAAATTTTGCTGCTGCGCTCTTGACGTAGATACCCACGAATATTTAGTATTACTTCCAGTCCGACCTGGGGTACCGATATAATAGCACCAGTGATTTCCACACACGCTAGTCATTGTACCTTCTGTAGGTTGCAGAGATATGATTTCTTATCCACTGGTCTCCACCACACAAGGCCACCTTAGGGAAGTATTGGTCTAATTATCGCACAATACATCCAGTAGATAATATATACGGTTTTAGACCCCACCTTCTTCCTAAAGTTCTCCTGCAGATGTTAAAAGCACATAACGACTTTTTGATCCTTTTCCTTTCCCCTGTATTCCTTTTCCAAGAAAGCTTTGAGTCAAGGATCACACCCCCGTATTTCGACTCATAAAATAGTACCAGGGTGATTCCATTTAATTAAGGAAGGACAAATCGTGTCTATCGTAGTCCTTTTTGTGAACAAGGCTAATTCGGTCTTGGCGGGACTAACTCACAGACCGTTTTCCTTTGCCCACCTCGAGAGTATCTTAGGCGCTGATTAGCGATGAGTTCACTAATCGTTGGTAAAAACTTATCTTTGATTAGTTAGATACGTCATCAGCGTAGACCACAACCTTGATACCCAGTCCGTTGAGTGACTCGAGAATTTTATTTATTACAAGATTCCACAGAAGGAGAGAGTTCACTTTACCTTGTGAAGTGCCCCTAGTAACGACTATCCTTGTTTCACCATCACCTAACTTTGAATTAATTTAGGGTGTTGCCTAGGGTTTCTATTCGGAAAAACTTTCCCGGGAATTCCCGGGAAATATTTTTCTTAAAATCCCGGGATTTTTTCTTCGGGAAATTTCGGGAATTCGTCGCTAGTTTTTTAATAAAAATATATTTAATTTACACATTTTTAACACAATCTTAAATGATTTAATAAAAATCACATTAAAACTTTGAAAGAATAAACATTTTTAAAGAAAAACTAGTGAGGATATGCTTCAGCTTGCATATTATTTAGGCCTAATAATTATTTTTCTTTAATCGATTGCGTGACAGAATACGAAATCAAACTAAATTTTACTTCAAATGTTGGTTGGAAATTGGTAAATGTTTTCTTAATCTAAAATTCAAATGATTTCTTCTTTACGAACTTTAGTATTTCATACTGCTTAAAATTTCATAAATGAAGTTAAAGCCCGATATCTATCGGCCGTGAATAAAAAATATTTTGTAACGATCTTTGGCCGCCACGAGTTCTATTCAAGCAACCAGTGAAAATACGTCGTTACAATGGCTACATATATAGTACATTTGTGTTCTCATTTTGGCCGGAATGCCTTAAACCAATTAATTTTAATAATTCGAAAATTTAATTAAATATATCTTCAAGATATAAATTTCTTACGGTTGGTGTTGTCAAAATTAGAAAAATTTTCCAAAAAGTTATTAAAACCGCATTTGATGCAAAATCGGCTATTTCCGAATTGTGAACAATTTTGCATGGAGTGGAAATACGTCAAATACAAATACTAAAACTATGATTAGGTCCAATATTTCTAAAAAAACTGATTTTATGAACTTTCTATGTATATTTTAGAGGTTAGTAAAACTATTTTACAAGAGAATACATCTAAAATGGTTTTACATTGAAAAATACGACCATAATTTGTAATATAACAAGTTTTATATGGTAAAGTTCAAAATTTGTTTTTAATTAAAAAATTCCCGGGAATTCCCGGGAATACGATTTTTTTAAAACGATTTCCCGGGAATTGAAAAAGTCCGGGAATTTAGAAACCCTAGTGTTGCCCGTCGTAGAGTAAACTGTGCATCCGTGCCTGTATTATGTACGGGATCAAGGACTGATGATATTTTCATATTGTTGAACGCACCTTTCACGTCCAAGAATGATGCCAAAACATAATATTTTTTTGTGAAGAGTATCCTCAGTAGTCTGGTCTGGGAGTAAAGCGTGGGATTGGTTTATTGGTGAAAAATCTACTTGCCAATGACGTATAACATCTGAATTGGGAGCGTCTGTCATATCTCGATTTTTCAATAGGGGCACACCACAGCGAGGTGTTCTTTCGCCGCTTCTTTGGAACCTGGCACTGAATTCAATGCTGCTATCTCTAGAAGCGCGTGGTTCTCATATTGTCACATATACTGACGATGTCGCGATAGCGGCAAAGCATCTGCCAACTTTCAGGGATCTCTCTGATAGATCAGTATAAAAGGGCAAGAGGCTGTGGTCTGGGAGTTAATCCAAGTAAATCAGAGCTTGCTTTGTTTACAAGCAAAAATAAGATATCTGCTTTTGATCCTATTTCTCTGGACGGCACTGAGATCACCTTCTCAGATGGAGCTAAGTATCTTGGAGTATTTCTAAATAGAAAGTTTAATTCCAGGCATAATATTGAGCAACGGTTGAGAAAAGCAACGATTGCTTTATATTCTTGTAAAAGAGCCATTGGAAAACGATGGGGGTTTAGTCCTAAATTCAATTCTCCAATTTTGCTGTATGGAATCATGAATCATTGTCTGGTCTGGACAAAAAGGAACTGTGTCTTTATCACGAAGGTACAGAGAATGGCGTCGATGTGCATCACTGGTGCTCTTCGTACTACACCTAAGGCTGCATTAGAAACACTTTTTCACCTGATACCATTGGACATAATAGCACACAATGTGGACTGTGCACCCTCTATCAGCCTTTTTTTTAGCGTCACTCTCACTTTATCACTATGATACCATCCAGGGAGTCTTGGATGAGGGGCATTCCGGATAGTGGAGCTTCCATAAATTGTTACACTGATGGATTTATTAGGAGGAGCTTTGGTTTGGCCTGGCTTGAAGATTGCCTGATCATTGCAGTGTTTACCAGGCAGAGATGCTGGCAATAATGGAAGTGGCTGACTGGTTGATTTGCAATGTATTGTCTACAACTGCAGTCAACATCTATTCTTATAGTCAAGCCTCGGTCAAGTCCCTGGAGTCAATGTTTCTGAAAACAAGTTCTGTTCTTAACTGCCGTACGTCTTTAAATGATATGGCCAAGCAGTTTGATATACGACTTAAATGGGTTAATGGGCTCAGAGACATTCCAGAGAATTGTAAAGCCTATGAGCTTGCAAGACTGGGAACTACCTTGCAGGTTCCAACAGAATTGGAATGTGTTGGTATGCCTCTGGAAACTTGCAAGCAAAATTTACGGCTTTGTTCCGCGAAGGAGACTAATCAGAGATGGGCAAATGGATGGACGTGTGACACAACACGACAAATCTGGCCTTCACTTAATCAGAAGCGTGAGCTGATATCGCTTTGAAGAAGAGAGATTTCGGCAGTGGGTGCTGTAATTACTGGATACTGTTTTATAGGGAAGTAGGCAGAGCGATTAAATGTGCCGGCAAATGACTTTTGCCGGAGTTGCCTGGAGGAAGAAGAGAAAGTTTCTTGTCAGAGACTTGCTTCACTGGGATCTAGGGAGCTACACGATCTTTCTGATTTGTCAGATGTCAAAATTCAATATCTTAGGAGTTTCATAAAAAGCTCAATTTGTTAGAACGACAGGGACTAGTAGGGAAACCTATTACGGTCCCGTGGTATTACAACGGAACTAAGAGTCTATGTGTGCTAAATTAAAATGTCAGCAGCCCTTTACAACCTATATGTGGTTCATTAAATTAAATTACAAAATAAAAAAATGTTATTCAAATTGTTATTGTTAGAAATTTTTTCGAAATTAAGAAATTTACAATGTTTGTAGATTGAAAATTTAATTAGATTGTATTAGGGTATATAAAATTCGGTTTAAGAGTACAGACATTGTTGGTGATTTCTATTCGAAGGGGGCTTTTTTTTGTTGGTTTGACTTCTGGTAAACTATAAAATCTTTCGTATGGAAATTTAGTTTGAACATTAAGGTATATTTTTTCATAGTTTTAATAAACACCGAGAGCAATCTATGTCGTTAATACTTATAAACTAAAGATTGGTGAATAGCTTAATTAAACTGAGCTCTGCGCTTCCAGTCGAATGTGTATCCTAAAGGATTTGTGTGATTCTCAAACTGGTCTATGGTCATATTTTATCCACATAAACTTGAAAGCGAACAAAGAAACACACTTTTAATTTTGTTTCACGCCTCGAAAATTTTAATAATCATGTGTCGCCCTAATGTGCATACAACAACCATAACAATAAATGTAAATCATCGTTAAATCTATTTTTCTGTGTATCTGTCTGTCTATGTAAATTAAAAATAATTAAAAACAGTGTTAAAATCGGAGATGATTCTGTTTATGTAATTGATAATTTTTAGGTACTTTGTACCAAAATTAAGAATCACGAAGAAATCCCAAAAAAAAAACGAAAAAACAAAATTTTTTTTTTAATATTTTCTATTTTTATGAAATTTGAGAGATTTAGGTGAATATCGGGAGGGTGGTTTGTATGGGGCTACCAAAAATAACTTTTCCGATCCATTTGAAATTTCAAATGGGACCTTTGTACGCGGGATAGGTCTAAACATAGACAGATTTTTTCCAATTTCAATAGGCCTAGAGAGGCTAAGTTTGAAATGTTAATTCAATTGATTAAAAATGGACTAAATTGATTAAAAAAGTGATTCTAAGTCGATCGGTATACTTAAAAGTGAATTTAAAATTTTAGTTTTCAAATTCTTGATCACCGATCTCAAAAACCCTGTAATGGAGATATTCAGCCAAATCATTAGTGTCCGACCGAATATACGGCTTCGGCCTCGGCTTCGGCCAAAAAGCACTATTCGGCCACTATTCGGCTTCGGCCACAATTTTGGCCGAATAGGCCGAATACCTAATAATTGTATAATATTTGTGCTCACGTGTTAAAAAAACATACTAAACTAACTTTGAATCACATTAGTAAGCCACAAAACCATTTAAATAAGTGTTTTTGCAACTAAAAACATTTTTTACATTCAAAAAAAAATTTCAATCGAAAAAAATTTACACTCTAAAATATATTTTTTTACAAAAATGTCCAAAAAAAATTTTTGCTTAAAATAAAATCATTCTAGACAGCATTCTCATGCATTTGAGTATCCCGCCGAGTCGACTTTTATTTTTTTCTTGTTTTTACTACATAAATATTTTTTTTTTTTTAAATATTCGGCTTCGGCTTATGTTAATATTTTCTATTTTTATGAAATTTGAGAGATTTAGGTGAATATCGGGAGGGTGGTTTGTATGGGGCTACCAAAAATAACTTTTCCGATCCATTTGAAATTTCAAATGGGACCTTTGTACGCGGGATAGGTCTAAACATAGACAGATTTTTTCCAATTTCAATAGGCCTAGCGAGGCTAAATTTGAAATGTTAATTCAATTGATTAAAAATGGACTAAATTGATTAAAAAAGTGATTCTAAGTCGATCGGTATACTTAAAAGTGAATTTAAAATTTTAGTTTTCAAATTCTTGATCACCGATCTCAAAAACCCTGTAATGGAGATATTCAGCCAAATCATTAGTGTCCGACCGAATATACGGCTTCGGCCTCGGCTTCGGCCAAAAAGCACTATTCGGCCACTATTCGGCTTCGGCCACAATTTTGGCCGAATAGGCCGAATACCTAATAATTGTATAATATTTGTGCTCACGTGTTAAAAAACATACTAAACTAACTTTGAATCACATTAGTAAGCCACAAAACCATTTAAATAAGTGTTTTTGCAACTAAAAACATTTTTTACATTCAAAAAAAAATTTCAATCGAAAAAAATTTACACTCTAAAATATATTTTTTTACAAAAATGTCCAAAAAAAATTTTTGCTTAAAATAAAATCATTCTAGACAGCATTCTCATGCATTTGAGTATCTATCCCGCCGAGTCGACTTTTATTTTTTTCTTGTTTTTACTACATAAATATTTTTTTTTTTTAAATATTCGGCTTCGGCTTCGGTTTGGCCGAATAGTGAAAATTTCGCCGAATATTCGGCTTCGGCCAAAAAAGGTGTATTCGGTCGGACACTACAAATCATACCAAATAAATAATTCCATAAGAAACCCAATTCCGCCATTTTGGATCCGTCGTTTTGATTCTTTTAAATCGGAGTTTTGGTTTTTAATCAGCGACCCCTTATCCCTTAAAAGGATTAGTTTTGAACCCAATAAAGTAATAAATTTAAAAATGTATTCGCCATTTTTAATTTAAAATTTTTGTTTTGAAATTCTTTACCAACGACCCCCAAAAGCCTATAATTGAGATTTTTTAACAAACCATAACAAGTATATTATTCGCCATTTTAAATCCGCCATTTTGAATTTTTGTAATCGGAGTTTTGATTCGTAATCAGCGACCCCCAATCTATTATAAAAAAAATTAAGCTCAAAATAATCATAAATTAAAAAATATGTCCGCCATATTGGATCCGCCATTTTAAATTTTTTACGCAATACTTCTTAAACTAAAAAACTACGATAAAAGCAATACCAGATTTAAACTCAGAAAGATATATCCAATTACACTCAATGTTTTGCAGTGCTTTTTGTCTATTGAAAAAATTCCCAGACCATTGCTAATTAGTACCAATTAGAGTATTCCATTTACCATCTCTTTTCTAGACACTAAGTTAAGCTCTTATTACTGCTTTGCATTAAAGTTTAATAAAATGAAACAAAAAAACTCTTTATGACTTGAGAGTTTTCCATATTTATTTTGTCTTATTTTTCTTCTTACTAAATTACATATTAATAATAATTTCATACCCACTGTGCATGTAAAGAACTCTCTATATACAGTGGCCGACAAAAGTCTACGTCCAACTACATAGTAGATGTAATTCGTTAACGACAAAGTTACAAATAATAGACCTAAATATTATCAAACAAGTGTTTATTTTATAAAAAGTGCTGCTTAGTTAATTTATCAAGCTTTTATTTAAGCATAATGATGTTCAGATTGAGTTAATATTAAATGTGCTGCGGGGGTCGAAATGGAAATTAAAATTACTAAAAGACTCTTTTTAGAAAATTTTTAAAAAATATTTTTGAGTCGATTTTGTCCAAGATAAACTAAAATCAATAAACAATAAAATCTTTTCTTTGTTTACAAAAAAATGGTGCTCAAAGAATTGTCAAAAATAAGATTTCTTCTACTGTATTCAAAAATGGTTTAATACGAATTTTTTGGCATCCAACTATTTTGACCACCAATTTTTTGTAAACAAAGTAAATGTTTAATTATTTTCATATTTCATTACTAATTGTTAGTATAAACTTAGGTTAACTAAAATTAATAAAATATTAAATCTTTTCTTTGTTTACAAAAATTTGGTGGTCAAAACAACTGTTAAAAATGTGGATTTCTTCTACTGTATTTAAAAAAAATTTCATTTTTGTTTAAGTCGTTGGAAAAATGTATAGATAAGTGAATAAAAATTACTAGACATTTTTTAAATGTTTAAGAGGAGAAAAAAAAACTTAAAAATATTTTTAAAAAATTTTCTTGAAAATGTCTTTCAATTTCCATTTCGACCCTCGTAGCCAGGGACATAACGGTTATAATTTATATTTAAAAAAATTACTAACTTTTAAATACTTTAAAATTTTTATATTTCAACAAAAATCAAACAGTTTGATAACGATTTTTATTTTAAAATTTAAAATATTCAATCAATATTTTGATTTTTATTATTTGAAATATAATAACGGTTATTTTATAACCAAATATAAAAATCAAAATAAATAACAAAAATAAACAAACAAATTTATTTGACTTTCAAATGAATAAAATAAAATTTTAACAAAATTGAAAATATGTACATATCTGAAGCGAAATTTGTTTAACAAAAAGACATTTTGAAGCATCCGCAAATAGTCTTTAAGAAAATTGACGATGGCCATTAAAGAACGGATTGTGTAATAAAATTTTGAATACATAAATGTTTGAGACAAACAGCGCGCAAAGAAATTTTGTTTTTTATCGAAATTCGTATGTTTGGTTTTGTTAAATTTGCTCAAAGTTTCGCGTAATTTATGGACAAAATATTTTAATAATTCTAAAACCGGGATTTGGTCCACAGTTGTTACTTTCTGTAATAAATTCTTGTTGGACTATAATTTTTAAATTCTTGTGTAGACAATGTCAAAATATTTTATGATCCTAAAACAGCGATTTTAATCATATTTTTCCCTAAATCAGCATTATGAATTTGCCCATATTGCTGATTTAGACCATCGTTACTTTTCTCAATGATTATTTCCGGATGCTCTGTTTTTGAATGTCCATTAACATGATATGTATATCTTAAAAATATGAATGGAAATCTTGTATAGATTAAAAAAAATTTTTTTTTTGAATCCTGAAACATGCGATTTTGGTCCAAAGATTCTAATCAGAATTTTGGACCAAAATTTGTATTTTTAATTTTCCACATTTTCCCTAAAATCAGCCTTTAACGGCCAACGGCCGGAATGTCTTTTGATATAATACGGCTTTGCAGATCTTGTAGAGATTATGGAAAAGGATAAAAAGTTTTATATAAAATTCTCACATTTAATAATCAGCTCTTCAATTCATATGCACATATTAGTTAGTAAAATATATCTACAAAATTGATTGAATAAAATAAAAATCGAAATAAAAGTTATTACTTGATTAAATAAACAAATCAAAAAATAACTTTTATTTTTAGGTTGAAAATAAAAATCCAAATATTAACCGAAGAGTTTGAATAAAAAAATAAAAATTAATTTTAAGAAATCTTTGCAAATTTTTGTTAATTTTTGACTAAAATGTGTCTTCATATATTTGCTGTTAAATAATTAACAAACTTTTTTTAATTTTTTTGTTCGATTTTTATGAAATCATAACGGTTATTTTTGGTCCCTGCTCGTAGCACATTTACTATTAACTTAATCTGGACGCCATTTGACTTAAAGTAAAGCTTGATTTTGATTTTTTACAAAAATACTTGTTTGATAATAATTTAGTCTATTGTTGTTAACTTTGTCGTTAATGCATTACATCTACTATGATGTCGTACATAGACTTTTATCGCCCACTGTATGTATGGCTATTCCAATGTGTTCCAATTCACAAAACTCAGATTTAAAAAAAATGATGGACAATTAGTGTGGAGACATAGAATTAATAGACGCATGAAAAAAATAGTCAGCAGGCATCATCATAAACACATATATAAAAAATGATTTATAGTTTTTCTTTCGTGGAATTATTTAAAAAAAATTAAAAAAAAAACATTTTGTGTAATAAAATTGTTTTAATTAATTTTTCTTAATGCAATTATAAAGAGTTAGATCCTTGTTAACTACAGAAATACACAACGGGTTGTTAATAATATTAAGAAAACATGTTGGTTTTTTTAATGGAGCGACAAAAAGTTAACTAAAAAGTTTGTAAGAGATTTTATATTAAACAAGTAGAAAACTTAAATTCGACTTGGCCGAATCCATGAATAACCTTCACAATGCCCTTTTTAAGTGATAGTCTTAGAATCTGAGACTTTTTCTCTAAGAAAAATGTCTCAGAATCTGAGACTTTTTCTATAAGAAAAATGTCTCAGAATCTGAGACTTTTTCTATAAGAAAAATGTCTCAGAATCTGAGACTTTTTCTATAAGAAAAATGTCTCAGAATCTGAGACTTTTTCTATAAGAAAAATGTCTCAGAATCTGAGACTTTTTCTATAAGAAAAATGTCTCAGAATCTGAGACTTTTTCTATAAGAAAAATGTCTCAGAATCTGAGACTTTTTCTATAAGAAAAATGTCTCAGAATCTGAGACTTTTTCTATAAGAAAAATGTCTCAGAATCTGAGACTTTTTCTATAAGAAAAATGTCTCAGAATCTGAGACTTTTTCTATAAGAAAAATGTCTCAGAATCTGAGACTTTTTCTATAAGAAAAATGTCTCAGAATCTGAGACTTTTTCTATAAGAATAATGTCTCAGAATCTGAGACTTTTTCTATAAGAAAAATGTCTCAGAATCTGAGACTTTTTCTATAAGAAAAATGTCTCAGAATCTGAGACTTTTTCTATAAGAAAAATGTCTCAGAATCTGAGACTTTTTCTATAAGAAAAATGTCTCAGAATCTGAGACTTTTTCTATAAGAAAAATGTCTCAGAATCTGAGACTTTTTCTATAAGAAAAATGTCTCAGAATCTGAGACTTTTTCTATAAGAAAAATGTCTCAGAATCTGAGACTTTTTCTATAAGAAAAATGTCTCAGAATCAGAGACTTTTTCTATAAGAAAAATGTCTCAGAATCTGAGACTTTTTCTATAAGAAAAATTTCTCAGAATCTGAGACTTTTTCTATAAGAAAAATGTCTCAGAATCTGAGACTTTTTCTATAAGAAAAATGTCTCAGAATCTGAGACTTTTTCTATAAGAAAAATGTCTCAGAATCTGAGACTTTTTCTATAAGAAAAATGTCTCAGAATCTGAGACTTTTTCTATAAGAAAAATGTCTCAGAATCTGAGACTTTTTCTATAAGAAAAATGTCTCAGAATCTGAGACTTTTTCTATAAGAAAAATGTCTCAGAATCTGAGACTTTTTCTATAAGAAAAATGTCTCAGAATCTGAGACTTTTTCTATAAGAAAAATGTCTCAGAATCTGAGACTTTTTCTATAAGAAAAATGTCTCAGAATCTGAGACTTTTTCTATAAGAAAAATGTCTCAGAATCTGAGACTTTTTCTATAAGAAAAATGTCTCAGAATCTGTGACTTTTTCTATAAGAAAAATGTCTCAGAATCTGTGACTTTTTCTATAAGAAAAATGTCTCAGAATCTGAGACTTTTTCTATAAGAAAAATGTCTCAGCATCTGAGACTTTTTCTATAAGAAAAATGTCTCAGAATCTGAGACTTTTTCTATAAGAAAAATGTCTCAGAATCTGAGACTTTTTCTATAAGAAAAATGTCTCAGAATCTGAGACTTTTTCTATAAGAAAAATGTCTCAGAATCTGAGACTTTTTCTATAAGAAAAATGTCTCAGAATCTGAGACTTTTTCTATAAGAAAAATGTCTCAGAATCTGAGACTTTTTCTATAAGAAAAATGTCTCAGAATCTGAGACTTTTTCTATAAGAAAAATGTCTCATAATCTGAGACTTTTTCTATAAGAAAAATGTCTCAGAATCTGAGACTTTTTCTATAAGAAAAATGTCTCAGAATCTGAGACTTTTTC
This sequence comes from Pegoplata infirma, assembly GCA_963921195.1. NCBI lineage: Eukaryota > Metazoa > Arthropoda > Insecta > Diptera > Anthomyiidae > Pegoplata > Pegoplata infirma. The sequence continues at coordinate 293,177,898 of OY992536.1, read as the reverse complement.
TATAAGAAAAATGTCTCAGAATCTGAGACTTTTTCTATAAGAAAAATGTCTCAGAATCTGAGACTTTTTCTATAAGAAAAATGTCTCATAATCTGAGACTTTTTCTATAAGAAAAATGTCTCATAATCTGAGACTTTTTCTATAAGAAAAATGTCTCAGAATCTGAGACTTTTTCTATAAGAAAAATGTCTCAGAATCTGAGACTTTTTCTATAAGAAAAATGTCTCAGAATCTGAGACTTTTTCTATAAGAAAAATGTCTCAGAATCTGAGACTTTTTCTATAAGAAAAATGTCTCAGAATCTGAGACTTTTTCTATAAGAAAAATGTCTCAGAATCTGAGACTTTTTCTATAAGAAAAATGTCTCAGAATCTGAGACTTTTTCTATAAGAAAAATGTCTCAGAATCTGAGACTTTTTCTATAAGAAAAATGAGACTTTTTTTATAAGAAAAACGTCTCAGAATATGAGACTTTTTCTATAAGAAAAATGTCTCAGAATCTGAGACTTTTCCTGTAAGACACATGTCTCAGAATCTGAGACTTTTTCTATAAGAAAAATGTCACAAAAAATTAAAAACTAACTGACAGATGTATTGTAATTTCTAGTAGAAATTGTACACAGAAATAATTTTTTTTGATTAAATTTTTAATACTATTGAGTAAAAAAAATTATTAAATTTTGCACCAGTAAACAATTTAATAGTATTGCGTAAACTTTTATTAAAAATGTATTAAATGTATGCCTAGAAATTTGAGTAAATTTTTAATTGATACAATATAACTTTTACAAAAAATTTTTTGTTTTTATACTCTCCACTTATTGTTAGTGATAGAGGGTATATATAAGTTTGTCATTCCGTTTGTAATTCATCAACATATCGGTATGGGACCCCAAAATGTATATACGTAATTTTCAGCGATCGAGTTTAAGACATTCAGTAATCGAGTTTAAGACATTCTAGCGATTTCCGTCTGTTTGTGTAAATGGCGATCACGGCCAAAATATTGCACAGAGAAGACTAAAACTTTACACATTTATTGGAAGTTCTCCCCAGCAGTTTGGTGAGCAAAATCGGTTCAGCGGTTCAAAAGTTATGAACAAAAATGTAAGGACACCTTAAAAATTTTGGTATATTTAACATAACCTTAAAAATACAAAATTCTTTAATTCGGCTGCTGGTTGACATATGTGAACATAATTGAACACCGAATGGTAGTTAAACAAGTACGAACATATTTTTTGACAAAAAAAAAAAAGAAAAAATCGCGGTATTTATTAAAAAAAATTTTCGCGGAAATTTTTTTCAAAAGTTATTTCCTTTTAAATAAAGTTTTTTGCAATAATCTTTTTTAAATTGTGGAGGGTATCACTACATTCGGCAACGCCGAATTTAACTTTTTTACTTGTTTTTATACCCTCCAACTACAGTATGGGCGTATACTCACTTTGTCATTCCGTTTGTAACGCATCGAAATATCGGTCGGGGACCCCATAAAGTATATATATTATTGATCTATGATCGATTCTAAAACTTTTCTAGAATGTCCGTATGTCCGTCCGTCCGTCGGTATAAGACACGATGCAGTCCAAAATAAAAGAGATAGACTCGTTAAGTTTGGTAGGAATTTGTGTTTGGGTCCTAGGCAGGTTTAGTTCGTAAATGGGCAAAATCGGACCAGGGGGAAAAAAGTTCCCCCTTGAAAAACTTAACTAACCTCCGAAAAACGCCATATTTTCACAGGTTTTTTTGTATTTTTGTTAAGCAAATGAAACAATTTGATGTCAGAAAAAGTTCAAGGTCCTGCACTTGGACTTAGGAAATAAAAAAAATTGTTTTTTTGCCCTTTTGTGGGCGTGGATATTCAAAATGTTTTTAAATAATGATAAAATTGTTTTAAAAAGCATAATAAATGAATTTTTAAACATTTACCGCATGAGGTTATGTGTCCCCCAATGACCCCTACTGACGCCCCCCCCCCCAAAAAAACGCCCCTGCATTTTTTTAAATTTTTTTATATGGTTGGAGGGTATTATAGATTCGGCGTAGCCAAATTTAACACTATCACTTGTTTTGTATTTTTGTTAAGCAAATGAAACAATTTGATGTCAGAAAAAGTTCTAGGTCTTGGACTTAGGAAACAAAAAAGAATCGTTTTTTTTGGCCCGGCCCCCTTTTGTGGGCGTGGATATTAAAAACGTTTTTAAATAATGATAAAATTGTATTACTTAAGCTCAAAAAGCATAATAAATGAATTTTTAAACATTTACCGCATGGGTTTATGTGTCCCCCAATGACCCCTACAGACGCCCCAATAAAAAACGCCCCTGCAATTTTTTTATATATGTTGGAGGGTATTATAGATTCGGCACAGCCGAATTTAACACTCTCACTTGTTTTAATTAAGTTTTTAATTGTTCCAAGTAAAAATTTACTCAAAAGTTATAATTTTTTTTAAGTTTAAAAAAAAATTTCCACATTTTTTTTTTACAAAAAAAAAAAAATCCAATCGTTTACCAAATATACTCGTTTTTATGTCTTAAAGATTTAAAAAAATTTCATTAATATGATTTCAAACTTTTACTATTTCGAACAAATGTTGCAGTTTCCCAAAATAACGAAAAGCAAATCACTGCGGTGGGTCTCAATTAATTCATAATTATGTTAACAATTATTCTAACCCAATTGACCTCATTGTCAAAAATCTGACATTTTATTATTGTTTTTTTTTTATTTGTAATAAACATTTTTTTATTATTATTAAACTAATTCAAATTATTGTTAATCTTTTTGTTAAACAAAATCACGATTAAAAACTAAGATTTCTATCTTTAACACACAAATGATCTGAAAAAAAAGAAAAAACAAAATTAAAAGAAAAACTGCAAATTGTAATAAAAAAAACATTAAAATAAATTTTATTGCAATTTAAATAACAAAAAAACTGAAGCTCAAAAAACATGGAAAAACCACTTAACTTAAATGTTAATTTAAACAAATGTTAATAAAAAAAATTGAACATTTCACTTTATGATCAAGAAATTACAGATGAAAAACAAAAAAAAAAGTCATATAAAAATAAAAAAATAAACAAATAAAACTAAACCATACCATAATTGAACTTAAGGCAATTTTAAATATGGTACGTGTATGATGCCTGATGCCTGATGCTGATGATGGCAATACACGATGGTCTCTCTAACTTCAACTCTAAATTGTCTAAAGGATTGTTATTTGCAAAATCCAAATCAAACAGATTTTATTTCCACAAAATAACGTGGGAACCAAATAATTTTTTTTTGTTTTCGCGCTCCAAAAAAAATAAAATAGAAACAGCTACACATCCAATCCAGCATGTATTCAAAAATAGTCATTTTAAGGAAGAAGAAAAAAAAAAAACAGCTAAAACAGCTAAAAGAAATCATTACCAAACTCTAAATCTCCAAACATGGACCATATGAAATTGTATATTATATTGTGTATTGAAAATGGAAAAACCAAATAAATTTTCCAAACGAACAAACAAATAAAATGATGATGGTATTGTTGTGTAGTTTGCGGTTGATTGTGTTGTTTTTTTACTCCATTGGCAGTGCTAACAAACAACATGTAAACCAAATTTAGTTTATTTTTTTTTGGACCAGAAACAGAAACCGCCAAAACCATAAGTAAACCTATTTTTTATTGACCTCTCCTTAAACTCGCATTAAAACCAAAAAAAAAAAAAAAATAAAAAAAAAAACAAGTAGAAAAGTTAAATTCGACTTGGCCGAATCTATGACTACCCTCCACAATGGCCTTTTTAAGTGATAGTAAATTTTCTAACGTGAAAAAAATAAAATTTTTGTTAGAAATATTTTATTTTGTGTAAAAAAACTTTTTTTTATTAATTTTTGAAAAAAAAAAATTACTAATTTTTTTTTGAGTGTAAAATTTTTTTTGAGTGTAAAATTTTTTTTGAGTGTAATTTTTTTTTTGTTTTAGTGTAAAAATATTTTTGTGTGACAAAAATACCTTGTAAAACATTTTTTGACTTACAAATATTTTTAAAACATGTTTAACGGGTTTTCAACACATGAATTTAAGGTGAAACTAATCTGAAATTTACGGTTTTGCTAATAACTTTTGAGCCACTGGACCGATTTGGCTGAAATTTAAAACGAACCGGACCAGAGGAACGACAAATATATATGCCACACTTCAGCACCCTCAGAATTGCCGTTCGAAAGTTACCTTGTGTTTTATATCGTAAATTTCAGAAAAACCCTTGCCGAAATTCACTCATTTGCTTATAACTTTTTAACCGCTGGACCGATTTCGCTGGATTGCAATACCAACCTGACCAGGTAAATGCCCAACATATATGCCAAACTTCAGGAGCCTCCGTAAAGTCTTTCAAAAGTTAGTGTGTTTTCAACAGACAGACAGACAGACAGACGGACGGACGGACATCGCTAGATCGTCTTAAAATCGACCAAGGATCATGAATATATATACTTTATGGGGTCCTAGACCAATATTTCGAGGTGTTACAAACGGAATGACAAACTTATATATACCCTCTATCACTAGAGTGGAGGGTATAATAACAGAAAACTAACAAACTACATACAAAATAGACAGTTTATTTTTTTTATTCACGCAAATCCAAAATCTATGATAACGTTTTTTTTTCTTCACTATTTGTGATCTGTGTTAACTTAACAGTATATTAAAATTGGACAGTGGTTTGTAAGGGACTAGAATCAAGTTTCTAGAATAATTTTTTCAGGAAATATAAAAAGTAAAAAAAGTGTACTTTTTTACCCCCTTTTGAAACGGAATTTTCAAAAAGTACTTTTTCCAAAACGATTTTTTTTCCGAAGGTGCCTACATTCCGAATTTCAAGTATCTATGATTATTATTTCAGGAAATATTAAAAGTACCAAAAGTAGATTTTTAACTCCGCTAAGAAACGTAATTTCCAAAAAGTTCTTTTTCTAGAATGTTTTTTTTTTCACTGAAGGAACCTACTTTCCAAATGCCAAGTGTCTACGACCATTATTTCTGGAGATACTTTATGTAGAATGTTTTTTTTCACCGAATGATCCTATATTCCAAATTTCAAGTTTCTAGAACCATTATGTCAGGAAATATAAAATGTACCGAAAGTACACTTTTTTATCCCGTTTAAAACAGAACTTCAAAAAGAAACTTCACCGGAATGTTTTTTTTTTTTTCAACTCAAAGACTACATTACAAATTTCAAGTTTCTATAATAATGTTTTCAGAAATTATAAAAAGTACCAAAAGTACAATTTTTATATCTGCTAAAAACCGGAATTTGGGAAAAGTAGGGTTTTTTCACCGAAGGATCATACTAGAGATGGGCACATGAGCAGATTAGAGCGTGATTTACGTGATTGACGCGTGAGTGTGACTGAATTCAATTTTACTCACGTGATAGTGAGTAGAGAAAAACATTGTGTGAGTGAGTGTGCGTGAGTAAGATTTTTGCGTGAGTGAGTGTGCGTGAGTCGAGTTGTTTGCGTGATTTATTTTCTCTTCATTTTTCCTTTTAAACCAAAAAAAGCAACAAAAAATTGCAAAATTTGGCTTAACTTAAGATTTCGTCCCGAAAAAAGCAAAAAAAATGTAAAATTTCGCTGAACTTTAAATTTTGCTGAAAATTTTAAAAGATTTTTGAAATTTTAGTTTTTGAATTTTTTTTTGTATAAATAAGAGTTTCGTGAGTGTGAGTCAACGTGAGTGTGAGTGAAGCTTGCGTGAGTGCAGGTGAGTTGCATTAAATTTACTTACCTGATTGTGAGTGAGTGTGAGTAGAAAACATATGCTCGTGTGTGAGTGTGCGTGATTCAAAAATTCCTGTCGTGAGCGTGAGTGAGTGTGAGTCAAAAATCACTCACGCGCCCATCTCTATATCATACATTCCATACTTGCAAGTGTCTAGTATCATTGTTTCAGAAAATATTCAAAGTTCCAAAAATACACTTTTCACCGCCTTTTACCCTAAAAATTTTCAAAAAGTACTTTTTACAGAATATTTTTTTCACCGACCTACATTCCAAATTTCGATAACAATTATTTTAGGATATACCTAACCTTTTTTAACAAAAAGTACGATATTTTCGGGTGTATTGACCTTAATTGGACGTCCAGAACGTTCAGCGTCATTTGTACTTGTGCGACCACAACGAAAGTCAGTAAACCACTTTTTATACCCTACACCACTCTGTGGTACAGGGCACTCGAAATTTACTTTTTCCCATTTTTAAAAAAATCCACTGGGTTGTATGTTTTGAACAGCTGTTAAATGCAAAGTAAATGACGGAACTTGATCCAAATTTTACAGTAGTCTAGTCATGGACGTATACAGAGGGTGGGCACAGGGGGCACGTGCCCCCCCTTTTCAATTACTTTTCAAGTACTTCTAGTTAAAACTCAATAAAAATAGGCGATGGCAAACAATTTTGGGAGTTGTGCCCCCCCCTTTTCAAATTCCTGGATACATCGCTGAGTCTAGTAACAGGTGGTATTGATGGAAGCAGTGTTCCACTTCATATAACTACTAAGAAAGTTCAAAAAGTCACGGAATTATTAATCCGCCCTCGTATTTTTCCCACAATGTTTTTTCACCGAACCTTCATTCCAAATTTCAAGTTTCTGGAAATATAAACAGTTCCAAAAGTAAATTTCTTACCCCCTAAAAAATTAAATTTTCAAAAATTACTTGTTTAGAATCTGTTTTTCACCTAAGGATCTTACGTTCCAAATTTCAAGTGGGTAGGATCATTTTTGTAGATTCGCCGTAGTCTTTTATTAAATTGAGCATAGATATTTTGATGAAATTAAATATTTTGATTCGTAATAATGAAGACATAAATAATTTTTTTGATTTTTACTAATGTTTTATCACTTTTAATAAGTTCGAAAAATTTCGAACATGTATATTTTAATGAAATTAAACATTTTGCGGCCAAATAATAAGAAGAATTATATTTTTGAAGAGTTTTATTATTTTATTTAAGTTTGAACTTTTCGAACATGGATAATTTGATGAAACTAAATACTTTGCGACTCATTATTGAGGGAACTGATAATTTTTGTTAATTTTTCATTGCCTTTTTATCATTAAAAATATTTTCGAACATAAGAATCATTTATCACTATTAATAAAAATTTTCGAACTTAAATATTTTGATAAAATAAAATGTTTTGCAGCCCTTTAATTATCAAATTTGTATTTTTGAAGGGGTTTCTTAATTTTATTTTAGTTTGAAAATTTTTGAACATGTATATTTTGATGAAATTGATTATTTTGTTGTTTTTACCAATGTTTTATCACTTTTCATAAGTTTTTCGAACATAGATGTTTTTATGAAATCAAATATTTTGCAGCCTATTAATGAGAAAATTTATATTTTAAAGGAGTTTTCTTAATTTTATTTAAGTTCGAAAATTTTCGAACATAGATATTTTGAGGAAATTAAATACTTTGCGACCCATTATTGAGGGAATTGATAATGATAATGTTTATATTTTGACTAAATTAAATATTTTGCAGCCCATGAATGATAAAATTTATAGTTTTGAAGGGTTTTCTAAATGTTATTTTAGTTCGAAAAATTTTCGAACATGTATATTTGAATGAAATTAAATATTTTGCGGCCTTATAATACAGAAATTTATAATTTTGTTATTTTTTTACCAACTTTTATCACTTTTAAAAAGTTGGAAAATTTTCGAGCATAGATGTTTTTATGAAATTAAATATTTTGCAGCCCATTAATAAGAGGAGTAATATTTTTAAAGAGATTTCTTAATTTAATTTAAGTTCGAAAATTTTCGAGCATAGGTATTTTGATGAAATTAAATTAAATATTTTCGAATATAGATGTTTTATGAAATTAACTAATTTTTAGCCCATTATTGAGAAAATAAATATTTTGAAGGAGTTTTCTTAATTTTTTTTAAGTTCGAAACTTTTCGAACATGGATATTTTGATGAAATTAAATACCTTGCGGCCCTTTATTAAGGGAATTAATAATTTTTGTTTTTATTGCCTTTTTATAAAATTAAATATTTTGCAGCCCAATAATGACCAAATTTGCATTTTTGAAGGCGTTGCTTAATTTTATTTTAGTTCGAAAATTTTCGAACAAGTATATTTTGATGAAATTTAATATTTTGCGACCTTATACAGAGAAATTTATAATTTTGTTGATTTTATCACTTTTGATAAGTTCGAAATTTTTCGAACATAGATGTTTTTATGAAATTAAATATTTTGCAGCCCATTATTAAGAAGATTAATAATTTGAAGGAGTTTTCTTAATTTTATTTAAGTTTGAAAATTTTCGAACATGGATATTTTAATGAAATTAAATACTTTGCGGCTCATTATTTAGGGAATTGATATATTTTGTTAATTTTTCATTGCCTTATTATCATTTTAAATATTTTTGAACATGGGCATCTTTTATCACTGTTTATAAGTTCGAAATTTTTCGAACTTAGATATTTTGAATAAAATTAAATATTTTGCAGCCCATGAATGATAAAATTTATAGTTATGAAGGGTTTTCTAAATTTTATTTTAGTTCGAAAATTTTTGAACATGTATATTTTAATGAAATTAAATATTTTGCGGCTTTATAATAGAGAAATTTATAATTTTGTTATTTTTTACCAATCTTTTATAACTTTAAAAAAGTTCGAAAATTTTCGAACATAGATGTTTTTATGAAATTAAATATTTTGCAGCCCATTAATAAGAGGAGTATTTTTGAAGAAATTTCTTAATTTTATTTAAGTTCGAAAATTTTCGAACATGGATATTTTCATGAAATTAAATACTTTGCGACCCATTTTTGAGGGAATTGATAATTTGTGTTAATTTTTTATTGCCTTTTTATCATTTTAAATATTTTCGAACATAAGTATCTTTTATCAATTTTGATAAGTTCGAAAATTTTCCGTATATATTTTGATAAAATAAAATATTTTGCAGCCCATTAATGACCAAATTAGTATTTTTGAAGGGTTTTCTTAATTTTATTTAAGTTCGAAAATTTTCGAACATGTATATTTTGATGAAACAGAATATTTTGCGGCCTTAAAATAGAAAAAATTATAATTTGTTGATTTTATCACTTTTGATAAGTTCAAAATTTTTCAAACATAGATGTTTTTATAAAATTAAATATTTTGCATCCCATTAATAAGAAGAATAATATTTTTGAAGAGTTTTTTAAATTTTATTTAAGTTCGAAAATTTTCGAACATGGATATTTTGATGAAATTAAATACTTTGCGGTCCATTAATGAGGAAATTGATGATTTCTGTTAATTTTTCCTAGGCTTTTTATCATTTTAAATATTTTCGAAAATAATTTTTGTGGAAATCTCATTCTATGGTTTGTTTTAGATTCTGAAATATTTTTTTCTTACAGGTTTCCAATTTTCGATTTCCAAATCACTGTTCTTAGTTGCCTCTTGTCTTCCTTATGTTACCCAAACATTAAAACAAAGAGTCAAACATCAAATAGCAAAAAAAAAAAACCTTTTGTAGTATCCCTACAGACATAAACTAAAAACCACAAATCGTAAAGTGTGTAAGTTTAAAGCTAATAATTTGTGTGTTCATTTTTTTTTTGCATTCGCGGAAAAATAGTAGAGATTTGGAAAATTGTAGTTTTACCTATTTTGAATGACATTTATTGCAATATAATCGTTTTTTCGGGCTAAAGAAATAAAAACCCCACAAAAAACTCTTGGTTTGATTTGAAGATTTTTGGTTATGTTTTTTTGTTACTCGTTGGACGCTGTTTATTTGGAGCTAAAATTTTCTTCACATGCTCTACTAAAAGGAAACAAACAAAAAAATAATGATTTGCCTTAGAAATCATTATAGTTTTTTTTTGTTTAGTTTTTTATTTCATGAGTCCACCAGGCTTCTCATCATGATAAATGCTGTAGTTTTTCTTTTTTTGGTGTTTGTTAGCTTTCTGTTGTCTTTAGTTCTTCTCTCTGCAACTTGTTAACATTTATTTTAGCATTTGTAAGCATTAATTTTCAGCTTTACAATTGTTTGTTAACTAACTAACCAGCTAACTAACCACCATCATTGTACATTAAATTCATACCATACCCAATCTAAACTGTTCCAAAATTTAAACTTAATAAAAAAAAAACAAACATACACTCAAATCACCACTTCACTTTTACACTTAAATAAAAAGTTAGGAAATTTCGAAAATTTTCGAACATAGAATTTTATATTATTTTTTATTAGATATTTTTTGGTTCATTTATAAAATTAATAATTTTTTGGAGTTTCTTCATAGTCTTATCATTTTTAATAAGTTCGAAAATTTTCGAACATAAAAATTTTTATGAATTTTCTTATTAAATATTTTGCGATTCATTTAGATTCTTATGTATATTATAGTTAAAAAAATTTCAAACATTAATATATTTTATTTAATAAAATACTCGAGCTCGAGGTCTAGGTGTAAATAATTGTTTATTTATTTTCCGATATTTCGGTTTTCTTTGAAAACCATCCTCAGGGGGAGTATTTAATGTTTATAACAAAAAACTTAAAATCTACTGTTGTGTTGTCTTCATCGTCTGATTAAATACTGACAATGAAGACAACACAACAGTAGATTTTAAGTTTTTTGTTATAAACATTAAATACTCCCCCTGAGGATGGTTTTCAAAGAAAACCGAAATATCGGAAAATAAATAAACAATTATTTACACCTAGACCTCGAGCTCGAGTATTTTATTAAATATATTTAACAAAAAGGTCGAACATTAATATATTTTGATAAAATTAAATATTTTGCTGCTCATTAATGAAGAAATTATTTGTTTTGTAAAGTTTTCTTAATTTTATATAAGTTCGAAAATTTTCGAACATTGAAATTTTTATGATTTTTTTATAAAATATCTTTTAATAATTAAGAAATTGTGAATTTTTGAATTTTTTTTAGACTATAGTTCACAAAATTTTCGAACATAGATATTTTCATGAAAATAAAATTTTTCTTCCGAATCCTTTATCATTTTAAATAAGTTAAAAATTTAAATAAAGATCGTAAATATTTGAACATAGATATTGTGATAAAAGTAATTAATTAATCCATTTATAAAAAAATATATTTTTGAAAATTTTCGAACATAGAAATTTTAATGAATTTTTTTTTTTTTATTATATATCTTGCGGTTCATTTATGAGAAAATTAATAATTTTTTGGATTTTCTTTATAGCCTTATCATTTCTAATTAGTTCGAAAATTTTCGAACATAGATATATTGATGAAATTTAATTTTTTGCTGCCCACTAATGACAAAATTGGTAATTTTTTTATTTTTTTTATTTTGTATCAGTTAAATTAAGTTCGAAAATTTTCGAACATAGATATTTTGATAAAATTTATTATTTTGCTTTTCATTAATAAAAAAAACATTTTTTTTATTATTTTATAAAAAAATTCGAAAATTTTCGAACATAGAAATTTTTATGAATTTCATTAATGATGAAATTGTAGATTTTTGTAGATGTTTAGATTATAATTAAAAAATTTCGAACATAGCTATTTTGATGTCCTTTAATGGAAAAATTTATATTTTTAAAGAGTTTTCTTAATTTTTTATAAGTGTGCAAATTTTCGAACATAGACATTTTTTAGGATTTTTTTTATTAAATTGTTATTTAAAAGAAATTGATCATTTTTGTAGATTTTTTAGTCTTATCAATTTAAATAAGTTCAAAATTTTTCGAACATACATATTTTGATGTAATTCAATATTTTGCTGCCTCCTAATGAGGAAATTGGTAATTTTTGTAAATTTTTTTTTATCTTGTATCATTTAAATAAAGCTCGAAAATTTTGGAACATAGATATTTTAATAAAATTAAATATAAATTTTTTTTATAAGTTCGAAAATTTTCAAACATGGAAATTTGTATGATTTTTTTATTACATATGCGGAAAATTAATAATTTTTTGCAGTTTCCTCATAGTGTTCTCATTTTAAATTAGTTCGAAAATTTTCGAACATAGATATTTTGAGGAAATTTAATATTTTAAGTGAAAATGGGAAAATTAGTAAATTTTGTGGATTTTTTTATTTTGTGTCAGTTCAATTAAGTTAAAAAATTTTTGAACATAGACATTTTGATAAAATTTTATATTTTGCTGTTCATTAATTAAAAAAAAATATTTTTTTTTTCACTTTATATAATTGCTCGAAAATTTTCGAACATGGAAATTTTTATGAATTTCATTAATGATGAAATTGTAGATTTTTGTTATAATTCAAAAATTTTCCTTTAATGGAAAAATTTATATTTTAAAGAGTTTTATTTATTTTTTATAAGTTTGAAAATTTTCGAACACAGAAATTTTTTATGATTTTTTTTATTAAATATCTTGTTGTTTTTTTGAGGAAATTGATAATTTTTGTAAATTTTTCATAGTCTTATCATTTTAAATAAGTTCGAAATTTTTCGAACATACACATTAGACTGCCCAGAAAAAAAGCGAAGTTTTTATTTTCTTGGGGGATACCTGCAAATTTTGTTCCTTTTTGTGCAAAAAAATTTCGGTTTTTTTTTGGGATTTTTAAAATAATATCTAGAGGTCGCGATCTCGCGTTTTATAACGATTTATTTTTTTTGAGTTTTTTATTATTTTAAATTGTTAAATATGATTAATATGATAAAATATTAATAATTTCAGACAAAAAAAAAATTAAATTAAAAATTAAATATCGCTCATTCCATGAGATGTCTCCCAGCATCTAATCAAATGTTCCTTAATTTATTTGAAATTTTGCACACATGAACACTATGAAGCTATTAAAATAAATCAGTTGTTAGTTCCGAGAAAATCCGTGAATTCGCGAATATATTCGCGTTCGCGAATTCGAGGATTTTCGCGAAACTAAAAACGAATTTATTTTAATTGCTCCATAGTGTACCTGTGTGCGAAATTTCAAATAAATTAAAGAACATTTGATTAGATGCTGGGAGACATCTCATGGAATGAGCGATATTTAATTTTTAATTTATTTTTTTTTTTGTCTGAAATTATTAATATTTTATCATATTAATCATATTTAACAATTTAAAATAATAAAAAACTCAAAAAAAATAAATCGTTATAAAACGCGAGATCGCGACCTCTAGATATTATTTTAAAAATCCCAAAAAAAACCCGAAATTTTTTTGCACAAAAAGGAACAAAATTCGCAGGTATCCCCCAAGAAAATAACAACTTTGTTTTTTTCTGGGCAGTCTAATACACATTTTGATTAAAATTAATATTTTGCTGCCTCCTAATGAAGAAATTGGTAATTTTTGTAGATTTTCGGTCCCAAAAGTTGAAAAATGTTAATTATGCTATCTAAAAAATATTTAAAAAAAATATATAAAAACGCGAAATGTGGATCAGCATCTGTGGACCAAAAACGGCTGATCAGCTTTTGTACCAAAAATCGCGTTTTTGTATTTTTTAGATAACATAATTAACATTTTTAAACTTTTGGGACCGATTTCGATAATTTTTTTTTTTTTTTAAATTAGCATCTGTAAACCAAAATCTCTTTTTGGAATTCTTTAAATATTTTTCCCATAAGGTACACAAAAATTCCTAATTATACCCTACACCACACTGTGGTACAGGGTATAATGAGTTTGTGCTGATGTTTGTAACTACCCGAAATATTGGTCCTAGACCCACTTTTAAGTATACCGATCGACTCAGAATCACTTTTTGAGTCGATCGATTTAGCGATGTCCGTCCGTCTGTCCGTCCGTCTGTCCGTCCGTCCGTCTGTCTGTCCATGTAAACGGTGTAAACACGATAAAGGTCGCAATTCTCTCTTGGACCAAGGACGAAGCCTATTGAAATTGTAAAAAATCGGTCCATGTTTAGACCTAGCTCCCTTACAAAGGTCCTCTTTAATTTTGGCTCAAATGACTCTAATAACCGTATTATAATAGATATCCTTTCAAAATTTGGCAGGTAAACGTGTTTTATATTCATAAAAAGCCATTCCGAATTTTAAAGAAATCGGTCCAGTTCTTCTTGTAGCCCCCATACAAACCACCTTCCCGATATTCACATAAATCTCTCTAATTTCATAAATATTGAAAATATTTAATTAAAAATTTGTTTGTGTATGTTAAACGCGTTCTTTAATAACCTGATTATAATCGTACCATTTTTGGACTCAGGCCCCATGTGAAAATTTCGCCCGATATTCAGTTCAAGCGGTTTATTGGCAACATAAAGACGCCTATTTCACTCAAACTTGGTTTAAGAGTGTTTTTAACATTTACTAAAGATTTGAAAAAAGATAGATCCAATTGGTCCATATTTTACCTTGGGACCCATTTTCCAAGTAACTCGGTGTATGGTATTATATGGTCGGTCTTGACCGACTATAATTTTCTTACTTGTTTTTAAGTTGGATTTGGTTACAAAATTCGGACATGAATTATAAAAATACTTTTCGCAAACGTGTGTATGTCAAAACCCACCCACGAGCCCATATCCAAATATATGAGATACAAGATGCTTCGTTTAAGAGTGTCAAAATTTTACATTTGTATAGGGGCATTTAAAAGGACCATATTTGCTTTTAAATAAAATATGTTTTTTTAATTAAAACCAGAGACCATAACAGTAATGAGATTTATTTAAAAAAATCAAATTTAACTGTTCAAAAATATTTTTTCAAATAAAAATTAAAAATAACAGTTTGAAATGATTTATATAAATATCTGTTCAAAATAACAGAAATAAAAAACTTTTATTTTTTATAACTGTTATTAATTACTCTTTGAGCCTTAAAAAACTCGAGTTATTAAAATAAAACAACAATAAACACATGCAGAAGAATCCTATTGATATCTAATACTTCAATCATTGATTTAAAGATATAAACTTTGATTGATTTTTTTTTTAAATAACTGTTATAACAGTTATTTACTCAAATAAATATAAAATAAAAGTTATTTTAGATTGTTTGAACAAAAAGTTTTTAATAACTGTTATTTTTTACTGTTATTGAAAAAATCAAAAAAATAAATGTTATTGCAAATTTTAACACGGGCCATCTGTAGAAGTCTTTTCATATATAAAATACTAAGTTTGGACAATATTCGTTTCATGATTTTTTTAATACAAAAAGACACATATAACTGTTATATTTGGTCTCTGATTAAAACCATTTTATTTTTCTCTGAAAACGAAAAATAGGCGATGTTTCAGATAAAATAATCTTGTTTTTATATGAAGAAAAAGATTCCTCATTTAAGAGTGTCAAAACTTAACATTTGTAAGGTCGCATTTAAGCGGGCCATACTTGTTTTGAAAATAACATATGGTTATAAATTAAATAATTTTTTTTTTTTTTTTTGAAAACGGACATAATTAATCGCGAGAAATGGCTAATTTTATAAATCGTGAAATTTTAGAAGAAGTTAAAAAAAGAAGAAAATTATCGTGAAAGTGTTGTTCAGTATAGACTATATAAGTTAAATTTCGACGTAGATGATTTGGAAGGCTTAAGAACCTCAATCAAAAATTTGGTAAGTAACAAACAAGGACAATTTTATAAATCAGCAAGAAATTGGATCAGATTTATAATTTATATTTATAAAAATAATAAATACAAAAAATTTCCGCCAATTTAAATTTCAAATTTTCGTTTTCAATTTCTTGATCAGTTACCCAAAACCCGGAAATGGAAATTTTCTGCCAAATCAAACAGCATAATTAATTTGATAAGAAAATGATTTTGGATCCGCCATTTTGAATTTTTCAAATCTAAGTTCTGACATGTAATCAGCGACCCCTTACCCCTTACAAAGAATAATTTTGAACCCAATAAAGTAATAAATTTAAAAATATATCCGCCATCTTGGATTAGCCATTTTGAATTTAAAATTTTTGTTTTCAAATTTTTTATCAGCGACCCCCATACCACGTATATAATTCGATAAGAAAGCAATTGCCACCATTTTTAATCCGTCATTTTGAATTTTTCAAATTGGAGTTTTTATTCGTAATCAGCGACACCCAATCCCTGTTCAAAAATAAATTTTAACTAAAAAAATTAATAATTAAAAACATATGTCCGCCATATTGGATCCGCCATTTTGAATATTTGAATTCGAATTTGAGATCAGCTATCCCTAGACCGACTTATGTGATGCTTTTTTTACACGGATTTAATACTCTATTTATGGCCAAAATTCTAAAAATCTGGCCCATTGAGCGCTGGTTGCCGTCTGAATATGGCTTTGCACAAATTTTTCATAACTTTTCCCACAATCATCTATTCTGAGGAGATCGTTTGGCAGGTATTACTTCACGAAATGCAAAAGTTAAGGTTTGACGGGACGTCCTAGTATTCATGCACTCAGAAAAGAGATACGATTGTTGCAACCATAATTTAAGAGCGTCATGTTATGATTGAAAATTGTATCATAATATGTTTATAGCAATCATAACATTTTTGTTGCAATCATATTATGGTCCGAAATTCTAATTTTTCGAATATTTAGGATCATAACATGATTGCTGCAAAAATTGTATGGTTGCAACAAACAAGTTATGATAATACTTTCAATCATAATATGACGCTCTTAAATTATGGTTGCCACAATCATATCTCTTCTCTGCGTGTGAATTCGGCCAAGCCGAATTATTTTTTTCAATTAATTTTTCTAAGTGTATTTAATTTTGATGCCATTTCATCGTATGAGAATTAGTGCCATTACATATTACATTGTCTTTAAAGTATTATTTGGTGTGTTTTTTTTTTGGGTTTTCTTCTTCTGTGATTTTTTATTTTGTTTAGATTTGTTGGACTTTAGGCCTTTTTTGTGGTGTTTTGCTCTTGAATTTACGTTTATTAAGCTAAAAATCGGTTGTTGCTGTTTTTTTTTTTTTCATTATTTCTATGCAAGCGTTTTTTTTGCGATCGTGTTCAAAAAACATGAAAAATAAATTAGATTTTTAGATTAACGTGGGGATTTAAATTTTTTTTTTTAAGTTTAGCTCGATTTTTTTTTTGTTTCTGTAAAAGTTAAATTATTACAAAATGTTAAAATTGTTTCGTTTTTTCAACAATTTTTTTTTTATTTTTTTTTTTGCATCTAAACATTTTAATGTTGTTTGTTGTCTTTGTTTCAAAACCATAAATTACAATTAATGTTTGATTTAAATGTTATACGTTTTAAATTACATTTTTAGGTTAATTTGCTAAATAAATCAATTTTTTTTTTGTTTTCGTTGTTTGATTTCTTTTGTTTTTCTATGAAATATTTATGAAATAACATAATTTAGAATAGATTTGTTAATGTTATGCTACACTCAAAAAAATACGTTAGTAGATTTACTAATTTTTTTTTGCTAATGCTAGTTAGCTAACTTTTAGCAAATTTTTAGTTGAGATTAGCATGTTACCAAAAAATTCTTGTAAACTTCATTTAGCACATTAGCAATTCTAAACAAACGTTGAACTAATTTCTTTTGCTAAGATTTGAAATTGAGTTGACAACATTTTTACAAGATTTTTTGCTAACATTAGCAAAAATAAATGGTAAATTTTTTTTTTATTTTCAGAAAACTTAAAATGGCTCTATCTCGGAAACTAAGCCAGATAGAGCAAAATGGAGGGCATTTTTGGTTCTTAGAATCTCAATACTTTCGCGGGTCCTCTTCACATGTGTGGACCCTAATGGGCCCTAACTTTGGATCCAAAAAAGTTAGCATTCCCGAAAATTTTAAAATGCTCATATCTCGGTGAATATTGCCGACACAACAAAAAGTCCAAAAGCATTTTTGTAGCTCTCAATACGCAAAACAAGACCGCAAAATAGTCAAAAGCTCTCCAAGTAATATTTTTGAAGTTATCGATTTTTTTAATTCTCAAGACCCCAGTGGCCCCCTATTATCACGTATCTCAAAAACTAAGCAAGGTAGAGCGAAACGGACACAAATTTTGGATCAAAAACTTTGACGATTTTTAAGGAACCCAACTTGCTCTAGGCCCATCGGGGTCTGGACCTATCGGGTCCGAACCCAATAGGGTCCTCAAATGTGTCAAAAAAAAAATTTAGTTAACTAATTATTGGCAAAACATTTTTGCTAACTTTACCAAAAAAATTGTGGGTTCAAAATCAGCAAATTTTCTTGTAGGTTTACAAGCTTTTTTTGCTAACATTACAGTTTTTTTTTTTTGAGTGTAGCTATACTACACAGAAAATAATATTAAGAAAAACAATTTGAGTAATCAGTTATTTAAATTTTTTTAAAAAATTGAGTAATTTTTTAATTGACGCAATTAAAAATTTACTCAAAAGCCAAAAACAAAAAAAATGAGTAAATAATTTAATACAAATTTAATATTTTTTTTATTCTCTTGGTGTTTTGAATTCACATTTAGTTTATAGTTTTTTGTATATGTATATGAAAGTTTGAAATCATCTTTATGAAATTTTCCTAAAATATAAATAAATATATTTGGCAAAGTTTGAAAAAACATTTTTTGGAAAAAAATGTTAAACTTAAAAAAAAAAAGAAGAATTGATAAATTTTGAGTAACTATTTACTTGACACAATTAAAATGTTACTTAAAAAAATTAAAAATTTTAAGTAAAGTTTTAATTGTGTTAATTAAAAATTTACTCAAATTTTATAGTAAGCATTTAATACTTTTTTATTAAAAGTTTACTCAATACATACTATTTAATCGTTTACTGGTGCAAAATTAAGTAATTTTTACTCAATAGTATTAAAAATTTACTCAAATATATTTTTTTTATTTTTTTCTGTGTATGATGATTGATTGATGTTAAATATTGATGTTTTTTTATATTATTTTTTTCATGTTATTTTTATCAGTTTTTGAAAGTTACAACTTGGTTTACATGCAGCAACATTATATTGCAGTGATATAAATTCGAATATATCTCATATAATTTATTAGTAAATATATAGATTGATATATTATAAAAATGGTAAATTAACATAAATCTACAAATCAAAAGTTACCACCTGAATAACATTTCAGTGTAGACAAGGAATTTTCAAAAAGAAAAATGTCTTAAAATCGAAGATTTTTTTAATGGGAACATTTTTTGAATATTCCTTACAGAAAAATGTGTTTGATTCTACGATTAAAAAAAAAAAACGATAAAAAAAACAATAATTTCACAGCACCACAAAAAAGGGTTTGACCGAGGAACTGGACTCACTAATCTCCATGTATTTTGACCTTCTGAACTCAATTCCGCCTTCAGAATTGAATTCTATCGTTGGGGTTTCCTGTAATCTTTCAAGGAAAGTCCGCAAAGTGAACATTGGAAAATAAAAACTGCATACCAAAGCATGTGCCTAAACATTTCCTTTCGAATGAAACCAATCTGGTATATTGGTCTAAAACTTATGTGTTACAAATTTGAAGTCAATCGGATTAAATTAACCCGTGGCGCCCGGCGGTCAAAGTTTTTGGATTTTTGAAAAATTTTTAAAAATAAAATTAAAAAAATATTTATCTTTCGACACATCATATTTGTTAATTTCGGTGCGCTGAGCACCAATATCAAAAAAAAAAAAATAAAATCGCTCGATATCGCCATTTCAAATTTGTAAAAAATTACGGTTTTTTCCTACGTTCAAGAAATTTTTTAAAAAAAGTCTCAAAATTTCATTCCGCCGACTCTTTTGTAGAGCTTGAGACAATCTTTCATTTAAAAATAATTTGAGCTAAATCCGATAATTTTAAGCCGTGGCGCCCATCGATAAAAGTTTTGGCTTTTTAGAAACTTTTTACCAAAAGCCCTAAACTTTGATCGAAGGGTGCCACAAGTTAAAATGATCGGATTTGGCTCAAATTAAGCTTAAATGAAAGATTGTATCAAGCTCTATGAACGGGTCAAAATAAAGAAATTTTTATAGTTTTTTAAAAAGAAATTCTTAAACGTAGGAAAAAACCGCCCATTTTGCAATTTTTTGTCAAATTTTAAATGGCGATATCTCGAAAACTGTTCGACCGATTTTATAAATTTTTTGTTATTCGTATTCAGCATGCTAAAATTAATAAAAATAATGTATCGCAAGATAAATTTTTTTTATTTTTTCATTTAAAAAAAAAAAAAAAATTTGGTGGAAATTTTCTAAAAGTCCAAAACTTTGATCGAAGGGCGCCACGGGTTAAAATGATCGAATTTGGCTCAAATTAGTTTTGAATGAAAGATTGTCTCAAGCTCTACAAAAGGGTCGGCGGAATGAAATTTTGAGACTTTTTTTTAAAAAATTTCTTGAACGTAAGAAAAAACCGCCATTTTTTGCAAATTTCAAATAGCAATATGTATCTCGAAAACTGTGCTCAGCACATCAAAATTAACAAATATGTTGTGTCGAAAGATATATTTATTTTTTATTTTTTTTTTAATTTTTCAAAAATCCAAAACTTTGACCGCCGGG
This sequence comes from Pegoplata infirma, assembly GCA_963921195.1. NCBI lineage: Eukaryota > Metazoa > Arthropoda > Insecta > Diptera > Anthomyiidae > Pegoplata > Pegoplata infirma. Next base: position 293,157,381 of record OY992536.1, on the reverse strand, counting down.
CGCCACGGGTTAATTTAGTCCGATGGGCCTCAAATTGGTACCACATGAGGTTTAGTCCTAGTAGAATAAAAAAATGCCCGGACTTTGAAAATCGAAGAAGAAAAAATTTTTCTATACAGAAAAATGCCAGTCTAATGTGGCATCCATCTAAACGTCAAAATAATTAAAAAACGGTTAATTTTGACCCCCGTTTAACCTTTAAAAACAGAATTAAGACAGGTCGATCTTAGATTTGTTTTCCCTTATTTTGTGTATAAATTTCAAAGAAATCAGCTAGGTTCTCTTGGCGGACTCTGTGGACTTTGCAGGACTTTCCTTGTAATATTACAAGAAAACTCAACGACAGAATTCAATTCTGCATTAAAAAAAAAAACCTTGTAAAATGACAAGAAAAGTTTGTAACTTTTTTTTGCTACCACCTACTTGAGAAGAATTCCTTGTAATTTTACAAGTTTTTTACCAAAAATTTTGTAATTTTACAAGCTTTTGACTAATAAAATTGTAAATTTACAATTTTTTTGCCGCGATAAAACTTTCAAGTAGGTTTCGTAACTTTACTAGATTTTTTGCTACCTCCTATTTTACGAGAATTTCTAGTAAAAATTACGAGTTTTTTCGTAATTTTTTTTTACCAATAAAATTGTAAATTTACAACTTTTTTTGGCGCAATAAAACTTACAAGGAACTCTCGTGAATTGACTAGATTTTTTTTGTAAAAAAACCTTGGAAATTTGTAAAATTACAAAAAAAGTTGTAAAATTACAACAAAAAAATGTAAATTTCGATCGGAAATTTGTTTTGTAAAAAAACAAGTTAAACTGTCAAAATGGGATTACGAGACTTTGTCTAGTAATTTGACAAGGTTTTTTTGTGTGTGTGATGGCGGAATTGAATGCAGAAGGTCGAAATATATACAGATTAGTGGGTCTACACCATTTACAGATATAATTTGGAAAAGATCAATTGTAATTCGAAGATTCTACTTGTAATTCGAAGATTTCAATTGTAATTCAATTGTTATTCATAAATGATCAATTGTAATTCGTAAAAGATCAATTGTAATTCGTAAAAGATCAATTGTCATTCGTAAAAGATCAGTTTTAATTCGTAAAAGATCTATTGTCATTCGAAAAAGATCTATTGTAATTCGAAAAAGATCAATTGTAATTCGAAGATTCTATTTGTAATTCGTAAAAGATCACTTGTGATTCGTAAAAGATCAACTTTAATTCGAAAAAGGTAACTAGTAAATCGAAAAAGATTAATTGTCCTACTAGGGTTAACAATGGGAAAAATACAACTCTGTTAAAAAGTTAAGATGGATTAAGTTTCTGCCAAATGAATACAACACGAATGATGGTGAATACGGGTTACTCAACACAAAGAAATGCCTAATTTTAATCTGACACACATTAAGTGTGTGGCAATCGAAGGAGTGCTGATGATGGAAGGGTGGCATCTTCCGAAAGCTATCGACATCTCCACTTAGCCTGTGTTGTCACTTGATTTTTTTCAGATTTTCTCATTGTACAACAATTATTATTTCTCAGAAATAATTAATATGGACTCAAACCGAACTAAATAAAAATTCAGTTAATTTTAATTCGTAAAAGATCAAGTGTAATTCGTAAAAGTTAAATTTTTATTATATATTGTTAATTGTAATTCGTAAAAGATCAATTGTAATTCGTAAAAGGTCAATTGTAATTCGTAAAGGTTAGTTGTATCGAAGAAGATCAATTGTAATACGAAAATGATCAATTGTAATTCGTAAAAGATCAATTGTAATTAGTTAAAGCTCAATTGTAATTCGTAGATTCCATTTGAAATTCAAAGATTTCAATTTTAATTCGCAAAAGATCAATTGTAATACGAAGAAGATCAATTGTAATTCGTAAAAGATCAATTGTAATTCCAAGATTCTATCTTTTGCGAATTACAATTGTTCTTTTTCGAATAATTTTTTTTTTCGTGAGCGTGATGGAAAAGTGACTCACGGTCCCATCGCTAGTGAAAATGTAAATTGTGTTTAAAGAATCTATTTGCAAAATTTAAGTGAAAAAAATTTTGAGTCAAAAACAAATGTTTAGTGAAAAAAAATTTGAATGAAAAAATTTTAAGTAAAAAAAATTTCATTCCCTGTCGTTCCCTCTTCCATTCCATTTCGTTCATCGTTCTATATAATTTCGTTACATGTAGGTTTCATTCCTTATAGTCTTTACCTAAATAGATATAAAAAGTACTAAACCATTGTTTACCCCCTTTTGCCCTTCTCTTGTATGACAAGGAAATATCCTCCATATCAAATTTGAGATTCTGCGGTCTTTAGTTCAATAGTTATAAAAAAGTACCAGTTTTCATAAAAAAAATTTTGAAAATGTTTTTTTTTTGTCCTGAAGGATCTAAGACATAACATTTTAAGTCTATAATACCATTATATTGGGAAATCGAAAAAGTACCGAAGTACCCTTTTTACCCTCTTAGTAACAGAAATTCCTAAAGTTGTTTTTTTAATTTTTTTGTTATGATAACATTTTTTCAAGAGATCGAAAAAGTACTAAAGTACACTTTTTTACCCTCTTAGAATCTTAACATTCTAAACGTACTTTTGTCAGTATGATTTTTTCGCTGGATGATCCTGCATTCGACTTTCAAGTTTCTATAACTATTAGTTCAGGAGATAGAAAAAGTACCAATTTTTCCTCTTTTTTCATAAGTAAAATCCAAATTTCCAAAAGGTACTTTTTTCAAAATGATTTTTTCGGCTGAACTATTGTCCATGCCTTCCGAAAAACTCCGACGTTTGACCAGAAACTGATTTTCAGTATTTTTGTTTTAGTTTTAGTTTTGCGGATTTGACTACAGTTTTTTTTAATACCAGGATGTCTTTATTGTTATCTATTATTTTGTTGATATTTGTCTAAAATAAGATTTCTCCTATTTCTATAAATAAATTATCTTATACACTCTTTGTAAATGTGTCACATGATCGTTGATATTAGATTATAAATTTGTTACTTGTTTTTTTTTTTGTTTAAATAAAAAAAATAATAAATTTTTCTAATAAATTAATATTTTCATCAGAATTTACATTTATGTAAGTTACAAGACAATATTTTGTATTTTGCATATTTAAAAAATAACTTGAATAAATTTTAAGGTTTTGAACGACCATTAAATACCCTACAACTTTCCTAAAGTTCAAGCAACAAATATTTCGAGAAGCAAAAAATAATGAAAACGCAAGACAAATTGGACATTCTTCCACTTTCTCGCTTACATGGAAGTAATTAAGAAAGGCAGAATTTTATGTAATTCTCAAATCGGTAGGAGTTTTTCAATTTCGCAACTGAAACTAATTCAAAACTTATAAACTGTTTTGGAAACAATTAAATCTAGTCCGTATAGTTAAATACCCTTTCCAGCTCCAATGTAGGGTATTGCATACAAAAAAAAAAAAAAATCCAAACCAGCTTACCTTACAAGGAACTTATTTTTTTTTTAGTTGCTAACTGCACGCAACTAACAAAACTGCTAAATAAAAAAATCAGAGACTGCAAAAATAAAAAAAAAAATATTAACAATTTTCTAAGATATTTTATCTAAAATAGCATAAAATTTATTTGAATACATTTGATATTGTCGTTTTAACGTACAAATATAGTATTTATTGTATGGTGGTGAGTTGTTTTGAAATTCAATACTCTGTGTGTGTTGTTATACAGTAAGCCCTTCTTAAACGATTTGGTTTTTTGCGGTACTGCCGCAGGCTAAAAATGGAGGTGCAAATTTGTAGTCGGCGGGACATATTTCACTTTCCGATAAATGCTTAAAAAATATTTATTTTTTAATATTTGCGCTTAATTAATTCAATTTCATCAATATTTATATTCCTTTTTTAGCCACGCCCACAAAAAGGGGCGGACCGAAAAAAATTTAGTTATATAGTAAACTGCAGCACTTACTGAATATAACTTTTTGCATAAAAATATTTCATATGTATAACAAAAGTGAACAAGAATGAGTTTATGCAGAGATTAATACCACAAGGGGTATTGAGAAAAGAAAAATATTCCATTTCGTTCCCTGTTATATTCCATTTCGTTCCCGTTCTATTCCATTTCATTCCATGAGTTAGGCTAGGTTGTAAGTGGACGCTATACGTCAGACATTCTGTGGTCCGTTGTGATTCCAATTCCAGTGAAACCAGTCTTCCCAGTCTTGCAAGCTTTTCAATTTCCTGAAATGTGTCTGTGCCCTGGGACTAGGGTAGCCAGATATAGATTTGACAAAAAAAGTACATTAAGAAAAAAAAAAGAAGTACAATTAAGAAAAAAAAGTACATTGTGTTTTTTACACCTCGGCAGAACCAACATTAACCTCAAGTTGCGAGCACTGTGAATGCCTTTCTTGATTATGAATCTGGGGTGCCCCACTACTATATTTACGAAAATCAAAAACTTCGCCAGATACGTTTTTTTTTTAATCACCCTCAAACGTTAAAAACTTACATTTTAAGCTTATCAAAAACGACATTTATAAAAAACATATTGCAAAAATGTTTTTGAGCAACAAAACCGATTAAATTAAGTAAATAAAGAAGTTTTAATCGCGGTATTTACAATTCGTTATTTTTCCTCCGAAAACACGAAACTTTAGCTCTAAATTTAAAAGTGCAATTTTCGGCAACAAAAACATTGCAAATGCAAAATGTAAATTTGCAGTTTTATTGCATTTTTCCCGGGGAATAATTTTTTTCTCAGTAATATTTTCATATCTCTCATTGTTTTCGAGATAAGCTTAATATGTAATTTTGTTGGCTTTTGACAGCGATTTTTCAAAAACGGCTCTGGCTAAACTTTTGATTTTCGTCGCTGCTTTAAATTGATTAAATAACAATTTATTCAACAAAGAATAATATTTATTTAATATTTACAACAAAGTACTTTACTACTTTGGACATTTTTAACATTTTTTCAGAAAAAAGTACAAAAAAAAGTACAAAAGCCTAAAAAAAGTACTTTAGCGTACTTTTTTAGGCTTATGCAGAAAAAAGTACATTGAGTAAAAAAAAGTACGCGTACTGTTGGAAAAAGTACGTCTGGCAAGCCTACCTGGGACCCATATGAGTCGTATGCCAAACTACTTGGCCATCTCATTTAAAGACGTACGGCAGTTATGGGCACATCTTGTTTTCACACATTGACTTCAGAGACTTGACAACGGCTTGACCGCGGTTGTAGACAAGACATTGCCAATCAGTCAGCCACTTCCTTTATTGCCAGTATTTATGCCTGGTAAACACTGCAACGATCTGGCAATCTTCGAGCCAGGCTCAACACAAGCTCTTCCGAATATTAAAGACTCCGAAGCCCACTTGTTCGTGTAACTTCGATCCAAAAGAATTTAGAGGCTCCACTACCCGGAATGCCCGTCTTCCAAGACTACCTGGATGATATCATGTTGCTAAAAAAGCATCAGATTCGGCATTTTGTGGTTTTTAACTCTTTTTCAAGATCGCGCTATGGCCTCAATCGCTGCTCTTCCAATGTAATGTGCTATTAAGTCGAATTGCCGACGTTGCTGCATACTGTTTGCCCAATATGCCTAATGGTATTAGGTGAAGGAGGATTTCTGCTGTGACAAACATCGACGCCATTCTCTGTACATTCGTGACAGTTCCCTTTTGTCATACTGCAATTATACTGGATTATAGACCATTGCGTTTTTATTGAAAACATTGGAAATGCCCAACATGCATTTCTTAAGGGTAGGTATGTTTAGACGACTTTAAGCGATGTTTTCGGGTATGTTTTGGTATCGTTCAACAATGTCAAAATATCACCAATCCTTAGAACCTCACAAATTACAGGCAAGGTAACAAGGATTTCTCTATGGACGGGTAACAGGTTAAAAATCAGGGCACGGAATGTCGTTACCTGGGGCACTCTAAAATGGGGAGTGGTTTCCTCCCTCCTGGAGAATCTTGTAATAAATAAGATCCTAGATTCACTCAATGAAATGGGTATCAAGATGGTTGTCTACGCGGATGACGTTATCTTAATCAAATGTAAGTTTTTAGCAACAATTTAAAGGAATCAAAACTAAAGCTAGTCTCGACTTGGGCAAAAGACAACGGTCTGGGAGTTTATCCCGCCAAAACCAAACACGTATTGTTCACCAAACAATACGTTTGTTCTTCACAAATTAGAAGAATTGCCCTAGAAGTATCTAATAAGGCGAAATACCGGGATTGTATCCTGTACTCAAAGATTTCTTAAAAATGGAATACAGAGGAACGGATGAAAAAGTCTTTATATGATTTTTACACTTGCAGGAACGAAAGGATTACGAACGGATGATGCCCGTGTAAAAATGGATTAGATCTTATTTGATCTGTTTATATCTATTCATATATGATCATGTCTGATTAGATATAATTATATCTAAAATGACCAAAATCGAGATCTAATTATATCTCGGATTTGGTCAACATTGGCACAAATTTGACATTTTATTATATCTGATCAGATACAATTATATACAATCAGATGCAATTATATGTTATCAGATCAAAAAAGATCTGATAAGTTAAAATCCATTTTTACATGGGTGGGTACAAGTTCCCGAGTATGCTCTGAATGCCTCGAAATCGGAGTCTCATTGAAACATTTGGACAAGTGTAATGTTTTCCAGGCTGAGGTTTTTGCAATTGATACACCGCGCAGTGGATTACAACAAGGGAACTTTAACATTTTCGTCAATAGTCTTGCAGGTCTAAAGGCATTAGAATCAAACATTGTAAAATATGGAATTGTTACGAATTGTATACAATCCCTTCGACGAATCAGTTAGCACACAGCCAAATTAATATGGGTCGCTGGACATAGTGGGGTCGCTGGGAACGAACTAGCTGATAAATGTGGAAGAAATGGCTCTGGGTCGGTGGGGGAACGTGTAAAACCTGATATCTCGATTCCTATAGTGGAATTGAACAACGAAATCGATAGGATATCAGCGAGTGGAATAAAGAATAGGTCGATATAACTGATGTGTAGGATTTCGCGAACCCAGTGATTAATTTTAAATCCTAAGAGGATAAAAAGCGACAAGCGGACGGTAAGCCTATTAGTGGGACTACTGACAGGGCACTGTAAAATCGGCCAAATGACCCTGCGTATGGAAATTTATGATAGGGACTATTGTAGAAATTGTGGGGAAGTGAAGTTATGTAAATGTCCGGATCTGACGAAGAGCCGCCTTGAGCATTTGAGGCAAAGATTTTTGATGATCTGGATTTACTAAACGGTGTCTCATTGATGTCTCTAGCAGAAATATCTTAGGAAATCGGGGTGGTTTAAGAAGTAGAATTTTTTATTAAAGGGGGAGTAGGAAAATAACAACTAAGGGAATTACAATTGGTCTTGCGGCTTCCGATTGAACTCGCCAAATGACTGACGCCCATCCAAGCTAACTTTACTCTTTGGTCTTTAAGGCAGGCCACCCGACCATGATTCTATACAGCAGAATTGGACGCACCACAGCTGTATAATTCCAGTGAACGACTTTAGGGCTAAAGTCCCTTTTTGCTCGACTTAGGTGACTTAGCCATGGCTATTTAGAAAAATAAAAATATATTAAAAGATCTTTACGAGATCGAAATACATTTCGGATAAGTCATGCAAAAAATTACCTATATAAATAAATTAAAAAATTAAATTAAATTTTCTTGAAAATAATTCGTTGATAATATCATGGTGTAATTAGTAAAGAAAAATTACCTCGAGCTAGAAAATATCTATTTAAAATATTCATCTCTAACGAATTTTAATTAATCTAGTAAGAATACAAATTGATATATTATAAATAGGTTGTAAGTGGCTGCTGACGTTTTACTTCAGCACACATAGACCCTGAGATCCGTTGTGATAACGGACGAATCAATTACACAGGGCAACACTTTTTTTTTGTCCGGGTTCTGATAGCTAATTTTGGGTATTAGGGGTACGCTGATTTCAAATCTGGCTACCGTTTTTTTGAGTCAGCTCTAGTTTTCGAGATATAGCCTAAGGAAACTTTGAAAATAGGCTGTTTTTGGCATGTTTGTGAGTCTATATTTACCAACACTTGTCTTACATCCAAAAAGTGAATGACGATTTTAGGTATGTTGGATAGGCTGATTTCAAAAATGCTCTTTCTTTTGTTGAGTCATCTTTAGTTTTTGAGATATCGCTAAAATAAAATTTTTAAATTTATGACCTTTTTAATTTTGTCTGAAAATGTATGCCCTTTTTAATAACTCGAAAACTAAAGCTGTCAGAAAAAACCTAATACCAGTTTTGGAATCCTGGCATCCAATATAGTTAAGTTCGTGTTTAAAACTGAGGCACTAAAATTTTTTTTGGAAATTATAGCCAATCAAAATTGGTAAAAACGCACTTTTTCGACTCGTTAACAGCGATTTGCTCGCGAACGCGAGCTGATGGAAACAGTTGGATAACAGCTTCGGAATCAGCACACTAAAATCCATATAAATCAGTTGTCAAAGGTCAGGCAAATTGAAAAAATTCAAAATTTGTCAACCTGTAACAAATTTTGTCAACCTGTAACACAGGCCAACAAATTTTGAACCCATAAATTAGAGATAAGGGTTTGAGTTGCGCTGAATCCGAATCTGGTCGCAGAGTTTGCCTATCACATCAGGTTTTCGAGATATCTTAGCTTGAAGTTAAAAAAAAAACGTTTTTTGCTATATTCGACACGTTTAAACTGCGAAAATTCACCTTTGTTTATAAAACCTGATATGTAGTCTAAAAGTCCTACAAATTACCTTTAAAATGAATGTTTAAGCATGAGAGTGGTATGTATTCATTAAACACATCATATAAATTTCAACGGGCGATATCTCAGCAAATAGACAAGATATCTAAACAATTCAAAAAACATTTTTTTGTTTTTTTTTTATTTGGAATTTAAGAATTTTATAAGTTTGTCGTAAAATAGAGGCGAAATGTAACAAATTTGCATTCATAGGAGAAATACCGTAAATATAGCGAAAACCTAAAATTGTTTAAACTTCGTGTTATAATATCTTAGAGAAGAAATAAGATATAACATTTAAACATTAATTTTAAAGGTATGAAGTAGGACTTTCAGACTACATATCAGGATTTATAAATAAAGGTGAACTCGTCCAGTTACGACGTCTCGAATATGGCGAAAACAGTTTTTTTTTCAAAATTTTAAGCTAAGATATCTCGAACACCGGATGTGATGGAGAAATTCTGAGTACAGATTCGGACTCAGCGCAGCTCAAACCCTCAGTATATTCTAGTCCCGAGATTTCGACATCTTCAAATTTGAATTGAAACTCGTTTAAAAAAGTTTTACTGTACATTGCATTTGATTCAAGTCGATTAAAGCGAGAGCATATGAGCATGCGCGCATTGAGTGCAAGCGTCTGTCTTAACTTCGGGGTTTATTTTGTTTTTAAAGTGTTTTGTATTTTTTTTTTAATTTTTTTTTTCTAAATCGATGATTTATAACATTTATATGTAAGCATAAATTATTTAATGTTTGTGTATATATGATTTTTTGTTTTTTGTAGTTTTTCCATAGTATTTTTCATTTCTAACAGCGAAAAATCTTGCAGCAATATGCATATTAGCCATAGTTAAAGTTACGTTTTTTTCTTATATTCAACTTTATTCCCTCAAGTCTTGACAAAAAAAAAATAGAAAGAAAAAAGTCCATCGTAACATTTCAACGGCATCTCTAGCACATTATAAACTATTCAAATAGAAGAATTGTCTAAAAGAGAGGTTAGGTTATATGAAAATTTTTCTTTCAAGGAAAATGCAAAATGCACAAAAAAAAATCATAATAACACATTTGAGTTAAACTCAACTCAAAAAAATAAAAGAAACCCATAAGATATTTTAGATTTGTTTTTTTTCGTCTTCTGTTTTCTAAGAAGTAAAAGAAATAATATACTAGTAAGAAAAACCTATTTTAAAGTCAGTTTTAAAATGCAACAGCAGCTAAGTTTATGTTAAAGTTGCAGCTTCTTTTAGCCTCCAGTTGGTAGGTTGGTTGATTCTTTGGTTTTTGTTATTGTTGGTTGCTTAGTTAGTTGGGTTAATCGAACCCAGCAACATAAAGTGTTTCCACTTCTCAATGTAGTGCTTTGAAGTTTCAACAAAAGTCGTAATTACTTTTACCATCACTGAAAAGTGTAGTTTTGGCATCATTTCTGGACGTGGAAGGTACATTCAACGATGTCAAAATATCATCAATTCCTAATGGCTTACAAAATAGAGGCACGGACACACAGATTACTCTATGGACGGACAACATAGTGAAAAACAAGGTAATTACCAGGGAACAAGTGGGATTTGGAATCTATTCGGAGGAGCATGGGTTGAGCCTGACTCAAAGATTGACGGATAATTGCAGTGTTTACCAGGCAGAGATGGTGGCTGACTGGTTGAGCTGCAATGTATTGTCTAAAACTGCAGTCAACATCTATTCTGACAGTCAAGCCCCTGGAGTCAATGTTTTTGAAAACAAGATCTGTATTCTGACAGTCAAGCCCCTGGAGTCAATGTTTTTGAAAACAAGATCTGCCCTTTACTGCCGCACGTCTTTCATATGGGTCCCAGGGTACAGAGACATTCCAGGGAATTGCAAAGCCGATGAGCTTGCAAGACTGGGAACTATCTTACAGCTTCCAACAGAATTAGAATGTGTTGGTATGCCTTTAGAAACTTGCAAGCAAAACCTACGGCTGTGTTCCGCGACGGAGACTAATCAAAGATGGGCGAATGAATGGACGTGTGAGACAACACGACAGATTTGGCCATCTTTAAATAAGAAGCGCACAAGTGAGCTGATATCGCTTCCAGAAGGAGAGATTTATACTATGGTTGCTATAATTATCGCACACTGTCTTATAGGGAAAGGCGCAGAGCGGTTAAATGTGCCGTCGATTGACTTTTGCCGGAGTTGCATGGATGAAGAGGAGTTGATAACTATCAAACACTATATCTGCCATTGCCCGTCACTTTCTGGTCAGAGACTTGCTTTATTGGGATCTAGAGAGCTTCAGGATCTTTCTGATTTGTCGGATGTCAAAATTCAATATCTAAGGAGTTTCATAAGAAGCTCAAATTGGTTTAACGGCAGGGACTAATGGGGAAACCTATTACAGTCCCGTGGTATCACAACGGACCCGTGGTCTGCAGCCACTTGTAACCTAACCTAAACCTAGGGCAATTAACTCGAAGATACGTGATGGTAAAGCTAAGAAATTAGTTGCAAGGAGCACTTCACAAGGGGAAGTTATATATCTCCTTTTGTGGAATCTTGTAATAAACGGAATTTGTATCAAGGTAGTTGCCAAATGACGGTGTGATCTTAATCAAGTTTTTACCAACGATTAGTTAACTCATGGAAACCGCACTTAAGATACTCTCAACGTGGGAAAAGGACAACGTTCTCGGAGTTAATCCAGCCAAAACCGAACTCGTCTTGTTCACAAAAATTCCTAAGATAGACAGGTTTGTTTTTCCAAAATTAGATAAAATCACCCTTGAACTATCTAATGAGGCGAAGTACCTGTTTTCTATCCTGGACTCAAAGCTTTTTTAGAATAGGAATACAGAGGAAAGGTTAAAAAAGACGTTATGTGCTTTTTTACATCTCCAGAGGAACTTTCAGAAGAAGGCGTTGTCTAAAACCATACATTATCCTCTGGATGTATGGTGCGGTATTTAGACCAATACTTACCTATTGGCCAGACTCCGAGCTTTTTTTGGAAAAGGAATTCAGAGAAAATTATGAAAAACTCGTTATGTGCTTTTTAGACCTTAAGAAGAACTTTCGGAAGAAGGGTATGGTGCGATAATTAGACCATTACTTACCTATGGATCCTTGTGTGGTGGAAAGCAGTAGATAAGAAAAGAGTCGCAAATGCTGAAGCAACGCTCTTGGTGCAACTCGACCATATTATGTACGGTGGGCGGAACGGAACTGGAACAGAAAACCGTATATATACGTATGAAATCCAAATAACAACTAGAAGACTGGGCGGAAAACTCTGTTGTGACTGAGAATGCGATCTCAATCTTTACGGACGTATCAAAAATGGAGATGGGTACGGGTTCGGGAGTTTACTCTGAATGCCTCGAAATCGGGAGCTAAGTGAGACTTACGGACAAGTGTAGTGTTTTCCAGGCCGTGGTCCTTGCAATTGGTAAAGCCATTTAACACTTTCGTGGATAGTCTTAACACTTTCGTGGATAGTCTTGGAACCCTGAAAGCCTTAGAATCAAACACTGTAAAATCGTGAATGGTTAGGAATCATAAACGATCCATTCATCGAATCATTCAGCACACAGTCAAGCTAATCTGGGTCCCTGGGCACAGTGGGGTCTCTGGGAAAGAATTGGATGATGAATGTGCGAGAAATGGTTCCGAGTCGGTGGGAAAACGTATCGAACTCAGATATCTATTCCTATAGAATTGTAGAATTGATGAACGAAATCGATAGGATATCAAAGAATAGTATTAAGGAAAGTAGATATCACTGACTACGATCAGGGTATCGCGAATCTTGTTACCTGCCACTGCCAAATCCTAAGGAGACAAAAATTCTTCTTACTTTTGCCAAACGGACTATTTGTGGGAGTACTTACAGGGCACCGTATAATCGGCCAAATGGACGTACGTATGGAAATTTCTGATATTGAATTTTTTTAGAAGTTGTGGCGAAGTGAAGGAGGAGTCAGTGAAGCACTTGTTGTGTGAAAGTCCGGGTCTGATGAAGCGTCGCCTTAAGTATTTGACACACAGATTTTTCGATGACCGGTGTCTCATTGACATCTCTAGCAGGATATCTTAGAGATTCTGGGTGGTTTTAAGAAGTAACATTTTTTTAATCAGAAGGGGAGTTGGGAAATAACAATTAAGGGAATCGCAATGAGCCTTATGGCCTCCGAGTGAATTTGCCAAATTGGCAGACGCCTATCCAACCTAACCTAACCATCACTGAAAACTAATTCCTTATGGGTCTCTGAGTGAATTCCCAAAATTGGCGAGCGCCCATCCAACCTAACCATTACTGAAAATCAATCCTATATGTATGGACTTGTCGCGCAATTTAACACATTACAGCTTAATATCTAAATCTTTTGGAGAGAACATGAATGCATGTGCATTACTTTCTATATGCTTTGTGTTATTTTGGTTGCATTAAGCGATTTTGGTTGAAGTTTTAAAACACTAAACTTTAAAATGGTACGGAATTTTTTCGCTGGGTTGCATTAAAAGTGAGGTAGGTTGCTATGCAACAACTGCAAAAATAATAAGTATTTTTTTTTACAACAACAACTACAAAATATACATACAATTTACATACATTTCATACATATATGTAAATATACTACTAGTAGTAGTACTACATACAACAATTTTATGTACAGTACTGGTTTATGAAATTGTAATTATCTTGAAATTTAGACTTCTTAGAAGTTCATTAAAAAGGTTAAATAGAACCTTTTTAATGTAAATAAAATCTGCCCTTAACTGCCGCTCAACTTTAAATGTGATGGCCAAGCAGTTTTACATACGACTCTGATGGGTCCCAAGACACAGAGACATTTCAGGGAATTCCAAAGACGATGAGCTTGATAGACTGGGAAGTACCTTTCAGGTTCCAAAGGAAATGGATTGTGTTGGTATACCTCTAGAAACTTGTAAGCAAAATATACGGCTTTGTTCCGCGACAAAGAATAATCAGAGATGCCCACATGGATGGTCGTGTGAGACTACACAAATTTGACCTTCTCTTCTCAGAAGCGCACAAGTGAGCTGATATTGCTTCCAAGAGGAGATATTTCGACAGTGGTTGCTGTAATTACCGGACATGTAAAGATCATCGGTCCCAACAGGAGAGATTTCGACGGTGGTTACTGTAATTACCGGACACGTAAAGATTTTTGCAGTGTTTAACAGGTAGCGATTCTGGCAATAAAGGGAGTGGATGACTGGTTGAGTTGCAACCGCAGTCATCTTCTATTCTAACAGTTTAACTGCGGTCAAGTCTCTGAAGTCAATTTTTCTGAAAACAAAATCTGCCCCTAACTGCCGTTCGTCTTTAAATGAGATGGTCAAGCAGTTTGACCTACGACTCATAGATACAGATCGCACAGATACATTCCAGGAAATTGCAAAACCGATGAACTTGCAGGACTGGGATATTCCTTACATGTTCCAACGGAAATGGAATATTTTGGTATGTCTCTAGAAACTTGGAGGCAAAATCTACGGGTTTGTTCCGCGACGGAGACTAATCAGAGATGGGCACATGGATGGACGTATGAGACTACATCACGAAGAAATATGTTATAGATTTTAATATCGTTCTTATACACTGACCAAAATACTGTTTAAAAAAAGTAAATAACTATGCATGTAGGTATGTAAATATGTAAGAAATTTCCAAGTACAGTATATAGTTACTTACAATATACGAACGTGTAGTATTTACATTAAAACTATCAATACAATTTTTTTTTTTTTTTTGTTTTTTTAGTTCTTTGTTTTTATTTTTTATACTTTTTGTTTGTATTCTTCCCCTTTTATAGTCACTTTTTCGGTATTATTAGCAAAAAAAGAAATAGCCAAAGATGGTAATCATTTGCATCATCATCATGCCTTCCTTCAGTATTGCAGCAACAACATTCTTTTTCCATAAGCCCCAATAAACAAAATAGCAAAGGCGTAGGTTTTCTCAATAAGTTGCAAAAAGAAGAACCCTTTATCTGTAGTGTACACAAGAGTTTAAAAAAATTTTCTCAAGCTAATTTTCTTTTTAAGGAAATTAAAGAGAAGAAAATTAAATATAAATACTTACATTGATGACTTTGATAAAAAATCAACGAAGCATTAAAATAATTGTTTTTAAATAAGAAGATAATCAATTAGAATTTTTTTTCAGTGATAGGAAAACACAGACAGACATTGAAATAAGGGGTTTACACTAATTAGGAAATAGAAAAAAAAAATTTGGAAATTAAAGGCGTTCTTAAAGGTATGCGAATTTTAACCAGAAATTGGGAAAAAATTTATAAAACACATTTCAGGACTAGATTGGATCTAGACCCCATTGTTCCCGACGCTGTTGACTCGATACCCCGTTGGGTCCTTTAAGGGTCGCCATAGAAACTTTTGTTCGTTTCGCTCTACCTTGCTTAGTTTTTGAGATACGGGAATTAGGGTCCTGATAGGGTTTTGAGAATATTAAATACTGGACTCAAAAACTATTACTCTGAGGACTTTCAAGTATTTTGCGGATGTATAAAATTTTTTCAAAGCTAAAGTCTTTTTTTGAGTGTAGATTTAAAAGTTTTAGCTAATAAGCCCATTATTGTAGGAAATCGAAGAAGTACCAAATTACAATTTTTACCGCTTTTAACCCTATTAGTATCATTCTAGGATCCTATATTCCAAAAACCATGTTTTGATAACCAGTATTTTAGGAGATTGAAATAGTACCAAAGTAAACGATTTTGCCCCCTTATAAATGAAACTGTCTAAAAAAGTACTTTTTTCAGTATGTTTGGTTTTTTTTGCTAATGATCCTACATTTAAGTTTTCAAGATTCTACAACGATTATTTCAAGAGATCAAAAAAGAAACAAAGTACAAATTTTTACCACATTAAAATCGAATCTACTAAAATGTACCTTTTTTCGAATGTTTTTGTTTTTTTTTTGGAAGGATCCTAGATTCGAAATTTCGAGTTTATAAGACCCATATTTCATTAAATTGAGATAGTACTAAAGTACAATTTTTTACCCTCTTAGAATTAAAAATTCTCAAAAGTACTTTTTCACAGTGTTTTGTTTCAATGGAGGATAATATATTCCAAAAATCAAGTTTTTGTGACTAATATTTGAGGAGATCGACAAAGTACCAAAGTACACGTTTTTAACCTCTTAGAATATAAACTTTCTTAAAAGTACTTTTGTTAGAATGTTTTTTTTTTTTGCTAAATGTTCCTACTTTCTAAATTTTTCCATTATTTCAGGAGATAGAAAAAGTACCAAAGTACACATTTTTACCCCATTAATATCGGAATTGCAAAATGGTAGCCTTTCTGATTTTTATACCCTACACCACTCTGTGGTACAGGGTATATTGAGTTTGTGCTGATGTTTGTAACTACCCGAAATATTGGTCCTAGACCTACCTTCAAGTATACCGATCGACTCAGAATTATTTTTTGAGTCGATTTAGCGATGTCCGTCCGTCCGTCTGTCCATCTATCGGTTTAAGCACGATACAGGTCGCAATTTTCAATCAATTGACTTGAAATTTAAAACTTAAGCTTATTTTGGCCCAAGGACCAAGCCTGTTGAAATTGGAAAATCGGTCCATGTTAAGACCTAGCCCCCATACAAACGCCCCCTTTGAATTTCGCTTAAATGCCTCTAATAACCGTATTATAATATATATTGTTTTGAAATTTAACAGGTAATAAAATTTTGTATGCACAAACCATCATACCAAAAGAATCGGGTCAGTTCTTCTGGTAGTCCTCACACAAACCACCCTCCCGATATTCACATAATTTCCTCAAAATTCATAAAAATGGAAATATTTGATAAACATATTATTTGTAGGCGTTAAACATGTACTTTGGTAAACTAATCAAATCCGAATATAATTGGACCATTTTTGGACTTACAAGGGAAGTCTCCCTGGTGTCACCCTTCGATCTTCATGAAATTTGGATATGTTGTTTAGAACGAAAACTAATTCGACACATATTTTTTTTTTAGCGGCCCAAACTCATGTTTAGGTGGGGTCGATTTGTATGGGGGAAATTTACATTTTTCAGCTTTTTACGATTTACGCCTATTTAAACAAAATTAATATAGGCATGTGGTATTAGATTAAAGGTATTATAAATACCTATCTCGTGAAGCTAACAACGGGCCAAAAAAGTTAATATTTTTGGACTTATTAACAACAATGTCCTAAAATTTTGGTATTTTACTCAATATGACGAAAAGTTGTGCATGTTTGGACACGTTCTTAGCACACGTAGATAGGTTTTCCAAAGACCTTTCATTTGGTATGTAACATGACTTTGCATAGTATAGGAGATAAACGAAAAAAACTGAAAAATGGCCTTGTCTTTCCCCTCCTTTTTGACCCCTAAATATGAATTTGGCCCGCTAAAAAAATACGTGTCCCTTAATTTTTTCTGCTCTACAAAATAAAACCAATTCCATAAATATCCGCGGGTGACACTAGGGAGACTTCCCTTGTAAGTCCCCCATATAAAAATTTGACCGATATTCAGTTAAATCGGTCTGTCGGCAAAAAAATAACCCAATTCCCCTGAAATTTGTTCTGTGTGTGTATTCTACACTAAATAAATATCTAACAAACGATAGATTCAATCGGTCCATGTTTAGACTTGAGACCCATTTTCCGGAAAACACTTTTGTAGGGTATCATATGGTAGGTCTTGACCGACTATAACTTTCTTACTTGTTTTTATACCCTCCAACCACAGTGTGGGGGTGTACTCACTTTGTCATTCTGGTTGTAACGCATCGAAATATCGGTCGGGGACCCCATAAAGTATATATATTATTGATCCATGATCGATTCTAAGACATTCTGTGCACGATACATTCCAAAATAAAAGATCTAGCCTCCTGCAATTTGGCATGAATATTTCTTATGGTCCTAGGCAGGTTAAGTTTGTAAATGGGCAAAATCGGCTCAGGGGGAAAAATGTTCCTCCTTGAAGAACTGAATCAACCTCTGAAAAAATACACTTTTTTACATGTTTTTTTTTGTATTTTTGTTAAATAAATGAAACATTTGTTATATTTATCGGGATGGGAAGGTACTCTCTACGTCCCCCACTTACCCCTATAACACTCACTTGTTTTTTTGGGGTTTATATTTAAAACTTAAATTTTCTATGAATATTGTTTCAGGAGAAGGACTGGAGGAGTGCGTAGGGCCTTTTCTAATCTAATCTATTTATTGTTTTAGGAGAAATAAAAAAAAAAGTACCAAAGTACCTAAAGTTCTGATTCAAAGATGGTAAAAAGTAATAAGTAATGTAAGGGAGCCATATTGCTTATCACTTTTTACCTATTTGAATCGGAACTTTCAGTGTTTTTTTCAGAATATTTTTCATTCTTAAAATCAAAAATTTACGAAAAAGTTCCAGCGAACACTTAAAAAGTTCTTCTGTCAAACATTTTTAAAATTCCAAGTATCAAGAAATTGCAAATTTGTATCGCATTAAAATCGGAATACCATAAAGGTACTTTTTTAGAATTTTTATTTGTGGGTGCTTTATTTAAAATTTTAAGTTCTATGACCATTAATTCAGGAGAGAGAAAAACATTTCCAACCATATCCAATCTTTTCCCGCTTACAATCGGAATTAGCAAAAAATTTTTTCCGCCGTTCCAAATTTCAAGTTTTTATGGGCATTATTTCAGGAAATGTAAAAGCAACTAAAGTACAATTTTAAAATATTTTTTTAGAATGGAGAAATCCATAAAAACAAAACATTCTAAAAAGGACTTTAAGGAATTTAAGGAATTTTGTACTTTTGGTACTTTTCACATTTTCTGAAATAATGGCCATAGAAACTTAAAATTTGTAACTCAGGATCCTAAGGCGGAAAAATATTTTTGGAAAGTTCGATTCTAGGGGGGAAGAGGGGTAAAATAGTGAAAGTACTTTGGTAATTTTTTCTTTCTCCTTTTTCATGTTTTTTCTGCCGTTTTAAATTTTAAGTTTCCAGGTCCATTATTACAGGAAGTATTAAAAGTACCAAGGTACAATTTTTTACTTCTTTTACCATCTGGGTATCAGAAATTATTTTAAGTAATTCTTCGGTATGTTTTTTTGAGAATCCTACATTCCAAAAATCAAGTTTTTATTTCAGGATATTAAAAAAGTTCTTAAGAACAGTTATTTACCCACTTAGAGTCGAAACTTTTTAAAAAGTACATTGTCAGAATATTTTTCTTTGCAGGATGATCTTACATTTCATATTTTAAGTTCCTAAAGGGGTAAAAGTCACATTTTTACCCCTTTTTCAAAACATTCTGAAAAAAGTACCTTTTTCAGAATGTTTTGTTTTTTGGGTCCTATATTAGGAGGAAGACAAAAGTACCAAAGTATACTATTTTACACGTTTTACCAAAAAGTACTTTTTCAGGAAATTCAAAAAGTACCAAAAGTACCCTTTATTTATTTAAATTGCCTCTTTTTTTCAGTCACCTAAAAAATTTTAAAATAATCGACTTTAGAGAAATATTTTATTAACATTTTTTTTTTTCTTTCCAGGTAAGTCTATAAATTTTTTGGAATATTAAACATCTTTTACAATCACTTTGTAAGTACCTACTATCAATTTATTATTAATTTCCTAAAACCATTTTGAATATCATATTCAAATTCTATTTTTTTTATTAACAATCAAAACATATTGAATTTTGTTTATGGTCCTACCAGTCGAAGTTCTTTTGAACTCTGGTCATAAATTTGTAAATAATTTCAATAAAATATGATCTCTTCATGGTAAATTTTAAAATTTTACAGTTGATTTTTTTTTTTTATGCAATCAAGTGGAGTGATTTATATTAAAAACTAAACAAAAAAATTCAATGATGCAACAAGAAACTGCCATAAATTCAAGGCCAAAATCTAAGATTTACAGCAAAAAAAAAAAAAAAAATAAAGAACGAAAAAATATTTACCAACTACCAAAAAACAAAAAAAAAATCTTCTTTATGTAAATACGAAAAAATATGTATAAATGTGAAACTTTATTTTGTGTAATAAACATAAAAATTTGCAATATACCTAAATATTTATGTACAAAAGTACGCTACGTTACATTACATCACATCTACATACAATACAAAACGTATCCAAATACCAATGAACCATGGAGTAAGCGCACATACTTCGAAGAACAAACCATCATTCCATACATAAACTTTGCCGCTTTTAGCAATGACCCTTCTTTAATGTGCCATACATTCATTTTAAGGAATACACTGAAAGAATAGAAATTAAATAAGGAACTTTTTTTATAAAATGTATGACTGTTTAAACTTTTTATCAAAAAATGGAGGATAATACTGGATAATAACAATAATCAGGATTTAAGTTCTGAAAAAAAAAATTTGAGTAAAAATATTTCATTCCATATCGTTCCATGTTCCATTCCGTTTCGTTCCTCGTTCTAGTCCACTTCGTTCCCTATTCCATTTTTTTGTCGTTCCATGTAGGTATCATTCCTTTCCGTATAACATGCGTTAAAGAAATAAATTTCTCAAAAAGTTCTTATATTGACTGCAAGAAGGATCAAATTGTTGGATTCTGTGGTATTTATTAAAAAAGTGGCAATTTTTCATTTGTACCCTCTTAAAAGCGAAATTTTCCATAAAAAACTTTTTTTTTTAATGTTTTGTTGCTCAAGGATCCTGGATTCAAAACTCTTAAGTTGAAAAGATTCTCGATGAAGGATTCTACATTCCAAAAATCAAGTTTTTGTGATCATTATTTGGGGAGACTCAAAAAGTACCAAGTACACTCAAAAAAAAGTTAACTAAAATCTGGGAAAATTAACTAAATTTTGAGAAAAAGAGGGAATGATTTGGCTCCAAAGATTTTTTTCTTGGTTTTAGTTCATAATTTTCCCAAAAATAAGGAAAACAAAGTTATTTAATTTTAAGCCTATTTTAACTCGAAAATGGGAAAAAATTTATTACACTTTAGTGTAATATAATTGGACCCATGGGTTCGGACCCCATGGGTCCAGCCCCTGATAACTCGAGACCCCGTTGGGTTTTTAAGGGTCCCCAAAGATTTTGACCCAAAACTTGTTTCCGTTTCGCTCTACCTTGCTTAGTTTTTGAGATACGGTAATAAGGGGTCTGACAGGGTCTTGAGAATCTTAAAAACTGGATAACTCAACTACTATTAATCGGAGGGCTTTCGGGTATTTTATTTTCTACGAGTCAAAAGCTACAAAAATGCCGTTGGGCTTTTCTCGTGTTGGCAGTATTTACCGAGATATGTGCATATATAAAATCTCGGGAATTTAAAATTTTAGATCTAAAATTAGGGTCTTGAGACCCCGACAGATATGCAGAGCTAGGCTATTCCATATTTTTTTACTTTTTAGTCTTTCTTATAAAAATTTCATCCGTTTCGCTCTATCTCGCTTAGTTTTCGAGATATCGCCATTTTGAATTTTTAACTAAATTCTAAGAAGTTATTTACTAAATTCTCAGAAGTTATTAACCAAATTCTAAGAAGTACACTTCCTCAATTCAAAGAAGAGAATTTCGATGATGTTTTTTTAGTAAATTTTAACTAAACTTGAACAAAATTGTTTTTTAAGAAACATGTCTTTAAAATAAAGATACGTTTCTTAGATTTGTGGAAAATTTCTTTGGCAGTAAGAATTTTTTTCTTAATTCCATTTAAAGAAAACTATGAACTAATTATGAGTAAATGAACTAAAATTTTTTTCTCATAGTTAAGAAAATTTCTCATTTTTTAGTTAAATTTAACTAAATTTTAGGAAAATTCATGAAAAATTTTCAAAGACATTTTTTTCTTTAGTTTTAGTTATGTCTTTTTTTGCAGTGTACACTTTTTTACCCTCTTAGAATCAAAACTTTCTATAAACTACTTTGTCAGATTGTTTTTTTTACTGCATTTTCCTACGTGCCAAATCTCAAGATTCTAAACCCATTATTTCAGGACTAAGAAAAATTACCAACAATTGTTTTCCTTTTTACTTCACTTATATCCGAATTCCCAAAAAGTACCTTTTTCAGAATGTTTTTTTTCTCTGAAAATTCTTATATCAAAAAAAAGGACCAAAGTACACTATTTTACCCCTTAGAACAATGGTTCCCAACCTTTTTTGTGCCACGCCCCACTTTTAAGTTTAAAAAATTGCCTTGTCCCCCCTTCACTCAAGCATAATTTGTAAATTTTTCTAATTTTGTTTCTTGTAAAAAATTACTACTTGTTAAGCAAAGTTTTTGTAAAATAAGCATTTAAACTAAGTTTTTAGTTAAAAATTTAAGCAACTAACAATATTTTTGTAGTTAATTTTGCTAAAATAGTTTTTGTAGTAAATTTGACTAAAAAAATCTTAAAAATTTTCTTGTTGCCCCCCTGGAACCTTCAAATTGCCCCCTAGTGGGGCGAGAATCAAAAGTTGGGAACCATTGCCTTAGAACATGAACTTTTAGAAAATACATTTGTCCGTGTTGTTTCCTTGAGGAAGGATCCTACATTCCAAAACTCAAACTTTTACTGTCATTATTTCAAAAGACCCAAAAAGTACCAAAGTACACTCTAATATCCTCTTGGAATTAAAACTTTTTAAAAAGTACAATTGAAGGGCTTATTGTAATAACTCGGTAAGCAACATTTCATTTTATGGTGGTTTTTGCCTTAAAACTTTTGAAATAATGTAGAAAATAAAACTTTAGCAGATCTTTAATTCTCAAGATACTTGTACGAAGGGTTTAAGCAAGACTTCTGCCAAAAATCTGTCAATGGAACATCAACAGAAGGCGAAAAACACGAAAAAATAAAATGTTGCTTATCAAGTTTTTGCAGTAAGCCCTTCAGCTCAAAATGTTTTCTTTTGGCTAGATGATCCTACATTTCAATTTTCAAGTTTCTAGAACCATTATTTCAGGAGTTAGAAAAAGTACCAAAGTAAAATTTTTACCTTTTACCTTCATTTAAATTGGAATTCCTTAAAATTACCTTTTTCAAAATGTTTTTTTTTTGCTGAAGAGTCTTATATTAAAAAACAGTACCACAGAACACTATTTTACCCCTTAGAATCGAAATTTATAGAAAATACATTTGTCCGTTTTGTATTCGCTGGATTTTCCTCCGTTCCAATTTACAAGGTTAAGAACCATTTTTTCAGAAAATAGAAAAAGTACCAAAGTTCGAATGAAAAAATTGTTAAAATCTAGTGTCCGACCGAACGTACTTTTTCAGACCGAACCCGAACTTCGGTCAATTTTGCAAAGTTCGGCCGAACCCGAACCCGTAACCGAACTTTTTTTTATTTAAAAAAAAAAGTCGTTTTTGCAAATAATTATGAAAAAAACAAATAAAAAAGTGTTTTTTCTTAGTTGTCTTAATTTATAGTAAAAAAATAAATATTTTGTACTTTTGTATACTTAAAAAAGTGAAAAAATACGGCTCAATTTGATTATTTTTGAAAAAAAATATGTTTCTTTTTAACAATAGGCCGATTTGAGGTAAAAGTAGTTGCACTGTTAGTATGGCTTAGTTTTAAGACGATAAAAAGCAATACATACAACCGAACACCGTAACCGCACCCGAACGTTCTGTCGGACACTACAGGTTTTATAGTCCCCATTTCTGGATTTCTAAAAAACAAATTGAGTGAAAAAATTTCATTCCATATCATTCCATGTTCCATTCCATTGCGTTCCTCGTTCTATTCCAATTCGTTCATTGTTCCCATTTATTTCGTTCCAATTAAAACTACATTCTAAGGGTTCAAGTTGAAAAAATGCAGAAGAAAAATTGAATTTCTAAAAATTATAGACATTTCTGGTATTTCCTATACCGGTTTCAAACACCCCAGTTAGTGTCATCATCAGTAGGTTTTTAAATGACGGTTTGTCTTGTTAGTGGAAACTGTTTTTTATATATGTAAATATTTATAGTTTCTACAGAATAAATTTTGACAGTTTCCAACACTACAATTCTATTTCTAGCAATCTCAACCTCACTTCATACTTTCTTTTAACTTTTTTGTCTCTTACATTATTTCGCAAGGGTTACCAACATGATCTGGAATTGCAGACACAAATGAAGGAATTTGCATTTTCTGTTTCAGAGACGTGCCTAATGGCGACATATTTTGTCAGTAATTTTATTTGATTTTTTCTGTAACATTCTTTTCCGTATAAATAGGATTTTCCTATTTTACCTTAATAGAAGCGACATTTTCAAAAACAACTTTCTTCTAAAAAAGGTTTTTTTGTTTGCTTGGGGATCCTAGCTTCAAAACTTTATGTTTATAAGATCCTCGATGGAAGATTCTTCATTCAAAAATCAAATTTTTATGACCATTATATCAGGAAACCCAAAAGAGACTTTTTAAAAAGTACTTTTTTAAAATGTTTTTTTTCCCTGGATTATCCTGCATTCAAAATTTCAAGTTTCTGGAGCCATTATTCAGCAGTTAAAAAAAGTATCAAAGTACAGTTTTTTCCCCTTTTAACATCATCAAAATTTTGGAATTCTTAAAAGGTACCTGTTCTTTCACCTGAAGCTTGGTACTTTTCACTTCATAAAAATCGTAATTCCTCAAATTAACCTTTTTCAAAATGTTTTTTTTTTCTTAAGGGTCCTATATTAAACATTTAAAGTTTCTATATCCATTAGTGTCCGACCGAACACACCTTTTTTGGCCGAAGCCGAATATTCGGCCAAATTTTCTCTATTCGGCCAAACCGAAGCCGAATATTAAAAAAAAAATGTTTTTAGTTGCAAAAACACTTAGTAATATGTTTTTGTGGCTTACTAATGTGATTCAAAGTTAGTTTAGTGTGTTTTTGAACACGTGAGCAAAAATATTATACAATTATTTGCTATTCGGCCTTTTCGGCAAAATTGTGGCCAAAGCCGAATAGTGCTTTTTGGCCGAAGCCGAATTTTCGGTCGGACACTAATAACCATTATTTCAGGTGAAAGAAAAAAGTACCAAACTACAATTTTTACCAATTATAATCGGAATTTCCAGAAAGTCATTTGTCAGTTTTTATTATACTACATTCCAAATTCCAAGTTTATAGAACTATTTTTTCAGGAGATACAAAAAGTACCAATGTTAACCTTTTTACCCCGTTAAGTTCTGTTTTCCGTGAGGTGAACCTTCTTTCCAAATTACAAGTCTCTAGCTTAAGTCTTTTAAAAAAAATTTAATAATAAATTTTAGGTTCAAAGTTTAACAAAAAAGTATTCTCCTCCCAATTTTTAGGAAGAAGGAACTTCAAGTTTTATAAAAATAAAATTTATATAAAAAAAAAAAAAATTTAAAAGAACACTGTTCCTTCTTGTCCCAAAATTCTTTCAGTGTCCTTAAAGAATGATAATAAAGTTGGCAAGGAAATAGATAAAAAAAAATTCGAACTGCTGCAATAACCGGCAAGTATTTTTTTTAGTGGCAGTAAAGTACAAAATGTTTTTGTAAGGAATAAAACTTGGCTAAAACACATAAGGTTTGTTGGCTGTTGTTCCTGTTGTTATTGCATTGGTTCCTGTTGTTATTGTTGCTGTTGTTGAAAAAAAAAGTCCAATAACAAAATTGATGAAACATCTTTTAAAGCATACGAAAGAATTGGTAGCAGATGATGCTGATGAAATGAAATTAAGTAAAAGGAATAAAGAAATGAAATATTTGTTCAAAAAGAACAAATAATGACGATGATGATAATGATAATTTTTCTGGCCATATGGACTCTTGATGAAGTAAAAAATTACAGCAAGAGTCAATGCAAGATGTTAAGTTTTTGTTATTTTTTTTTTTCTCAAGTAAAAGAGTTTTAGAACACGTAAAAATTAGATTTCTTTAGAGTTGAAATAACGATCAATTGAAATTCGAATAATATAATTTGAGATTTGAAAGTTTATAGGTCTTAGGGCACCAGCGCTGATATATCATCCGGCCCCGGTGACTTGTTTACCTTGAAATCCGTAAGAACCCTTTTGACTGTTCGGTCCGAAAGAAATTCGAAGGTATACGATATTTTTTCAGAGAACGGCAGTGTGGCTGTTCACTAGGGTGGTTCATAAAAACAAAAGTTGGATTTTTTAATGGGGCACCCGGAATATATATTAAGCACCTTGAAAAAATGACACGTGATTTTTTTCAAATTTTTATATTAAGGTTTAGGGGTCGCTACCGGGCCTTGAACTTTGGGATATAGAAAAAAA
This sequence comes from Pegoplata infirma, assembly GCA_963921195.1. Taxonomy (NCBI): domain Eukaryota; kingdom Metazoa; phylum Arthropoda; class Insecta; order Diptera; family Anthomyiidae; genus Pegoplata; species Pegoplata infirma. Next base: position 293,131,312 of record OY992536.1, on the reverse strand, counting down.
AATTTCACACAATGAAAAAAAAAAAAAATTCGTTTTTTTTATATTTTTTTTTTATTATAGTTTAACTTCATTAGCTTATTAACGGCAAAAGATTTAATTTTGTTGGGACAAGTTTTTCAGTTCCAAAATTGACCATGAAAAAAAAAATTGAGGCTGGTTGGGGTCTTACTCTAAAATTTTTTTAAAATTTTTTTTTTTTAGTTTTGATAAGCTTACGTTATAGGTCTTTAGTCCCTCTTGATAATACATTCTTTGTAAAAATTTTTGTTCTTTCCGAAACATCATTAACATGCGCCGAAAATCAAACGGATATTAAAAAAAAAAAAAAAAACCGTGAAAAAAATCGATTTTTTTTTTTTTAATTTTTAATTATAATTTGATAAGCTAATCCAGCTTATTAACGGCAAACAAAAATTCGATATGGTCGGAAAAGTATGTAATTTCCAAAATTTACATTGAAAATATGTTTTTTTTTTTAATATCCGTTTGATTTTCGCCGCATGTTAATGATGTTTCGGAAAGAACAAAAATTTTTACGAAGAATGTAGTATCAAGAGGGACTAAAGACCTATAGCGTAAGCTTATCAAAACTAAAAAAAAAAAAATTTTAAAAAAATTTTAGAGTAAGACCCCAACCAGCCTCAATTTTTTTTTTCATGGTCAATTTTGGAACTGAAAAACTTGTCCCACCAAAATGAAATCTTTTGCCGTTAATAAGCTAATGAAGTTAAATTATAATAAAAAAAAAAAATATAAAAAAAACTAAATTTTTTTTTTCCATTGTGTGAAAAATTTTTTTTTATGACCCAAAGTTTAGGGCCCGGTAGCGACCCCTAAATGTTAATGAAAAAATTTGAAAAAAATTACGGGTCAGTTTTTCATGGTGCTTAATATATATTCCGGGTGCCCCATACAAAAATCCAAAAAAAAAAAAAAGTGCCATATATGAACCACACTACTGTTCACTTTCCGGCAAGAGAAAATTTCTTGGAAAGAGTTCAGCGAAGTGGTGAATAGTTGATCATCCTTTAAAAGAATTGGAATCTCATAACTAGCAATATTCTTTACTCTTTAAGAACGACTAAAAGGCCTTGTTGTTGCCCCGAGGAGGAAATATAACCTTCGTACGTAGACGCCGTTCGTTTAGAAGACTTTCGCGTCTAAATACTTTGGCACACTCGGTTTTCAACCTTTTGCTATGCATATCAAAAACGAAGTTCGTATTCGAACGCCAGTTACTGAATGCTTCCTCTCTGGATGAAATGAACGAAATATGCTTCGTAGGAAGAAAAAACAAATTAATTCCTACCGATTAAAAACTGATTAGAACTGACCGATCTTTGAAGATCTAATTATATCAATTGTATCTGATCAGATCTATTTTATCCGAGATTTGTACCCAATTTCGAGATCTAAGTAGATGTGATCAGTAATTGTATCTGATCAGATCTTGGAAATGGGGACAAATCTCGGATATAATATATCTGATCAGATTCAGTTGATACATTTTCGTTCATAACTTTTGACCCGATATAGCTCAAATGCAATACCAAACTTCTCGGGAGAACTTCCAATAAATATATTAAGTTTCAGTCATCTCTGTGCAATATTTTGTCCGTGATAGCATTTTCCACAGACAGACAGACAGACGGACATCGCTAGATTGTCTTAAAATCGATCGGGCATCATGAATATATATACTTTATGGGGTCCAAGACCGATATTTCGATGAGTTACAAACGGAATGACAAACTTATATATGCCCTCTACCACTAAGTGGAGGGTATACAAATGCAGGCACAGTACTTTATTCCGAATTTCCGAGAGGTGCAAGTATTTTTATTTCATACTTTTCAGGAAGGGAAGTGAGGAAGAGGTCGAGAGTGTTTCGCGACTGCTCTTAAAGAAGTGTTGATAAACAATGTTCTATTTGTTATTAAATTTTTATTAGCCCACTGTTCCAGATTTTATCCTATAAAAGTTTCCTTCTTTTGCTATACATACTTGACAACAACTAACTATAGTACAAGAACATTCATGTCCAAGTATATAAATCTAACTAACGTTTATAAAAATACGTTTTTAAACTCTTGGAGGAAAAAAATAGAGTGTGTTGGAAGATGCTGAAGTAAGTTCATTGCAGAGCTGTAAAGGAATAAATTCACAAGAAACAAAATCATAAACACAGAAATTTTCAATAAAAAATTTTTTCATATTATGATCCTTAATGATCATAATATGATCATAATACGACCTAAATGATCATAATATGACCATAATGATCATAATATGACCTTAAAGATCACAATATGATCCTAAAAGATCAAATTTCAAAAACTTCCTTATGATCATAAATGATCATTCAGAATCCAAAAATTATTATTTAGGACCATAATATGATAATTGGTCTCCGCTACTAACATAATATGACTCTGTCCAACCATATTTTTATCATACAATTAGTGAAAAACCATAAATAACTAAATTCTTTCAATATCCTGTCACTCATACACAAACATTCTGTGAATGCACTCTGTATCCGAAGGCGTTTTTTGTGTGGTGTTTTTTTTAAGTTTTTTTTGCATATGCAATTCTTCCTTCCTTCATTGTTTTGGAAACTTCCTTTAACAACGTACGTATGATTGCAAAGTTCTTCTTATTTATCCGTTTTTTTTCAACATAGATGCACACAACCACAATAAGTACATGCTGTAGAACATCAACGTCATCATCATTAACTTTAACTCTAGCATGATGCAGTTTTGCTGTTTGTGTTTTGCATCGTTTTCTTTAGGTTTATTCATTATATCATGCATGATCAGCTGAAGGTTTTAGTTTTTTTTTTCTGTTAAAGCATGTTTTTACTCCATTAAAACAGTACGACAGAGACTACGACGACTAAAATAACATTCAATATAAAGATCGTTTATTTATTTTTATTTTTCTTTAGCTATACTGCACTATAAATGGGCACAGTTAGTCGAAAAATTGAATGAACATCTTAAAATGTACACAAACTTTTTGATATTGTCTATAGTGGGGGCTTAGTTAAGGTTAGGTTGTAAGTGGCTGCAGATGTTTTACGTCAGCACATATAAACTCCGAGGTCCGTTGTGACACCACGGAACTGTAGTAGGTTTCCGTACTAGTCCCTGCCGTTAAACCAATTTGAGCTCCTTTGAAACTCTTAAGATATAGAATTTTGACATCCGACAAATCAGAAAGATCGTACAGCTCCCTAGATCCCAGTGAAGCAAATCTGTCGTGTAGTCTCACTACCGACATATTATTCCTTTGTTCCGTCGCGTAGATTTTGCTTGCAAGTTTCTGGTGGCATACCAACACATTAAAATTCTGTTGGAACCTGTAAGGTAGTTCCCAGTCTTGCAAGCTCATTGGCTTTGCAGTACCCTGGAATGTCTCTGTGCCCTGGGACCCATATGAGTCTTATGTGAAATTGGTCTTATTTAAAGACGTGCTGCAGTAAAGGGCAGATCTTGTTTGCAGAAACATTGACTCCAGGGACTTGACCGCGGCTTGACTGTTGAATAGATGTTGACTGCGGTTGTAGACAAGATATTGCATTACTACCAGTCCGCCACCTCCTTTTTTACCAGCATCTTTGCCTGGTAAACAAGATTTGGGAATCTTTGAGCCATTCTCAAACCATGCTCTTCAGAAAAGATTCCAAACCCTACTTGTTCGTGTAGCTTCGTTCCATCTGTGTAAAAATTTATGGAAGCTCCACTACCCGTTATGCCCCTCATCCAAGACTACCTGGTTCGTATCATAGTGGTAAAAAACATTTTGTGGGTATCTTCTTCAAGACAGCACTATGGCCACAATTGCTGCTCTTCCATTACAGTGTGCTATTCATACGATTCCTGACATAGCCGCATGCTGCCTACCCAAAACTTGGATATGCCGACGGGTAGGAAAAATTCTGAGCTTCGCTTTGGACGGAAATTTGTGATCGTTATACCGAGTAGACTAGAGTGGGATGAAGGTGGCCCATACGTGGACACTTAACTGACGGATCAAAAATGTTCTCTGGAGTTGGAGCTGGTGTTTATGGTCCAAACACGCGAATCTCCGAACCCAAGGGTAGGTGGCCTTCGGGTTTTCAGGCTGAAATTCAGGCTATTATAATATGCGCCAGAGTTATTATTGCAAAGGGTATAAAGGGTAGCCAGTCAGCACTTCAAACGCTGTTTTCTTGGTAGTTAAAATCTAAACTGAAACTAGAGTGTTTTGATACCCTCGAATAACTGCCCGGGCAAAACAAAATTACACTATTTTGGATCCCTGGTCATTGAGGCTTTGAGGGTAATGAGATAGCGGATGAGCTTACTAGAAATGCCTCCACTACTCCTATGACCGGACCTAAACCCTATTGTGGGGTGAATTGTTCCACTCTCTCAACCATGATTAGGGGTTTAGAAAGGACAGACTTCTTAAACTTGTGGGAGAATTTGGAAGGTCTACGTCAATCCAAAGAACTAATCGCGCCACTGGCAGTGTCGGAGAGCTTTTGGGAAAACGTGGGGTCTAAGACCTGCGGGGGTGCACTGGATGTACCTAGCAGTCATAAGACCTTTTGTGACGTACGCGGCGGTGGTCTGGTGGCCGAGAACGGTAGTTAAATCTACACGGGCTCTACTGGACGGACTACAAAGAGCAGATTGCTTGGGGAATACAGGTGCTATGAGCACTACACCAGGTGCAGCTCTTAACGCCATGTTGGACATGCTTCCCTTGGATCTACATATTCAAGGGGTAGCCATGAAATCTCTGTGCAGACTCCGTAAAAATGGATCATGGCATGGAGACTACAATGCAGGACATGGTAAACTGTTTAATGGGCTTTCGGAACTTTGTCCGATGCTTGCTATGCCCTTAGACAGTATGACGCCTTGCATAGAGTTTGGTAGGAAGTTCAGTGTTAAATTTCCAAGAAAGGAAGACTGGTGTGATCCAGATAAACTTCTCAGTAATTACTCTGATACCTTCTATACGGACGGTTCTAGTACCTTAGTTGGTTCTGGATCTGGTTGGTATTTGGATGACGAAACCAAATACTCTCATGCCATGTGCAAAATGGCAACAGTTTTTCAGACTGAAGTGTTTGCTATTTTGGACGTGGAGACTTGGATAATTGAAAATAGATGGAGGGATAAGAAAATCGGTATCTGTAGTGACAGTCAAGCTGCACTCAAGGCACTGGATTATCCAATCAGAACGTCTAAAATTGTCCAAGAGTGCAGGCGCAGACTCAATGAGGTCTCATGTGAGAGCAGGGTCTGCCTCTTGTTGGTTCCGGGTCATAGGGGAATACGGGGAAATGAGATTGCCGATTCTTTGGCAAACATTGGCTCCGATACAATTCCTCACAATCCGGAGCCTCAGATTGGTATAGGCTTGACGTGGATGATGCGTTGGATAGACTCTCACATGAAATCAATTTTCATGGAAAGATGGTCCAATGAGTTGACATGTAGGAATACTAAATGTTTTGTGATAAGGTCAGACAAGAAAGTGGCAAACTATTTACTCAGTCTGAGTAGAAAAGACTGTCGCAAACTTACTGGCCTAATTACGGGACACAATGCCTGTGCTCGTCATATGACGAGATTGGGTGTCTTATCAGACCGTCTTTGTGCAGCTTGTCTTGAGGATGAGGACACAACAGAACACTACGTCTGTTATTGCCCAGCGTTCTCAAGAGCAAGACTGCGGATAATAAGCTCTGATATTTTGTCAATGGACATGGTCCATGGACTTCCCTTGTCTGGCTTTCTCAGGTTTGTGAAAGCAACTGAGAAGTTCTGAGCAAGCACCTTTTACTTTCTTTAAACTTTCTCTCATTCTTTACTAATCTTTCCTTCGAGGGTATGGTACAATGGACTATTTTGAGGCTGAGCGCCATGGACTCGCCTAGCTTTCTTTCAAGGCTTGTACAACCCACCTTCAGCTCAAAAAAAACTCAAAACTCAACTCAATCGCGCCACTATCATATGGAATATGAAAACACACCAAAAGTGACATTAGGTTACTGACACGTTTTCTTACTGGACACTTTAAAGGTAATTATCACTTGTATAATTTGAACATTTGTACATCGTCTTTGTGTTGACTTTGTCTGAAGAAAGTGGAAAGTGGTTCTTAGGCAGGGAATTGCTTAATTCTGAGGATATAAGGCGGGCTTCTCCATCCTCTGTTCTAGTGTTCATTGGGAATGTTGAACAGAGTTTGAATTGAATTAATAGATCTTGGCACAAAAGACCCATAAGTGTCGCAGTGCCAACCATAGGGGCTAGATCTCTCCTTGAATAATAAAATAATAAATTCTTCCTTCCGTGAGATATCTTAAACAGAAATGTGAAGAACACGGGTTTTTGCAAGATTCGTGTTATTTTCGCTATAAATAATAATTCAATCGATTTTTCGCTACATTTCGCCTGAAAAAGATCAACTTAAACTCGAAAATGCACAATTGAAATTCCTGAACAAGTAAAAAAAATGAGTCCCAATTGTGCTGGTAACTGTACTGTGTACCAGTGGCGGGTACAGCTTTTGGGTTTGGGGGGGAAAAATTTTTTTTTTACTTCGAAAAAAATCATAAATTCTCCTTTGTTGACGAGCAAAAAAAAGGGATACGTTTTTTTTTTACAAAAAAAGAAAAGTGATGGGATAGCTATAAAATCATCAAATTTATTAGTTTTTGCCGAATAAGGTTTCTTTTTCATGGTCATATTTCGTTTAGATCATTTTTTTTAATTTGTTTTTAATGAAAATTGTATATTTTTCGTATACATAAGAAGAGAATTTTTTAAAAGAAGAAATTTTCCCTACATAGAAAACTTCAGATGTTGAGACATTTTTCGTGAAAAAATTATTTTTTATAGGGAAACTGTCTTAGAATGACTAAATGTCTCAGAATCTGAGACTATTTTCGTATAGAAAAGTTTTCGGATTTTTAAAAGAAATTTAAAAGAAAGTTGTATATTTTTAGTATACATAAGAAGAGTCTAAATCTGAGAATTTAATAGAAGAAATTCTTTTACATAGAAAATATCAGATTTTGAGACATTTTTCGTAAAAAATTTATTTTATAGGGAACATGTCTCAGAATATCAGACTTCTTCTTAACGAAAAATGTCTCAGAATCTGAGACTTTTTTCGTATAGAAAAATTTTCAGGTTCAAAGAATTTTTTTCCACAGAAAAAGTCTCAGATTCTAAGACATTTTACTGTAGAAAAAGTCTCATATTTTAAAGCATTACTGAAACAGTTTCAAATTCTGAGATCTTTTTCCTAAAGAATAAGGCTCAGATTCGCACCCATTTTTCCTAAAGAAAAAGTCTCAAATTCTGAGAACTTTTTCTTATATAGAAAAAGTTTAAGATTCTGGCCCTTTTTTTCTAAAGAAGAAGAAGTGACAGATTCTGCGACCTGTTTCTGATTCTGAAATCTTTTCCGATTCTAAGACACTTTTCCTATAGAAAACGTCCTAGTCGGAAATGTTTTTCCTATACAAAACGTCTCAGACTTTAAGACCTTTTTCCTATAGAAAGGTCAAAGATTCTGAGGCCTGTTTCCTATAGAAAAAGTCTGAGATTCTGAGACATTTTTCTGAGATTAGTCTTACATTCTAAGACCCTTTTCCCGTTGAAAAGTCTTAGATTCTGCGACCTTCTACCAATTCAGTTAGTTTCAACTTCTGAGACTATTTTTCAACAATAAAAAGTCTCAGACTTTGAGACCTTTTTCTTCTTAAAATACTCAGATTCTGATACCTTTTTCCTTAAAATAAATCTCAAATTCAGAAATTCTGAGACTTTTTTCCCATAAAAAAATTGTTCTGCAACCTTTTTCCTATAAATAAGTTTTTGAGACCTTTTTTACATAAAAATGAGAATGTTTTCTTTAGAAAAAAGTTAATTTAAAAAAAAAAAAATAAAATAGTTTTACAAATGTAAGTTCGACTATCAACATTTTTAATTTTCAGATTGATTCACTTTTTCCTTAAAAAATTTAAAAATTTTTCCTTTTAAAATTTTCAGATCATTTTCTATGAAAAATTTTTGAACTTCGAAATTTTTTTAGAAAATTTCCTTCTTTCTTTTTTCTTCTTTTTCTTTCCTTTTCTTTCTTTTTTCCTTTTTTTTTTCTTCTTTTTTTTTTCTTTTTTTCCTTTTTTTTCTTTTCGAAATTTGGTCTGGGGGGGGAAATTTCCCCTTTCCCCCCCCCCCCCCCCCCTTGTACCCGCGCATGCTGTGTACCCTATGTTAGAACCTTTTATTCTTCCCTTTGCCAATTTATCGTCATTGTGTAGTGTTAATAGTACAGTAAATTATTTCAACATGCATGAATGCATGCATCTAAGTACATCTGCACTAGAAATAGTACTGGGCTCCACTAAAAACTAAGCACGAGAAGATGAAATTGAAGTTTATTTAAAGCAGCATCAGCCAGCTGCAGCGACAGCATTAACAACAGATGAAGTTAAACAGTATCAAAAGTGCTTAGCTAAGCACTATTCATTATGTTTTTGGTGATTTTGATTCTGGATTTTATTTTTTCAAGTCTTTTCGTTCTTTTGAGGATTTAGGATTAAATGCTGCTGTTGCTGGCTTTGTATTCCATTGATGATGCTTCCTGGTGTACTTAATGGGATACTGTCGTTTGTTGTTGATATTATTGCTGCTGCTGCTGCTGGTTTTGCTGTTGTTGTCGTCGTTGTTTTGACTGTTGTTTACAATGAATTGTATACCATTTTTTTTAAAAACGTAAATATTTCTGTTTTTTCCTTCATTTCATTGCATGACTTTTTTTCTGTTGCTGCCTTCTTCAATTGAGATCTTATGTTTTTGATATTTTATTTATACAATAATATTCCTCCTCTTCATCTTATTTCGTTAGCGCTTAAGCCATGTTTTCTGTTGCTGTTGCATTTGTTTTTTTTCCTGAATAGATCGTTTCTTTTCCAATTTCAATGATTGTTTCTTTTTTCTGCAGTTTGTTTATTTTCTAATCTACATTTGAATTTTAGTTTATTTTCAGTTTTGTAAGAATTTAGCTTAATCATCACATTTAATCAAAACTTAATAATTCCATAGAAACATTGTAGCCATTAGTGAATTTCCGTCTTTATATACTCAGTTTTCCACGAAACAAAATTTTACTATTTTTTTAAAGTAATTTTTGTTGAGTTTTTTTTTGAGTGTAATTTTTTTTTAAGTGCAACAGTTTTTTTTTTTGAGAGTTGATGTTGATAATATCAGAAATAAAATATCTTTTTGACTTTAAGCTTTTATTTTACAAAAAAAGCTTTTAGTTTGGTTAAAAAACAAAAAAATAACCGATAGTTATTTTAAAACAGACCATTCCATAATCCAGCCTTAAATTTGAATTTTGACTGAAGATTTTTATTATTATTAAATCGATAAAAGCTTTAATTTTTGCATTAAAAAAATATCTAAAAATTTTTGTATTTTAATAAACGAATTTTTCCTTTAAAGTCTAGTTTTCGGACTTTAAGTTCCACTTAAAAAAGTAGTTTTATGATTAAAAGCTTTTATTTTTTCATAAAGCTTGTGGGTGTACAAGCGTGGGTATTCATAACTAACGAACAAATATTTTAGTCCAAAAGAACCTATTGCTGGAATTGGTAACCAATACTAAAATTTTTTACTAATATTTTTCAAAACCAGTAAAATTAACTAATTTTAGTACTTTGAAGATACTAAAATTAGTAACTTATTAGTAGATTTGGGTACAAAATCACTTACTAAAACCTTTACTGTAGAATTATTTTGAGTGCATATATATCAAAATCTTTGGTTTTATTAACGACTTTTTTTTGACTAAAAGCTTTTGTTTCGGCTAAAAGCTTTTATTTTGAGCAAAAACTTTAATTTAGACTAAAAGCTTTTACGTTGACATATATTTTATTTTATCTTTAAGCTTTTATTATGACTACAAGCTTTTATTTTGATTAGAAGCTTTTATTTTTACTTAAAGTTTTTATTTTGTCTAAAAGCTCTTGTTATGACTAAAAGCTTTTATATTTACCAAAAGTTTTTATTTTAACTTAAAGTTCTTTGTTTTTACTGAAAGGTTTTTACTAAAAGCATTAATTTTAACTAAAATCTTTTATTTTGACTAAAACCTTTTGTTTTGACAAAAAGGTTTTTTGACTAACAACTTTCATTTTGACTAAAATCTTTTATTTTGACTAAAACCTTTTGTTTTCACTAAAAGCTTTTGTTTTGACTAAAAGCTTTATTTTGACTTAAGATTTTATTTTGACTTAAGATTTTATTTTGACCAAAGATTTAATTTTGACTAAAGATTTTGTTTTGACTAAAAGCTTTTATTTTGACAAAAAAAAAAATATATTGGCTGAAAGCTTTTATTTTGACTAAAAGTTTTCATTTTGACTAACACCTTTTATTTGGACTAAAACTTTTTGTTTTGACTAAAATCTTTTATTTGGACTAAAACCTACTGTTTTGACTAAAATCTTTTATTTTGACTTTAAGCTTTTATTTTGATTAATGATTTTATTTTGGTTAAAGATTTTATTTTGATTAAAAGCTTTTATTTTGACTTAAAGATTTTATATTGGCATAAAGCTTTTATTTTGGCTAAAAGCTTTAATTTTGACTAAAAGCTTTTATTAGACTAAAATCTTCTTTTTTGGTTAAAATCTTTTATTTTGACTAAAAGCTTTTATTTTGATTAAAGATTTTATATTATCTTAAGGCTTTTATTTTTACTAAAAGCTTTTTTACTAAAAGCTTTTTTTTACTAAAAGCTTTTATATTAACTAAAAGCTTTTATATTTTCTAAACGGTTTTATTTTTACAACAATCTTTTATTTAAAAAGCTTGTATTTTGGCTCAAAACTTTTATTTGACAAAAAGCTATTGTTTCACTAAAAGCTTTTACTTTTATTAAAAACTATTAGTCATACTATTAAATTTATTTTGGCAAAACTGTTATTTTTTTAAAGCTTTCATATTGACTAAAAGCTTTCATTTTGACTAAAAGCATTTATTTTGGTTAAAAGCTTTTACATTGACCATGAGCTTTAATTTAAATAAAAAGTTTATTCTTACTTAAAGCTTTTATTTTGGTAAAAGCTTTAATTTGTTCTAAAAGTTTTAATTTTGGCAAAAGCTTTTATTTAGACTTTAATTTTTAAAGCTTTTATTTTAGCAAAAGCTTTAATTATTTCTAAAAGCTTTTATTTTGGCAAAAGCTTTTATTTTGACTACAAGCTCTTTTGGTTAAAAGCTTTTATTTTGACTAAAACCTTTAATTTTGAATAAATGGATTTATTTTCTTCAAATATTTATTTGGACTATTTTTTTTTTTCTGAAAGTTAGTTTTTGTGATGGTAATCTGAAAAGCTTTTATAATGACTAAAAACTTTTTTTTTCAATACTAAAACCTTTAACCTTTAATATTGAATGAATTTTTTATTTTTACTTACTTCAAGCTTATATTTTGATTTTTTTTTTTTCTGAAAGTGAGTTTTTGGGATGTTAGTTAAACCAAGATTGACTAAACTAATAATTTATGAATTTATTTGGTTTATTAATTTGGAAAAGGCCTATTTTGTCTTATTTTGATAGAAAGCTTTTATTTTGGCATAAAGTGGAAATTTTATTTGGGGTTTAATATTTTTTTGAATGACAAAAACACCGATTTAGCTGAAAAGCCAAGTTTCAGTAGATTCGGAGTCGTTTTTAAATAGTTTTTAACAGCGGTCAATCGTCTTAAAATCGATCGAAGATTATAAATAAAGATACTTAATAGGGTCTTAGACCAATATTTCGAGGTGTTACAAACGAAATGACAAACTTATTTAAATTTTTGATTTAAAAGTTTTTAAATTAAGAAATTGATTTTTGGAGTATTATTTCAAAACTCCTCGCGACCCTCTGGTTTCGACTAGCCATTTGAGAAATCACTTTTTGGTTTTGTTTTCCGTTTTTATTCTCCTAAAGGTATGTAAACAAACTTAAAACTTTATTAAAAAACTCAATGGTTCGTCTAAATTCACATTTTGTTTAAATATTTTTTTTTTTGAAAAATCAATCAAAATTTGTTGCAGTGTTTATTTTTGTTTTTTTAATTCTCTTAAAATTAAATACCTGAGAGAAACTCTCCACTTCTTCTCCAATTGCAAAGCTCCAAAATTTCCCCTTTTTTTGTTTGTCTTACTCATTTATTAAATAATTCTTAAATAAACAACCATACACCAAAAAATACTGCTTAAATTCTAAAAAAATAATCATTTGCTTTTTTGAAAACTGTTACCATGTTGAATGTTGGCTGTGTGGATGTTACGAGGACTCTTCTAAGAGAGAGAGAGAGCCAACTTATACATAATCAACTGTGGGTTTTTATTTTTTGGCAGTATATAAGCAAATAAAGAATACATAAAAGCTTAGTTTGACAAGTAAAGTTTACTGAGAAATTTAGAAGATTTTTGAGAATTGTGTAATTTAAATAGAAAATAAAAAGTTTAAAATACGAAGTTTTGAATTATTATTAAAATTGACAAAATTTTATTAAAAATTCGAATTGAAATTTAATTTTTTTTAATTTTTAATTTAATTTCAAATATTAAATTTAAATTTTTGCGAAAAAATTTTAATTGCGTTACAAATTTTTTATATAATTTTTTTTTGTTTTTATCACAATATCAAATGTTTTAATAAATTTTCAATATTTTAAAACTTGAAATTTTTAATTAAAATTCAAATTTTTGTTTGAATTTAATTTTTTCGACGCAAAAATTTTAATTATTTTACTTCTTTATAAAAAATTCGATGTTGTCTGTCCATCTGTCATTTTCATTTCGTATTTACCAAATTTATTTGTTTTTCTCTTAACGGCTGAATGCCTGAATTAATGTTCAAAATGACGTTTTGATGTTTATATGTATGTAGATGACGTATGAATTCAAACAAGGCTTTTAAACAAAGAAAAGATGGTTAAATGTCTTTAAAATTAAATTTAAGTTGAGGGAACTATTTTTCTTTTCACAATTTTTTTTTTTTGTGTTTACTAGCGCGCGTAGCTGATTCGTAATTATTATAATCAACTCAATATGATGACGTTCTTCGTACATTGAGCTATCTCAATCTATTTAAACATCTGACAACGATCTGATGTATCAACGCGTAGAGATTTAACACTTTGAAAGCCGAAGTTGCTTAATTTTTCTATAAGAAAGTCAGTTTATAATTACAGTATCTGTAATTATAAATTTTTCTAAACGGATATGTCTCCGAATCTGAAAATTTTTCTATTAAAAAAAAATCTGTCAGAATCTGACAAGTCACTTTTTGACTAAAAGCTTTTATTTTTAATACTACTAAATTTTTTTTTATTGGCTTTTAGTTTCTACTTTGAAAAATATTTTTATTCTTACAAAAAGCTTTTGTTTTGTCAAAAAACTTTTATTTGACAGACGATATTTTTTATAAAAGCTTTTATTTAGACTTAACTTTTTTACTCAAGCTTTATTTTGCCCAAAAGTTTTTATTTTGAATTAAAGCTTTTAAATTGACTAAAAGCTTTTATATTGACTAAAAGCTTTTATATTGACTAAAAGTTTTTATATTGACTAAAAGCTTTTATATTGACTAAAAGCTTTTATATTGACTAAAAGCTTTTATATTGACTAAAAGCTTTTATATTGACTAAAAGCTTTTATATTGACTAAAAGCTTTTATAATGACTAAAAGCTTTTATTTTGACAAAAAGCTTTTATGACTAAAAGCTTTTATTTTGAGTAAAAGCTTATATTTTGACTAAAAGACTTTTTGCCTAAAAGCTTTTATTTTGACTTGTTTTCGTTTATTTGAAGGCACCCTGAAAAATGGCTCCAAAGCCAAAAATGAAATATGGCCCCAATACAAGTGAACAATGCCCCAAAAAATAATTTGCATTTTTATAAAAATGAAAAAGGCCCTAAATTTGATTAATTTTACAATATGAAAAATGTCGCCGCTGAAAAAATAACTTTCTAACCAATATGAATTCAGGCTTTTTGCACTGGGGCCATTTTTTTGGTTTTAGACTAAAGGCTTTTATCTTGACTAAAAGATTTTATTTTGACTACCTTTTATTTTGACTAAAGTCTTCTTTTTTTAACTAAAAGCTTCAGTTTTCACAAAAAGATTATATTTTAACTGAAGGCTTTTTGCATTGGGCAATTTTTCATGGTGCCTTATTAGACTATTTTGATTATTATTTAGACAAAAGCTTTTATGTTTACTAAAAGCTTATATTTTGACTAAAGTCTTCTTTTTTAACTAAGTTAAAATGAAAAAGATTTTATTTTGACTAAAAGCTTTGACACTAACCCAAAAATTTTATTTTGAATAAAAACTTTTATTTTGACTAACAGCTATTATTTTGAGTAAAAACTTTTATTTTGATTCAAAGCTTTTATTTTGATATGATGCTTTTATTTTGACAAAAAGCTTTTATTTTGACGAAAATCTTTTATTTTGACTTAAAGTTTTTATTTATATTAAAGATTTTTATTTTGACCAAAAGTTTTTGTTCTGACTAAATTTTTTTATTTTGATTAAAAGATTTTATTTTGACTAAAAATATTTATTTTGACCAAAGCTTTTATTTTAACTATATGATTACTAAAAGATTTTATTTTGACTTAAAGTTTTTATTAATATTAAAGCCTAAAGATTTAATTTTGACTACAAACTTTTATTTTTACTAAAAATTTTTTATTTTGACTATAAGTTTTAATTTAGACAAACGTTTTTATTTTGACTAAAAGTTTTTATTTTGAATAAAAATGTTTATTTTGACTTAAAGTTTTTAATTTGAATGAAGACTTTTATTTTGACTAAAAGCTTCTATTTTAACCAAAACTATTATTTTAACTATATAATTTACTAAAATCTTTTATTTATATTAAAGCTTTGTATATTATCTAAAAACTTTTATTTTGACTATTTAATTTTGACTAAAAGTTTTTATTTAAACTTAAATAATAAAAGTTTTTATTTAAACTTAAATAATAAAAGTTTTTAATTTGACTAAAAGTTTTTCTTTTGACTAAAGAATAAAAAGGAACGAATTTTTTTTGGAATTAAGGCTTTTATTTTGACTAAATTTTTATTTTGACTGAAATCTTTTATTTTGATTAAAAGATTATATTTTGACTAAAAGATTTTATTTTGACTGAAAGCTTTTATTTTGACTAAAAGCTTTTATTTTGACTAAAAGCTTTTATTTTGACTAAAAGCTTTTATTTTGACTAAAAGCTTTTATTTTGACTAAAAGCTTTTATTTTGACTAAAAGCTTTTATTTTGACTAAAAGCTTTTATTTTGACTAAAAGCTTTTATTTTGACTAAAAGCTTTTATTTTGACTAAAAGCTTCTATTTTGACTAAAAGTTTTTATTTTGACTAAAAGCTTTTTTATTTTGACCAAAAGCTTTTATTTCGACTTTAGGGTATTACATCGACAAAAAATATGGTGATTTAAATCGTATTTAATACTGATTTCGACTCTATTTTTTTTTTTTTTCTTAAAAAAAATTGTTTTCCACTTAAAGTTTTATGTTGCACTCTTTTTAAAGGGTTAAATCTTCTATGGTATTTTATACCAACCAAGTCTATTTTTTGGGTTCATTACATTTGTCTGCTTAATCAAGTCTATTGTTTTAGTTTTTTTTTTTTTCGTTATTTAACATTAATTTAATTTTTGTTACAATTCTCACGATATACTGCCAACATTTTCTTATTTGGTTGTATGATTTCTTACAACTTTTTTTTTGTGCAATTTGAGTTTTCATCTTATTGTCTTTAAGACAAAAAAAACTAAAATAGCAAAATGTAATCTATTGGATAATTGATTTGTGGGCGCTTTGTTATTGCTACATTATTGACGTCTAAAAACTTTTTTTTTTTAAATCTAGTTTTTTATATTTGGCTCCAGAGACTAATCAAAAATTAGTCTTGACAATAATAGACTCAAAAAATAAAGTTTCTTTTTTGTTTAAATTGAAATTGAAGTTTGTAGTAAATTACTTTTAATTCGATTATATTGTAACGTACAATAAATATTACAAAAAATATATATATTCCCCTGTACCTAATATGGTCAAATCCTAGACTTAATTGATTTTCAATTTCAATTTTTCTAAAAGGTCTCAAAACTCGCCATCGCGCTATTGTAACAGTGTGTTGTATTGTAGTTACTTATATTGGAATTATTACTATTATTGTAATTTTTGTTAAGCTGTTTTGTTGTATTATGTGACACAAGATTGTCCGTAACAGACAGACTTATGGGCCAACTGTCTGTCTGTGTCATTTGGGTGTCAATCTACATTTTGACAGGCTATTTAAACTTTTTTCATGTTCATGTTGTTGTAGTTTTTTTTTTCTTTCTTGTCATGTTAATACTCATTTATAAAGATTTTTTTTGTTTTTTGTTTAATTTATACACTTAAATTAAAAATTTTGTAAAAAAAATAGCAAAAAAAAACTTGTAATTCGATATAATTTTGAACCAAAAAAAAAAACACAAATTTGTTTCTAAAACGTTAATAATTTCATAAATGGCCATATTGACCTAAAGCTTTTATTTGCATTGAAAATATTTTATTTTGATTAAAAGCTTGTATTTTGACTAAGGTTTTTATTTTGAATAATAGCGAAAAGGTTTTATTTTGACTAAAAGCTTTTTTTCTAAAAGCTTTAATTTTGACTACAACTTTTGACTTAAAGTTGACTGAAAGCTTTTATTTTGTCTAAAAGCTTTTATTTTGTCTAAAAGCTTTTATTTTGTCTAAAAGCTTTTATTTTGACTAAAAGCTTTTATTTTGACTAAAAGCTTTTATTTTGATTTTTTGATCAAAAGCTTTTATTTTGACTAAAAGCTTTTATTTTGACTAAAAGCTTTTATTTTGTCTAAAAGCTTTCATTTTGACTAAAGCTTTTATTTTGACTAAAAGCTTTTATTTTGACTAAAAGATTTTATTTTGACTGAAAGTTTTTATTTTGATTAATAGCTTCTATTTTATCAAAAAGCTTTTATTTTGACTAAAAGCTTTTATTTTGACTAAAATCTTAATAAAAGCAAAGTAATTAACTAAAATCTTTTATTTTGACTAAAATCTTTTTTTTTTATTAAAGGATTTTTACAGAAAGCTTTATTTTAACTAGGAGCTTTTATTTCTATTAAGGGCGGATTACTCAATGAAAAGTTAGCTGCTAACTGCCGATTTAACGGAGCCTTATGTCAAAATTGGTTTGAAAAATTTAAATTCAACGGAGAGTTATTTTATAACGGAGCATTGAGCAATCCAGCCTAAAGCTTTTATTTTAACGAATGGGTTTTTTCAAATGTTTGCATTTTAACTAAATGGTTTTATTTTAATTGAATATTTTTAATTTGAATTAATTTTGGAAAAAAAACTTTCAGTTTTACTAAAGCTCTTTATTTTGACCGAAAGCTTTAATTTTTGCTAAAAGCTTTAATTTTACATTCAAGATTTTAATTTGAATAAAACTTTTAGTTTGACTTAAGCAAACTAAACTGAAAAGTAGTCTGAGGTATAATATCAAATGATTTAAATTTGAATATATATATATTTTATTTGGCTTCTTGATCTTGAAGCTTTGACTCTGAAAATAGTTTTATTTTGACAAACTTTAACTTTGTCTAAAAGTTTTACTATACTTGAAACTTTTGTTTTGACTATTTTTTTTACTTTGACATTAAGATTTTATATTGACTAAGCACTTATATTTTGTTTTTAACCCATATTTAGTAAAGCTTTTCTAAACTGAAATAATTTTTCTTGACTAAAATCTTTGATTTTGACTAAAATATTTTATTTTGCCTTAAATCTTTTATTTTGACTATACGTTTTTTTTACCTAAAAGCTTTTAATTTTGCTAAAAGCTTGATTTACCAAAAAAAAACTTTTATGTTGCTTATAGTTTCAATTTTTACTAACATGATTTTTAGAATAAGTTTTTGGTCCAGTTCTTACATTATTTTACACAAAAAAAAATTTTAATTGAAATTTTAATTCGTGATTTTTTTTTAAGTATTTTTTTAATTTTGATCAAAAGTTAAGATGTTATGCTGAGTACCCCGTTTTTTAAAACAAAATTTTTATTTTGATGTTATGGTTTTGTTTTTTTTTTTTCGTTTTTTTCGTTTTAACTAAAAAGCTTTTTATTTGACTAAAAGCTCGTTTTATACTTAAAGCTTTTATTTTGACTAACGTATGTATTTAAGATTTTTTTGACTCTGAACTTTTACTTGAACTAAAAACATTGTTTTTTTACTTAATCATTTTATTATTTACAAAAGCTTTTATTTTGATTTGAGCTTTTATTTACTAAAAGTTTTTATTTTGAATAAAATTTATTATATTGAACAAGCTTTGTTGTATTTAGCTTTAATTTCATTTAATTTAAAAGCTTTTATTTAGGCTTAAGTTTTAATTAAATCTTAAAGCTTTTATTTTAACTTAATGCTTTTATTTGGATAAATGGTTTTATTTCAAATAAAATAATTTTTTATCCAAAAATTACTTTAAGCCTTTATTTTAAGTAAGAGCTTTTATTCTTAGAAACAAAAAAGCTCTTATTTTGAATAAAAGCAAAAACTAAACATTTTTTTTACTGCCTAACTATATTTTTTTTAGTGTATGTTATTTTTCTAATCTTGTAACTTTTTTTATGTTTGTAAAAATTTTGTTATTAACTATACATCACTAATATTCGTGTTTATTTTGGTATGATCTCTCTTGGTCTTAACCATGTCATTTTTATATACATATATTTTTTTTTTTTTTTGTTAATTTCCAAGTTGTCCATAGTTTTTTTTTAAGTTTTGTTTGTTCCCCTTCAAAATTTGTTGCTGTTGTTAGTTGTTTCCGTCCGTATTATGTCTTCTAATTACTGTTTTCTGTCTAAATTCTAGACATAATTACTTTTTATACAATTTGTTCAATTTACCAAAAATTACAATGGATGTATTTTTTTTTTGTTTTTTATATATCTTTAGGAGTTCATTTATCTTTTGATTTTTTTTTTTTTTCATTCTTGTCATTATTAGGTCCATAACTGATGACTTTAAATATTACTCATATATATTATTTAGCATAAAGCCAGACAAGACAAGTCAGTCTTTCGAAATATTATTATATATTTCTATGAATTTTTGATTTATTATGTGTTTCAGTTTTTTTTTTTGTGATTTTGTAGTTGGAAGTCACAATTCTTGTGAAATGCCTTAAGGCGTAATTTTAAAAACTTAACCCCTTTTAGTACTGAAAATTTAATAGACAGAGACATTTTTTGTAAAGATAAATTATAAGATTCTGAAAAGTTTTTTCTTATTGAAAAATTTTTGAGTATTTTCTTTTTTAGAACAATTTTTACATTCTATAACAATTTTTTATGGCGATCCTGCAATTACATCAACGTAAATATAAAGCTTTATTTTCTTTTAAGTCCCTTTTTAGTGATTTGTTTACGACTTTTAAGGGTTAATGCGTTGGAGTTTTTCTTTAATGGCTTTTATTGATATATTTATTGAAGCTAATTGAGTTTTATTATTTAAGAGAATTTTTTGTCTCATAAAAACTTAATAAGTAGTTTTATGAGGGGTAACCATTGTTTATTCAAACATCCTACTACGGAGTAAGTCTCAAAATACGAGGGTTGTTAGAAATGTTTACTGATTTATTAAAAAAAGAAAATAAGAAATTGTCAAACAATATTCTCTGCAGTTAAAAAAGCTTTATGACAAAGTAAAGCTCGAACTTTGATCATTAATTAGTGGAATAGGGGATTTAAAAGTGAGAAATGAAACTTAGCTTAATAGTTTATTTAAAAGCTTTATTACTGGTAATTAAGACTTTGATCGATTTGTAATTCAAATAAAAGCTTTATTAAGTAATTAAATGAATACAGAAACGATATATATTAAATAGTTCAACTTAGTCAGTTTTTTTTATTGCTAATTATTGATTCACTTGATTTATAATGATAATGAAACCTGAAAAGCTCCTATTAAAATATTTTTTTATCAAATCAATCTATGCGGAATTTTTTAAAAGACGAATTATTTAAATTAAAGCTTTTTTGAATTCATAAGTCAAATAAAAGCTTAATCACAGTTCTGTATACATGTTTCGTTATAAATTTATACAAATTACCTTTATTATGACATATTAATTAAAGTTTTGTTTCTACTGTCAAGTGACCATTATCAAAACCTCCTTTAATATTTGTTTGCATAAAAAAAAATCAAAAATATATACAAATACTGAACCTTTCTTATATGTATATTAAGAACAATAACAAATACATGCATACAATTTTTTATATATAAAACTATATTATGTACACAACTATATGCGTCATTTGAGCTTAGACATTATTTTTTTTACTTTTTTCTACTTCTTCTTGTAAGAAACACAAAAAGTGGTAGTGATTAAGAAGAGTAGGATGAAAGAGGAGTAAGATCACTTTTTTGTGTATTAAGATAGCCGCTCGTGCCTTTACAAAACTCGACACAGAAAAATCGTGAGTTGAACACAATTCAACAACCTTAGAGCAGTTGTTGTATGTATAAAAGTAGTTGTTGTAGTTTATCAATGCTTACAGCAAATATAAAATAAGTTAAACAGCAAAATAAAAAAAACTAAGTACACCAAAATCGATACGACCTGGTAGAAAATTTATGTAAAAAGTAGGCTGAACTGAGCGGTTATAAAAAGTGGGATTCGTTGAAACTTTGACTGTGAAGCTTTTGTTTAGATTAGACATTCTAATTTTTTAAATATTATAAATTTTTTTGATTTAATGCGTTTATTTTGACAAACAACTTTTTTCACTAAAAGCTTTTATTTTGACTAAAAGGTTTTATTTTGACTAAAAGCTTTTATTTTGACTATAAGCTTTTATTTTGACTATAAGCTTTTATTTTGACTAAAAGCTTTTATTTTGACTAAAAGCTTTTATTTTGACTAAAAGCCTTTATTTTGACTAAAAGCTTTTATTTTGACTAAAAGCTTTTATTTTGACTAAAAGCTTTTATTTTGACTAAAAGCTTTTATTTTGACTAATAGCTTTTATTTTGACTAAAAGCTTTTATTTTAAATAAAAGCTTTTTATTTTGACTAAAAGCTTTTATTTTGACTTAAAGCTTTTATTTTGACTAAAAGCTTTTATTTTGACTAAAAGCTTTTATTTTGACTAAAAGCTTTTATTTTGACTAAAAGCTTTTGTTTTGACTTAAAGCTTTTATTTTGAACAAAAGCATTTATTTCAATCAAAAGCTTTTATTTCGACTAAAAGCTTTTATTTGGCCAAAAAGCTTTTATTTTGACTAAAAGATTTTATTTTGACCTACTACTTTTATTTTGACTAAAAGCTTTTATTTTGACTAAAAGTTTTTATTTTGACTTAAAGCATTAATTTTTACTAAAAGCTTTAATTTCAATTTAAGATTTTATTTTGACGAAAAGCTTCTTTGTTTGATCAAATTTTTATATTAACTAAAAGCTTTTATTTTAAATTGAATATTTTTAGTTTGCTTAAATTTTCATAAAAAGCTTTCGGTCATCAAAATCTTTAATAATAGATAAAAGCTTTTAGTTTAACTGAATATTTTTAATTTATTAAATTTTCATAAAAATCTTCATGGTTTACTCAAGCTTTTAATTTTTGCTTAAATCTTTAATAATTGTCATTATTGACATTATAATAATAATAATTTTGATCTCATGATCAATTGTTTTTATTTACTTCTTACATTTAATTACAAATAATTTTTAATAATGTCAACCTAACCGAGAACTGGTAAAAGTGACAGTTGTCCGGTTGTATCGAAATCGACCAAGGGTTTTGTTGGGAATCGAACCCACGACCTCCTGTTTCATAGACTAGCACGCTACCAACTAAACCACAGTGGCCCCCCTTAAATCTTTAATTTTAGATACAAAATTTAATTTTGAATAAAACTTTTAGTTTCACTTAAAGCTTTTCTATACTAAAATCGTTGAGACCTCATAGAAAAATAAACAGAAAATTGTAATTTGGCTACTTGATCTTGGAGCTTTAACTCTGAAAAAAGTTTTATTTTGACTAAAAGATTTTATATTGACTAAGCGTTTTTTTTTTACAAAAAATCTTTTAAATAAGCTTTTCGAAACTAAAATCATTGTTATTTGCGATTTTAATTATTTGTTTTTCACTTAAAGCTTTTATTTTGACTAAGATCTTTTATTTTGACTAAAATCCTTTATTTTGGCTGAAATTTTTAATTTTTATCAAAATTTTTTATTATAACTAAAAGCTTGATTTATGACTTAAAGCTTTTGTTATGACTAAAAGCTTTTATTATCTTAGAGCTCTTATTATGATTTTAATCTTTTATTATGACTAACAGTTTTTATTATAATTAAAAGCTTTTATTATGGCTTCAAGCTTTTATTATGACTTAAAGCTTGTATTTTCTCTAAACATTTTAGTTTTTGGTGAAAATATTTTATACAAGCTTTTAGTTACTTAAGTCATTTATTAAGATAACATGATTTATCTTGACTTAAATCTCTTTTTTTATGTTATACTTTTTATTTTACTTGTCTAAACGCTTTTGTTTTCAGTAAAACAATTTGTTTTGGCTAAAAAATAAAAACTGTTTTTTGTTTTGTAAAAGCTTTTTTTAAATAAAAATAGAGCTTTACCGTAAGCTTTCCTTCAAACTTCGTCTGTAACCTAAAAAATCTGTTTTGTCATTTATTTATTAATGCTTTTCCTACTGGCCTTTCGTACCACCTTAAATTCAATGAAGCCTTTTTTGTATTTTTTGGTTTTATTTTTGATCGGTTTACGGCTGCTGCTGTTGTTGTTTGGCAGTTTTGTTACTGACTGACTGCTTTTTTGCTCCTGCTGTTTTTTTTTTGTTATATTTTGGACAAACTGGTTTTTATAAGATTTTTCGTATAGTTTTGTATTTGATGTAAATAAATTAAAGAAAAATAAAAAATAAAGAACAGTCAAACACCAAAAATTCTATACAGCTTGAAATATTGAATTTTTTTTTCAATTTTGCCTTTTTTATATACTTTGATTTAGGTTTCAGTAATGTTGTTGTTTGCCTTATAGTTGTTGATAGTGTTTATTCTAAGTATTGTACGTTGATTCTTCTCCTACATAGTGTGTTAGGAACAGTGATTTCAACACATTTTTTTTAATAGAAAAGCGTTGGTTGGAGAAGAGAGAATAAATTATAGTTTATTTTGAAAATTTTCCAGGCTGAACTTTTATTAAAAAAAAAAAAAATACTACGAATCTGCTTTTATATCAACTAAATTATTTCTTTTATAAATTCAAGTACGATATTTTAACAAAAAAAGTAAACGATTGAGCTTTCATACCAAATACAAACATTTAACTAAACTTTATTTTGCCATTAAGCTTACATTTGATCCATCAATTTGCTTTTAATAAAGCTCCTTATTCGCTTATCATTGAAAATACTATTAGCTAAAAGCTTTTTTATTTTGGCTAAATGCATAAATTTTGACTTAAAGCTTTTTTTTCAATCTTTAATTTAAAAAAAAAAAATATTTATTTGAACAAAAATGTGTTTTTTTAATAAAGGCTTTTATTTTGGCTAAAAGCTTTGATTTTAACAAAAATATATTATACTATTACTATTTTATTTCGACTAAAAGCTTTTTTCGACTATTAGCTTTTATTTCGACTAAAAGCTTTTATTTCGACTTATTTTAACATAAAGTTTTAATTTTATCTCAGGGCTTTTATTTTGACTAAAAGCTAATGTTTTGACTAAAAGCTTTTATTTTGATTAAAATTTTATATTTTGACCAAAATCTTAAATTTTTATAAAAGCTTTTGTTTTGATTAAAATCTTTTGTTTTGATTAAAATCTTTTGTTTAAAATTAAACCTTCTTTTGATTAAAAGCTTTTAAAGCAGCGTGTATGTTAATTATTTAATTGCTTATCATATTTACTTTACTTATTTTATATTCAGTTTCATTTCATTCTTTTAATTATCATATTTGTTTTCATTCTTTTAAATTTCTGAGACACTGTAGAATTTTCAATGTTCATTTGATTTAAATATTTTTTGATTTTATTTGTTTGGACTTTGTAAACAAAATAATTGTATAAAGGGAGAAATATTTTCAAAATAATTTCAATTAGCTTTCTGACTTCAAATAAGAAACTTTGATCGGTCTTCGGATACGAACGGGTTTTCTAAATAAAAAAGTCCTTAAAGCAATTATTTAAAAGTGTTTTATTTAAATTCAATGACAACATACAACCTTCGGAACAAGGTTGTTTCACATTTATTTTAATAAAAAAAAACTGTTAATTTTATTAAAAGCTTTTATTTTGACTAAAATCTTTTATTTTGAAAAGATTTTATTCTGACAAAGCTTTTATTTTTACCAAAATCTTTTATTTTTATAAAAGCTCTAATTTTTATTAAAATAGGTTGTTTTGACTTAACCTTTTTTTTATTAAAAGCTTTTATTTTGATTAAAAAAAATTAGTAATGCCGAATTAATAAGCCAAACCAACCAAAAATCTTTCACCTATGAAATAAAAAAGCGGAAGTATTGGTGGTTCGGTCATATACTAAGGTCAAACAACGCCATTGCCAAAATTGCTCTACAGTAAAACCCCAAGGCCAATGGAGGATATGCAGACCTAAAAATACATGGCGCAAAACATTAGAAAGAGAGTTACAACCGATTGGCTATTCATGGGCAGATGCAATATGAACAGCACCAAACAGAACGAGTTGGAGATTATTAACTGAGGCCGTTTGCTCCCAACTAAAATCTTTTATTTTGACTTAAAGCTTTTATTTTGACTTAAAGCTTTTATTTTGACTTAAAGCTTTTTTGACTTAAAGGGTTCATTTTGACTTGAAGCTTTTATTTTGACTTGAAGCTTTTATTTTGACTTGAAGCTTTTATTTTGACTTGAAGCTTTTATTTTGACTTGAAGCTTTTATTTTGACTTGAAGCTTTTATTTTGACTTGAAGCTTTTATTTTGACTTGAAGCTTTTATTTTGACTTGAAGCTTTTATTTTGACTTGAAGCTTTTATTTTGACTTAAAGCTTTTATTTTGACTTAAAGCTTTTATTTTGACTTAAAGCTTTTATTTTGACTTAAAGGTTTTATTTTGACTTAAAGCTTTTATTTTGACATAAAGCTTTTATTTTAACTAAAAACTTTTATTTTGCCTAAAAGCTTTTATTGACAAACACCCAAGTAAAAATGGGAAGAATAAACCCATTTTTCGGATGAAATTGTATCCGTTCGATTAAAACTGATCTATTTTTTTGGATCAGTACTGATCTTTCAAATCTGGGATCAGTACTAATCTTTCAAATCTCGGATCAGATGTTATATATAAGAATATATCTAAACATTTTTACTCTGACAGCTTGTTTTTTTTTTGACTTAATGCTTTTATTTTGACTAAAATCTTTTATTGTGACTTAAAGCATTTATTTTGACTTAAAGTTTTTATTTTGACTAATAGCTTTAATTTAATATGACTTAAAGCTTTTCTTTTATAAAACATTTTATTATTACTGAAAGCTTTGAATAAAAGCGTTTGTTTCAACTGAATACAATAGTGTTTAGCTTAAGCTTTCAAAATCTTATAACTATACAATTTTCTATATATTCCCAGCAAAAAAAGTGCGGAGTACTTCTATTTGGAGTGCTTTAAAACTAAAACAAATGTAATGAAATACAACAAAAATAACAAAAAACACAAGAAAAAAACACACAAACAGTTTTTTCTACTCCATAAAAAGTTGTTATTCAGCACTTAAGTCATTACCTTCTGCGACACTCCCATACAAAAGTAAGTAGATATTCAGTAGATAAGAAGTACTCCGAGCTTTCAAACAACTTCCAACTACTTCCACGGAGTAGTTCTTTTCTACTGAATATCTACTTACATTTGTATGGAGGTGTCGCGATAGGTAATGAGTTAAGTGCTGAATATCTATGTTTTCTGGAGTAGAAAAAACTGTTTGTGTGTTTTTGTCTTGTGTTTTTTGTTATTTTTGTTGTATTTCATTACATTTGTTATAGTTTTAAAGCACTCCACTGAGAAGTGGTAATGACTTTTTTTGCAGGGTTTGTAAAAATCCTAATTTAATAAAGCCCCCCTTTATCTTTCATGAAAAATAGCTACATTAGCATCTCTAAATTACCAGCTTTTTAAGTACAGATTTTTTTGATTGTATTGTTTTTAGCTTTTTTTTTTGTTTTGTGTACTTTGTTTTTA
Organism: Pegoplata infirma; assembly: GCA_963921195.1. Classification (NCBI taxonomy): domain Eukaryota; kingdom Metazoa; phylum Arthropoda; class Insecta; order Diptera; family Anthomyiidae; genus Pegoplata; species Pegoplata infirma. Next base: position 293,104,936 of record OY992536.1, on the reverse strand, counting down.
ATATTCTCGATGATTTTATTGTTTATTTTTTGTTTTTATGTTCGACTTTGACCGTTTTTGAAAATTTGAAATTGTGTTGCCTTTTTTTAACATGTTTCTAAGCAAAGCTTTTCATAAGTTGAGAGGGAGTATTGAAAAAGAAGGCCTTTGACTTGGTTTTTTAAAAGATTTGTTTAGAATTGTTTAGTTTTGAAAGCAACCCAAAGTCAAACTTAAAGAGGAAGTGGGCGATCAGCAAGCAGCATCGTATTTTGTTTCATATTCTTGGATTCTTCTTTTCGTTTTTTGTATTTTTTTTTCACAAAATTAACGTACTATGTACTACATAGTTGTGGTTCATGTACCTTTTTTGGTTTGGGATGTAATGTTGTTACACTGTTATTAGAAAACTAAAGCATGTTTTTTGCTAGCTTGTTCTTGCAGTTCTAATACTTGTTAGAGAAAATAGTAGTGTTGTGGATTTTTCATGGAATTGTATATTTTGAATTAATGTTTGGTTAGATCTTCTAAAAAGATTTTGTTAGATTTTTGCTGTTTTTTTTTTTTGTATTGTAAGTCCTCTTAAGGTTTTTTTGTTAAAAGCTTTTTGCATGTTTTTGCAGTACACGTGTAAATACCAGGTACATCTAGTCGTCGTCATCTTCCACATCCTCATAGTCGTTAACATTAAGGTGAGGTTTTAGGTTCTTGTTGATTTTTTTTTTATAAATACCCACCTTCTATTTCATTATTTTTTTTTTATTTTTATTAGCTAACAGGGCAAGGAAGATTGTGTAAATGAAAATTTAAAACCTTTGACCGTTTAAAAAGGGTTAGAAGTTGAAACGACTTGGATATTTCTTCAACGGGAATTCTCCTAATAAGGAATCGCTACAATTGGGTTTTAAAAGCTTTTCTATTGTCGATTTTAATGCATATTTTAATTGCTAAAAACACAATTTTAGTATATAAACTTCCTTGCCCTGCTTATTACTATTCGTGCATTTCTATATTTTTTCTTGAACTAACAAAAAAAATGTGATTGAACTCATTTGAACTTTAACATTTAATGATTTTTATTTTTTTTTAAGTAAATGAAAATCTTTTTGTTGTCATTAGTTGGGAAATTGTTAATAGCTGTTTTAATAATAGCTTAAAGTTGTAAAACGAAAAACGAAGCTTTAATTAAGCTTTTTTTTTAGACTATAAAATAAAACAGTGTTAAAGCTTTTATTTCAACTATAAAAACCATTATTAAGTATAAAGCTTTTATGTTAATCATAAAAACTATTGTGATTAAGCTTTTATTGAAGCCAAAAAAATAACTAAAATTAAGCTTTTATTTAACATAATTATTTAGATTTTAGTTCAATTGCAACCGAATAGAATTAACGATAAAGCTGTTAGATGAAATACTTACAATAAAAATAAAGCTTTAATTTCAGCAATAGTAACTATAAATAAATCCTCGATAAAGCTTTTGTTTTAACTATAAAGACAATAATTATTAAGCTTTTATTACATACAGTAGCTTTGACTAAACTTTAATGAAGCTTTCGTTATGCCTATAAAACTTAGTTTAAAAGGCTTAAACTGGAACTCCATTGATCTTTTATGCTTTAATACTAACTTTTTTATAGCTAAAACTACCTTGTTTTTCAAAATTTGCTACACTTAGAGAAAAATGCTTAATAATATTTATGACATGGTTTCATAAAAAAAAAAAAAAATTCATTATATTTATGAAACTTTCATAAATATAATGAAGTTTTATGTAAAAGTCTATGAAATGCATTTCATAAAATTTCATGATTTCTTAAAAAAAAATCATAAACGTGTCATATGATTTTTTATAATATGATTAAGAAATTAGGGCAAAACAATTTAGCTCTTAAAGCCGATTTTTAAAATTTTAATTCCTTATTTTAGTTCTTCCAATAAAAATATCACAAATTTGATTTCTAGAAAAAAAATAATGCATTTGCTTTATTTATGAAACATTTCATAAATACTATGAAAGTTTTTCATAAATGTAATGAAACTTGAGTTTGTCCAATGTAACTGTTTCATAAGTATTATGAAATATTTCATAAATACTATGAAACATTTCATAAAAATAATTTTTTTTTTTTTCAAGTATTTCATTATAAATATGCAACTATTTCATAGTACCAATGAAGTGGTTCATAAATACTATGAAATAGTTTTCTAATATGATCAAATATTAAAGAAAAAATTAATTAAATCTATGAAATTTTTTCATAAAAGTTTATGAAATTTTATGCATTATATTTATTGAAAACTTTCACAAATAAAACGAAAAATTTTATAAATATTGACACTATGAATAATTATAAAACTGTTTCACTGTATTTATGAAACTTTTACATTACGCGAACTTTAATGAAGATTTTCATTATATTTATGACATCATAAATATAATGAAGCTTTTTCTTTGAGTGTACTTTTTGGCCGTAATAATTTATCCTTTTTGTTGCCGTATTTTATTGCATATATTTATTTCCCCCCATCACGTGTGCGAATATATGTTTTGACAAACTTATAAATATTATTACCATCATTATCATAAAAATTATGTACGAGAGTAGCAGTTTTAGTCGTCATCCTCCTCTTCATATGATCATCATCGATTTTAAATAATGCACATACAGTTGTGGAGTTTTGAAATTATGAACCACTGCTGGATCATAAATTTTTAGCATAAATGCATTTCCATAAGTAGGTTTCTTCTATGCATAAAAGTCAGTGACACTTGAGGAGAGCGTAGATAGATATACTTAACTAATCATAACGATAATACAAAATGCTACTACTAACGACAGCAACAACTTACGAAAAAAAAAAATAAATGGCAAAGATATAAAAAAAAGAAAGAAATTACTTTGTAAAAAAAAATATAAATACAATCGTTGCATTTTTTTTTTATTTCTTCAATATTGCAAAAAAAGAAATATTAAAATTATGAATATCTAAGTAGTACATTGAAATATAACAGTTGGGGGCATAATTTTAATAGTACTTGGATTAGTTTGTGAAAAGATTCACAAAAACTGTTGAAATTTTAAGTTTTTAAATCCTTATTTAAGAAAGTTCAATTTAAATTTAGAGAACCCTTTTGGAATTCAAAAAAGCCCTATTGAAATTCATAAAAGCTCAACTGAAATTTAGAAACCTCAATTGAAATTTATAAAACTAATTGAGAATTTAAAAATAACAATAACAAATTTTAAAAAAGCCAAGTGAAATCAAAAAAATATAGAAAAGCCGTTTTAAAATTCAAAAACGCTTAAAAAAAATTAGAAAATCCCAATTTAAATTCAGAAAAGCTTAATTAAAATTTAAAAATCTCAATTTAAATTTAAAAAATCTCATTTTAACTTCAGAAAATCCCAATTAAAATTCAGAAAAGCCCATGTGAAAATCTGAAGGCTCGTTTGAAATATAGAAAACCCAATCAGAATTCAAAAAAGCTCATTTGAAATTCAAAAGTTAGGATAAAAATTGAAAAAGGCGAAAGTTAAATTTAGAAAAGCCCAAAACAAATTTGAATCAAATCAAAAAATTTTGTAAAATTATAAAAAGAAATCGGAAATCTGAGAAAAGTTCTTTAAAAACTGAAAAAATTCAAAAACTATGTTAACTCGAAAAAAAACACAAGGTCAGCAAAAATAAAAAAAAAAATTATAAATCTCACAATGAAAAAATCTGTAAAAATCGACAAAATTATAGACATTTCTGGTATTTCCTATACCGGTTTCAAACACCCCAGTTAGTGTCATCATCAGTAGGATTTTAAATGTCAGTTTGTCTTGTTAATGAAAACTGTTTTTTATATATGTGAATATTTATAAATTCTACAGAATAAATTTTGACAGTTTCCAACACTACAATTCTATTTCTAGCAATCTCAACCTCACTTCATACTTTCTTTCAACTTTTTTGTCTCTTACATTATTTCGCAAGGGTTACCAATATAGGCTTCGATTTATTGCCAATAAACCGCTTTAAGTGAAATATTGGGCGAAATTTTCACACGGCGCCTAAGTCAAAAAATGGTCCGATGGTAATCAAATTTGATAAATATTTTCTACTTTCATGAAATTTGAGAGATTTATGTGAAAATCGGGAAGGTGGTTTGTATGGAGGCTACAAGAAGAACTAGTTCGATTTCTTTAAAATTCCGAATAGAGATTTGTGAGGCCAAAACACGTTTTTCCTGCCAAATTTCGAAAAGATACCTATTATAGTACGATTTTTAGAGGCATTTAAGCCAAAACTAACGAGGATCTTTGTATTGGGGCTAGGTCTAAATATGGACCGATTTTTTTCTAATTTCAATAGCGTTCGTCCTTGGGTCAAAAGAAGCTTAAGTTTCAAATTTAAGACAAATCCGTTAAAAATTGCGACCTGTATCGTACAGCGTTTACATGGACGGGCATACGGACAGTCGGACTAACGGACATCGCTAAATCGACTCAAAAAGTGATTCTGAGTTGATCGGTAAACTTGAAGGTGGGTCTAGGACCAATATTTCGAGTACCCAGCTAAAAATGAAATAAATATAATCATATATGAAGATATATGGATCATATATGGATTTATATAACCATATATTATCATATATGCCTCCATATATGTTTATATATGATCTGATCCGAAAATTGGCCCGATATGAGCTCGTATATGATCATATATATTTCTTTTTTGACTGGGTAGTTACAAACATCAGCACAAATTTATTATACCCTGTAACACAGAGTGGTGTAAAAACAAGTAAGAAAATTATAGTCGGTCAAGACCGACCACATGATACCCTACACCAGTGGTTTCTGGAAAATGGATTTCAAGTCCAAACATGGGCCGATTGGATCTATATGAAATTGGCATATTTGTGTTGCCAATAGAGCGATTTTACTGAATATCAGGAGAAATTTTTATATAGGTCTAAGTCCAAAAATTATTTATTATATTCAGAATTGATTAGGGCACCAAAGTACACGTTTAACACCTACAAACATAATTTTTATCAAATATTTCATATTTTCATGAATTTGGAGAGATTTATGTGAATATCGGGAGAGTGGTTTGTATAGGGACTACAAGGAGAATTGACCCGTTCCCTTTAAAACTTGGAATGATGATTTTTGAATACAAAATATGTTTATCTGTCAAGTTTCGGAAGGATACCTACACAGAAAAAAATAAAAAAAATATTTAAGTAAATTTTTAATACTATTGAGTAAAAAATTACTCAATTTTGCACCAGTAAACGATTTAATAGTATTGAGTAAATTTTTAATAAAAATTTATTAAATGTTTGAAAAAAAATTTGAGTAAATTTTTTATTGACACAATTAAAAATTTACTCAAAATTTATCTATTTATTTTTTTAAAAGTTTAAAATTTTTTTACGAAAAAAAAAACAAAAAACTTGTTTTTCCAAACTTTACCAAACATATTTATGTCTCAAAGACATAGGAAAATTTTATAAAGACGATTACAAAATTTCATTTACATACACAAAAAACTATAAACTAAACGAGAATTCAAAAAACTATGAGAGTTTGAAAAAAATTAAAAAAATTATTAAATTTTTATTAAATTATTTACTCAAATTGTTTTTAAAATTTTTAAGTAAATTTTTAATTGCGTCAATAAAAAATTTACTCAAATTTTTTTTCAAACATTTAATAAATTTTTATTAAAAATTTACTCAATACTATTAAATCGTTTACTGGTGCAAAATTGAGTAATTTTTTACTCAATAGTATTAAAAATTTACTTTATTTACTCAATTTTTGTTTTTAAATTTAAACAAGTGATTACTCAAATTTGTTTCCTCCATATTTTTTTCTGTGTATTATAATACGGTTATTAGAGTCCTTTGAGCCAAATTATAAAGTGACGTTTGAATGGGGGTTAGGTCTAAATATGGACCGATTTTTTTTAAATTTCAATAGCCTGCGTCCTTGGACCAAAGGAAGCTTATGTTTCAAATTTCATACAAATCGATTGATAATTAAGACCTGTATCGTGCTCACAACGTTTGCATGGACATACGAACGGACATCACTAAAGCGTCTCAAAAAGTGATTCTGAGTCGATCGGTATACTTGAAGGTAAGTCTAGGACCAAAATTTTGGATAGTTACAAACATCAGCACAAACATCAGTGCCAAAGAATGATCTAGGATATAAAAATAAAAAAGCATAAATCTCACAATGAAAAAATCTGTAAAAATCGAAAAATTCGCGAAAATTTAGAAAACATAAAAAATGTAAAAAATTGCAGAACAAAATATCTGAAAATTCGGAAAACTTTAAAAATATTTAAAATAAAAATATTAGAAAAGTTAGTTAAAATCAGGAAAACTCAGAAAAAAACTGGAAAATTGGTAACAAAAAATTTATTAAAATTAAAAAAAAATCTCAAAAAACTCGGGAGAATTTAAAAATATTTAGAAAAATTTAAAAAACAAAAATTCAGATATCCGCTAGATTTTTTTTTACCAGAGATGTCTGTTCTCAAAAAAAAAAAAAAAACAGAATTCCGGAAAATAAGTGAAATTATGGAAAATTAAGAAAAATTTGCGAAATATGCTGAAAACTCGGAAAATAATTTCAGGATTGCCACTCTCATTTTTAATACACAACATTAGGTTTAGTATTAAAAAAAGTTAAATCTTAAAAAAATTCAGAAAAATTTACAAAAATTTTGTAAAACTTAATAAAATCGGAAAATCGCTGGAAACACAGAAAATCCTGATCGTTCAGTTTAAAAAAAAAAATACTTGTGATTGTTTTTTCTCGATTTAGTCATCCCAGCAAAACTTTTTTTACCAAATAAAAAAACTATAATGCATGGGACACCTTATACATCGCGGCATCGGTGATTTTCTCATAGGATAAGACTCAAAGTAAGTATAAAACTAATGACTTCTTTGGCATTTCGTGTGTAACGCTTCGAAACATGTGGAAAGATGCAGTCCAAAAAAAGAGAGCTAGACCGTTTAAATTTGGCACGAGTATTTCTTATCATAGGCAGGTTAAGTTCGTAAATATGTAAAATCAGACCAGGGAAAGAAAAGTTTCCCTTAAAAAAACTAATAAAAACTTTGAAAACACTATTTTCTTTTAGTTTTTTTTGTACAAATTTAAGGTCCTGCATTTAAACCAAGTTGACGTTTTCGATTACAGCCCCATGCTGGGCGCCATAAAGTTAATGAGAATTTTTTTTTTAGTTTTAAAGTTATTCTGAATTATTTTTTTCAATTGCAATAAAAATAAAACAACACAGAAAAGTTTTTCAAGATTTAAAATATTTTAGAATGTAGTTTTTATAATAGTGTTTCAAATCGTAAAGAAAAATCTAAAAAATTCGGATAATATAAAAAAAAAACTCAAACAAATTCAGGACTATCCAAAAAGAGGAGTTAGAGAATTTGCTGTTGGTTAACACACATATATTTTTGTTATTTTTAAAAAGAAAAAAAATTCTAATCAAATTTTGTAATCACTGATACTTAAATTTTGTAGCCCCGTGCTGGGCGCCAAAAAGTCGATGGAAGTCTTTTTTCAGTTTCAAAATAATTCCGATTAATATTTAATTTTCAATAAATATAGATACAAAGAATATTGTTTTAAAACCGCTTCCCAAGTGCTATAATTTAGCATAATTTTTTAACTCTTCTGTATTTGGATTATATAAATGAAAAAAAAAAAAAAAATATATAGATTGTTTTTCCTTATACATATTTATTTTTTCATACATTCATACATACAGGGGCGTATCCAGGATTTTATTTCGGTGGGGGCCCAACATTTTTTTTAATTTTTTTTTTTTACAAAAAATTTACATAACAGCACATGTCTAAGAATTTTTCTCGATCTTTTCCTTAAACTGAATGTAACACAATCAGATTCTTCATTTTTGTGTAAGTTTAAAACTGTTGGGGGGAAAAAAAATTAAAATTTTTTTATATTTTAAAATTTTTTGCGAGACTTAAGCCTTTTTTTCAAGTGTGAATTGTATCAGATGCTTATACATTTTAACAAAGAAGATTATCAGAATCTGATTTTTTTTTTTTTTTCAAAGAAAAGTCTATGTTTCTATGACAATTTTCAGTTAAGACAGTTTTTGTTATAGAAAAAGTCAAAGACTCTAAATCAGTGGTCGGCAGAAAGAGAGTATATGAATCACAGTACATGAGTAGTAGGCTCACAGAGGTGCATTTGATGTGTGTAAGTATTAGTGACAGCACACGGTGTAACTTTTGACGTTTCATACAAAACGTAAACAAACAACATAAATACATACACAAAAGCTCATACGTACAGGCACACTTACACAAGACAGCGATGATAATTCTGTACTAAAAACTATACCACCATATTGGAAAGTACGCAATTAGCATCAGTGTTTGCATACTAGTCTGTACTGTGATATGAATGCATTGTTGTATGAATATAAATATGCATGTGTTAGTATATTTCTTAAACAAAGCGACATCAACCAACTTGTTGTTGTATTTTTATGCTCTTAGTTGTGAGTTTTGTTGACATTCGTGTTGAATACATGTGTATAGCCGAATGTGTTCGGGATCCATGTGCAATAGATGCCGACCACTGCTCTAAATCATATTTCCAATGGAAAACGTTTCTCGGTTAAAAGTCACTTTAGAAAATGATTCTATAAACATATTCAAAAAAAGTCTAAAATTCTTAAACATTTTTCCTATAGAAAAAGTCTAAGATTCTCAGACATTTTTCCTATAGAAAAAGTCTCAGATTCTTCGACAATTTTTCTATAGAAAATGTCTCAGATTTCAGACATTTTTTCTACAGAAAATTTGTTAGATTCTGAGACATTTTTCCCATCGAAAAAGTCTCAGATGCTTAATCACTTTTTCCTATAGAAAAAGTCTCAAATTCTAAGACATTTTCCTATAGAACAGGTCTCAGATTCTGAGACATTTTGCCTATAGGATATTGTGAGATTCTGAAATATTTTTCATATAGAAAAAGCCTCAGATTCTAAGTCATTTTTCCTAAAGAAAAAGTCTCAGATTCTGAAATATTTTTCCAAAAAACAATACTCAGATTCTGAGACATTATTCTTATAGAAAAAGATATTTTTACAATAGAAAAAGTATCAGATTTTGAGCATTTTTCTATACAAAAAGTCTCAGCTTGTGTCTCTGAGACCTTTAAAGATAATTTTTATTAAGAAAAATTCGTTGATTCTGAGACATTTTTCGTAAAAAAAGTAAAAGATTCTGAGACATTTTCCTAGATTGTAAGAAAAATTCAGAGAAATTATTCCTATAGAAAGTTTTCAGATTCTAAAACATTTTTAATTTTTCAGATTCTAAGAATTTTTTTATTGCAAAAATCTCAGATTTTGAGACATGATTTAGATTCAGAGACATTATTCCTGTAGAAAGTTCTCAGATTCTGAAAAATTTTTCATATAGAAAAGCTTCAGATTCTGAGAATTTTTTCCTATAGAAAAAGTTTTAGATTCTGAGAAAAAGGCCAATATTTTAAGACATTATTCCTATAGAAAAAGTCTTAGATTCTCAGACATTTTTCTTATTGAAAATTTTAGATTCTGAGACATTTTTTTTAGAAAAGTGTAAGATTCTGGGACTTTTTTTTTTTTTAAGAAATAGTCTTGTTCTGAGATATTTTTCTAAAAGACAAAGTCTTATTTTAAGATTTGACTTCATTTTACTTACAATTAGGTCCATTTTTTGTTTACATAAAACTTCAGGTTCTAAGATATTTTTTTAATTAGAATCTTAAGTTGAAAAGTTTCAAATTCTAAGAAAAAAATTTCAGATTTTGAGATTTTTTTAACAGAAAAAGTTTCAAAACATTTTTCTTAAAAAAATTTTAGATTCTTAATATTTTTCGATTTTTTTAAGAAGTTTTTTAACATTGTACTTGTTGTTTGATACCAAATCCTGAAATTTGGGAAATCATTTCGGGGGGGGGCCCGGGCCCCCGGGCCCCCCCCCATTGTATACGCCACTGCATACATACATTCACAAAAAAAAAAACTTAAATATGTAATTTATGCATACATCAGTGTAATTGTAGTAGATTTATGAATAAAAAATTGTACAATTGCATTCATACAAAAATGCAATGCATGTATGTATGTCTCTTTGTCCGTCCGTCTGTCTGTCTGTCCGACTGTCTTTCAGTTAAATGAAGTAAAGTGAAGTAATGTAAAGTATGTTACAATAATTATGATTCATTGATTGATGCCATCGATAATTGCTAATGTATGCAATTTACGACGCGATATGCAGTTTATTTGCAGTTTATTTTGTTTTTTTTTGGGGTGAAATTACAAAAAAAAAATTGCACACATCAGTTTTAAAGCGATTGATTCAACCATATTTGTTGTATTTGCCCTGAATTTAGATTTTTTTCATTTTCTTTTTCAAAATTACCCGTATTTATTTAAATGGTGTAATATCTTCAATTTTCTTTATTTATTTTTTATTTTTTTTTTGTTATTTCAATTCAATTGAATTGATTATTTTAGTTTAGTTTAAGTACTCTGTTTGTATTATAAGTCAAGAGTCACATAGAAAATATGTAGTTTTCTTCTTTCTAACGAGGGGAAGGTATACCAAATAAGATTTGCAGAACACTTTTCTATGTAGAAAAATTTTATGGAAAGATTCTAAAATTCTAAAGGGTCGTATAGAAAATATACACCCAGAAAAGTTTTACAGTAACTTTTTTACGGTTATTCAAAAAGATTTTAGTTAAAGTTGTTTTAAACGTTTTATCGTTTGTTTTTCAAAGAAAATAAAATATTGAATGATTTATACAGTTGTTAAAGCAATAAACTACAAAAGTTACGGAAAAATATTTTTATCAGTTAAATTATTTTTGACTGATTATACCGTATAATTTTACAGAAGAACGGTTTTTGTAGTTTGTTATTCAAAAAATTTAATTTTTACTCCACAAAATGAAAAATTGTAAACAGTTAAAACAACTGAAATATCGTTTGTTTTTACGGAATGTCTAGTCATTTATTAACGTTTAAAAATAACTGAAAAAGTCTGTTGTTTCAAATGAAATATAAGTAGTCCGTTTTTTAAAAGGAAAAACGATTGTTTTAAACGTTTTTTCAGTTGAATTTACTTACAAAATATTTTTAGTGTATAGTTTTCTTCTTTCTAACAAGGGGAAGGTATACCAAATAAGATTTGGAGAACCCTTTTCTGCGCAGAAAAAAATTATTATTACATTCTATAGTTTTTTTCTTATATTTATAAGAAAATTATAAAAAAAAATAAAATTTTTATTGTTTTTTTTTTTTTAACTTTGCAACTTACATAAGTTATTTGATTAATGCCCCATACGGGGCGCCAAAAAGTTGATTTTATAATTTTGATTTTATTCTGTTCAAAGAATATTTCTTTTAGATTATAAAATGGAAAAGTCTTTCGATTGAAGCCCATGCTAGGCGCGTACAAGTCGGTGCAAGTCTTTTTTCAGTTTAAAATTATTTGGATTTTTTTCCCGTTTACAATAAATACAAAAACCAAAGCAAAGTCGTTCTAGAACTTGAAATCAAAAAATAAAATATTCAAGTCTTTCTGTTACAGCCCCGTGCTGGGCGCCAAAAACTCGCATTGAGCATTTTTTTAGTTTTAAATTTTTTTCGATATATTTTTTCAATAACAATTGCAATACAAATAAAAACCATAGGAACAAAATTATAATCGAAACATTAAATATTCAAGTCTTTTGATTAAAGCCCTATTCTGGGCGCCAAAATGTCAATGCAAGTAGTTTTTTAATTTAAAAATAATTTTTATTTATTTTTCAATAAGAATTACAATAAAAATAAAACCAATGAAAAGTTTGAGTTCTTAAATTCAGACTGAAGTCATTTCATTAAAGCCCCATGATGGGCGCATAAATGTCGATATGAGAATATAAATAATTTTGATAAAATTTTGAGTATAGAACAAACCTTTACAAAGCAAAAACAAAGAAAAATTGTGTAAGAATTTAAAATCGAAAAATAAAATATTCAAGTCTTTTGAATTAAGCTCCATGTTAGGCGCCCAAAAGTCAATGCCAATATTCGTTTAAGTTTTAATATTATTCTGATTTTTTGTCGTTTACAATAAATATAAAAACCAAAGGAAAGTTCTTAAGCATTTAAAATCGAAAAAGAAAATAATCAAGTATTTTGATTAAGGGCCCATGTTGGGCGCCAAAAAGTTGATTCTTTTTCACTATAAAAATTATTGTGCTGTTTTTTTAAAATTGCATTTAAAATAAAAATTTGGAGTTTTTCAAACTCAAAGACTCAAGTCGTTTGATTAATGTTCCATGCAGGGCGCCAAAAAGTCAGTGCGAGTATACTTTTGAGTTTTAATATTAATCTGATTTTTTTGTGGTTAACGATAGATATGAGGAAAGTCTTAATAGAATTTAAAATCGAAAAATAAAATATTTAAGTATTTCGATTAAAGCCCTATGATGGGCGCCAAAAAGTCGATGCGAGTCTTTTTCACTTTAGAAATTATTATGATTTATTTTTTAATTACAATAAAAATGAAAACCAAAGAAAGCTTTAAATTTTTCAACTCAAGAATTTAAATTCGAAAAATAAATTATTTAAGTTTTTCTTTTTAAATCCCATGCTGGGCGCCGAAAAGTCGATGTGAGTCTTTTTTCATTTTTAAAATTATTTTGATTCATTTTAAATTGCAATTAAAATTAAAACCAAAGAAAAGTTTTAGTTTTTTGAACTAAAAGACTCGAGTCATTTGATTAAAGCTCCATACGGGGCGCCAAAAATTTGATGCGAGTCTTCTTTTAAGTTTCAATATTATTCTGATTTTAAAAACCAAAGGAAAGCTTTTATAGAATTTAATATCGAAAAATAAAATATATGAGTCTTTCGACTAAAATCCTATGCTGGGCGCCAAAAAGTCGATGCGAGTATTTTTTCACTTTTAAAATTATATTGATTAATTTTTAAATTGCAGTAAAAATTAAAACAAAATAAAAGTTTTAAATTTAAAAACTCAAAGACTGAAGTCGTTTGATTAAAACCCCATGCAGGGCTCCAAAAATTAGATCTCGATCTTCTTTTAAGTATTAATATTGTTCTGATTTTTTGTCGTTTTTAATAAATATAAAAACCAAAGAAAAGTTTTTATAGAATTTAAAATCGAAAAATATAATATAGTCTTTTGATTAAAATCCTATGTTGGGCGCCAAAAAGTCAACGCGAGTATTCTTTTAAATTTCAATATTATTCTGATTTTTTTGTGGTTAACAATAAATATGAAAACCAAAGGAAAGTTTTTATAGAATTTAAAATCGAAAAATAAATTATTTAAATCTTTTGATCAAAGTCCCATGCAGGGCGCCAAAAAGTCGATGCGGGTCTTTTTTCAATTTTAAAATTATTTTGATTAGTTTTTAAATTGCCATTAAAATAAAAACCTAAGAAAAGTTTGAGTTTTTCAAGCTCAATCGAAGTCATTTGATTAATTCCCCATGCAGGGCGCCAAAAAGTCAATGCGAGTTTTCTTTTAAGTTTCAATATTATTCTGATTTTTTTTGTCGTTTTTAATAAAAATAATCTTTCGATTAAAGTCCCATGCTGGGCGCCAAAAAGTAGATGTGATTTGTTTTTTCACTTTTAGAATTATTTTTTTATTTATTTTTCAATTACAATAACTAAAAATCAAAGAAAAGTTTTAAATTTTCAAACTCAAAGACTTAAGTCGTTTGACTAAAGACCCATGCAGGGCGCCAACAATTCAATGCGAGTCTTCTTTTAAGTTTCAATATTATTCTAATTATACCCTACACCACTCTGTGGTACAGGGTATAATGAGTTTGTGCTGATGTTTGTAACTACCCGAAATATTGGTCCTAGACCTACCTTCAAGTACACCGATCGACTCAGAATGACCTTTTGAGTCGATGTCCGTCCGTCTGTCCGTCCGTCTGTCCATCTATCGGTTTAAGCACAATACAGGTCGCAATTTTCAATCAATTGACTTGAAATTTGAAACTTAAGCATCTTTTGGCCCAAGGACGAAACCTATTGAAATATGAGAAAATCGGTCCATGTTAAGACCTAGCCCCCATACAAACGCCCCCTTTGAATTCGGCTTAAATGACTCTAATAACCGTATTATAATAGATATCGCTTTGAAATTTCGCAGGTTATTAAAAATTTTGCATGCACGAATCTTCATTCCAAGTTTCAAAGAAATTGGGTAAGTCCTTCTGGTAGTCCCCATACAAACCACCCTCCCGGATATTCACATAAATCCCTCAAAATTCATGAAAATGGAAATATTTGATAAAAATTGTATTTTTAGGTCGTTTAACACCTAAAAATGCACTTTAGTAACCTAATCAAATCGGAATATAATTGTACCATTTTGGACTTAGTCCCCCATATAAAAATTTCGACCGATATTCAGTTAAATTGGTCTAAAATAAATAAAATAAAAACTTACAAAAATTTCGAGTTTTTACAACTCAAAGGCTCAATACATTTTATTAAAGCCCTATGCTGGGCGCCAAAAAGTCCATATAAAAACCAAAGAAAAGTTTTTATAGAATTCAAAATCGAAAAATAAAATATTCGAGTCTTTCGATTAAAACCCTATGCTGGGCGCCAAAAAGTCGATGCGGGTCTTTTTTCATCATTAAAATTATTCTGATCTATTTTATTTAAAAAAAAGTTTTAAATTTTCAAACTCAAAGACTCAAGTCGTTTGATTATAACCCCATGGAGGGCGCCAAAAAGTCAACGCGAGTCTTCATTTAAGTTTCAATAGTATTCTGATGTTTTTTGTAGTTTACAATTAATATTAAAACCAAAGAAGTGTTGTTATAGAATTTAAAATCGAATATAAAAATATTCCAGTCTTTCGATTAAAGCCCCAAGCTAGGCGCCAAAAAGTCGATGTGAGTCTCTTTTCACTTTTAAAATTATTTTGATTAATTTTTAAATTGCAATTAAAATAAAAATCTAAGAAAAGTTAGAGTTTTTCAAACTCAAAGACTCAAGACATTTTATTAAAGCCCTTTGCGGGGCGCCAATAAATTGGCGAGTCTTCATTTAAGTTTCAACATTATTCTGTTTTTTTTTGTCGTTTACAATAAATATAAAAACCAAAGGAATGTTGTTATAGAATTCAAAATCATACAATATTTAAGTCTTTCGATAAAAACCCCATGATGGGCGCCAAAAATACAAAAGACAAGCTTTTTTAGAATATAAATATTATACAAGGAGTGTTGTAAATAATTCAGACATTTTTCTAAATTACAAATTTCAGTATTTCACTTGGAAATGTGAATAATTCTAGTGTTTGATCAAAGTATAGAGCCAAATTTTTTCTTTATGAAAAATGTCTGAGGATCTGAAACTTTTTCATAAAAAATATGATATTGAAAATTATTTCAAGGAAAATCTATGCATATCCACTGGAGCACCTCCCTAGTAAGTCAACTTTAATGTATACGAAATATTTTTTTTTTTTCATCTTAAGTTGTGTCGTTATAAGTCACGATTTTCTACTGTAATCTAATAATATCGTTGTCGTTTTAGCGATTTTAGTTTTTCGTTCATTTCCAGAGTAGTGTTTTTTTTTTTTGGAAAAGAAAAAGGCTTGTCAATGTTTATTATATTGTTAGTTGTTTTGTTTTTCGTTTCTCTTAAATATCTTATTACAATTTTTTATTATTATCATTAACTTAAAATCACATTTAAAAGATTTTTTTTATTTAATTTTTTTTTTCAAAGACATGAAAAAATATTTAGGAGAGATTTTAAAGTTATATTTAATGATAGAAAAAACGACATTTATATGAAATCGTAAATTTTTTAAATAAAATCTTATTTAATGCAAACATAAATTTATATGATGAAGTAGTAAATGGATCAATTTGAATTATTTTAATGTAACGAAATTATTATAAATCTTAGTTAAAAAAATGTGCAAATTTGTTTTGAGTGGCAAAAACACTTTGTAAAATATTTGTGGCTTACCAAATGGAATTGCTTTCCCAAAGCAATTTTCAATTCGTTAATTCGCGAAAAATTTCAATCGACAATTCCCATCCAATTCCGATAGTAAATATTTAAACCAAAGAAAAGTTTTTTAAAGAATTAAAAATCGAAAAATAAAATATTCAAATGTTTGGATTAAAGCCCCAAGCTGGGCGCCAAAAAGTAGAATCAAAATCAAAAGAACTTTAAAAGATGCCTCTTTTAAAGTTCTTTTGATTAATTATACCCTACATCACTCTGTGATACAGGTTACAATGAGTTTAATGTTTATAACTAGCCGAAATATTGTTCCTAGACCTATCTTCAAGTATACCAAAGTACACTCAAAATAATTCTACAGTAAAAAAATTAGTAAGTGCGTTGGTAATCCAAATCTACTAATAAGTTACCAATTACCAGTATTACAGTAGTTTTTTTAGTATCTTAAAAGTGCTAAAATTAGTATTTCTTACTGTTTATGAGTAATTTTTGTTGGTAGTCGGTTGTACTAATTTTTTTACTATTTTTAGTTCATAAAAGTACTAATATACAGTAATTTATTAGGTTTTTAATTTTTTTTTTGTTAGTAATAATTCCGTAAGGGGGCGCTTGTTTACAAGCAGAGCCACCAACTGTTTTTGCTGCAAAATCGTTAAATTTGAATTCAGTGTTGCCATTATGTTACATTTTGGGTAAGTGCTGGTGCTTTTTTGGTTTTGCCGTTTTTTAAATACGCGTTTTTAAAGATAAGGTATTTATGGTGTTTTTTTCTATTTTTTTTAATTTGTGATTTTTATATTATCAATAGATTTTGCTGAAATTTAAAAGTTAAGCCCAGACCTAATGAAATTTGGAAAATTTTATCCATGTTTGGACCTTGGCCTCATACAAACAACCCCTTTAAATTTGAATTAAGTGACTCTAACAATTAATTTAAATTGTGCCGAAGAGGAACTTACGGTGGTGGCGACTCGCCCCATTTGCTTACAGACGGCGGCGTTTGCTCTCAATCGTCGGCTTATTTAAATTTTTGGTTATGGAGTTGTATTTTTGTAATGACGCAATCAAAATATGTATTTTTGATAAAGTTAAATAAAGAAAATTGGGGTTTATTTTCGTAAAAATTTCAATACAATTTATTGTTTTTACAAAACCAATTTACACAGAATTTTGAACAACGCTATGCGTTGTGATGGAATGTGATTTCATCTTAGGTGTGAATTAGGTATAAGTTCATGTAGTGTGAACGTGGCCTTACTCTATACAGGATTAATGATTTTTTTGGGATAAGACTAAAAATAATGCATGAACCTTCGTAATGCATGAAAAATAAAAAAAAATATGGCCTATGGGAAGCGGTAGGGAACAACTAGTACATATTTTTCCATTTTTTGTGGCTATGCATTACATGGTAATGCATACTGTTACTCCCTGTAGATTTAGTCGCCGATATTCAGTTAAAAGAAGCATATTTCTCTCAAAATTGTTTTATATGTGTTTTTTCCAGTAATTAAAGATTTTAAAAAAATATCCAATCGGTCCATGTTTGGACATTCCTACTTGTATTTGTGTAAAAACTTTTTGGTACATATTTTCTAATTTTTTTTTTACAACTACGTATTTTTTTAAATGTTTAATGACTGTTGTTTTTTTAAACAATTTTGTTTACTGCAAAATCCAAATCCGGCGACCAAATTTGTCTATCACGTCAGGATTTTGAGTAATTCGCGGTTAAAGTGCCGAAAAAGGGCATTTTTGACCCTTTTTATATTTTTTTATTTTTTATATTTTTTTTTATATGCCCAACAAACTGGTAAACATTTTTTTGAGAATTTACAAATAAGGACTTTTGGCCGGAAATCGATATGTCTGGCCCTCTGTGCATTCCATTAAAGCAGTTCTGTGGCTTGATAATTGAATGTAATAAAAAAAGTTTGTTTAAAATTTAATGTTAACCATTATCTTAATATTATTTGAGTAATATGAATGTAATATTATTTTTACTTTTGATTGTATCAGCTAATTTATTGAATTTATAATAAAAACAAATATTTTTATTTTTTTTTTTTTGCTTTTTATCCTTTTTACCTTAATACACATTTTCAATTTTTTTTTAATATTCTCTCTTTTCTTGGCGCTGATTTTTGTTTGGTAAATTTTTACCCTTTTCCTACGATTTTTGCGTTTTTTTTTTCATATTGATAATGGCAACACTGTTTTAATTAGCGATCATTTGCTCCTTCACAATTCAGCAGCAAGCAGCAGACAGCAAAAATTAAGAGTAGACTATTTAATTATAATTTCACTAAAATGCCATATTTTTTATTTCTTAACATTGCAAAAGCACACATCAAGTTCCAAATACAATAAGTACAGCTTTTATAAATTTATAATTTATAATTAAACAGGCACTTTATATTTTTTGCCGTCTGCTGCTTGCTGCTGCAGTGTGTGCGAAGACTACGTTTGCTCGCATTAACTGCAGTGCTACCAACTGTTTTTCTGTTTGTTTAGTGTGAAAAAGAATTAGAAAAAGTAACAACGCGATACCCACTCACGGAGTGTTTATAAAAAAAATATATGTTACATTTATTTAATTAAATTGTGTTAAAGTAATTATATATAAATGTTTTTTATTTAAATGTGTTTATAATAAAATTAATATGCATTAATAATAAAACTACGTCAGTTTTTTTTTAAATCGTTTTTTCATTGAAATAATGATTGTGTAAGAAAAAAATTCAAGCTGAAGAAGAATATGGATACACACACGAATACAAAAAAAATGTAGGTATAAAAAAGCGCCCTCTGTAGTAAAATGTTTGTATATACATTTGAACATGTATTGAGAATATATTATTTCTTTCTTATATTTTTAGCAATCGTTTACGTGGTACAATGAACGCTACATTTTTTTAAACAGCTTAAGAAGACATGTAATTAAGTATATCTTATAACCGAAGTGAAATAATAAAATAAAAAACCGAAGTGAAATAAAATCATTTATATATAATATTTTTCTGACTTTTATTTATTAAAATTGATTTAGGTAGTAATTTTAATCACTAAAATTAGTAATTTTATTTACTAAAATTAGTAGTTTTATTTACTAAATAGGACAACAATTTTAAATATTTATGATTTTTTTAGTAGTAAATTGCAGTAATATTTACTGTTTTGTTAGTATTTCTCATGTACTAGATATTAGTAACAAATTTTAGTAATGATTAGCAACGCCTGCACTAGATCATTTTGGACTAAAACATTAGTACTCGTAGCTAAATTTTTAGTATTAAATACCCACGTTTTTTTTTGAGTGTAGCACTTTATTTTATAAATTGTACTAAAGTACTAAAATAGTATTTTTTATAAAAAGTATTTTAAAAACTTACGGAATTAGTAAAAAGAACCGTAATTTAAAAATCAAAGGAAAGTTTTTAAAGAATTTAAGATCGAAAAATAAAATATTCAAGTCTTTGGATTAAAGCCCCATGCTGGGCGCCAAAAAGTAGATGCGAGTCTTTTTGCCTCTTTTAAAGTTCTTTTGATTAATAATACCCTACACCACTCTGTGATACAGGGTATAATGAGTTTGTACTAATGTTTGTAACTAGCCGAAATATGGGTCCTAGACCTACCTTTAAGTATACCGATCGACTTACAAGGGAAGTCTCCCTAGTGTCACCCGCGGATCTTTATGGAATTGGTTTTATTTTGTAGATCAGAAAAAATAAAGGGACAAGTATTTTGTTTTTTTAGCGGCCCAAATTCATATTTAGGGGGTAAAAAGGAGGGGAAAGACAAGGCCATTTTTTAATTTTTTTCGTTTATCTCCTATATTATGCAAAGAAACCTATGTTACATACCAAATGAAAGGTCTTTGAAAAACTTATCTACGTGTGCTAAGAACGTGTCCAAACATGCAAAACTTTTCGTCATATTGAGTAAAATACCAAAATTTTAGGACATTTTTGTTAATAAGTCGAAAACTTTTTAGGACCGTTGTTAGCACCACGAGATAGGTATTTTTAATACATTTAATCTAATACCACACATGCCTATAATAATTTTGTTTAAATAGGCGCAAATCGTAAAAAACTTAAAAAAGGTCAATTTTCCCCCATACAAATCGACCCCCTTAAAAATGAGTTTGGGCCACTAAAAAAAAATACGTGTCGAATTAATTTTCATTCTTAACAACAAATTCAAATTTCATGAAGATCGGAGGGTGACACCTGGGTGACTTCCCTTGTTAGAAATAATGTTTGAGTCGATTTAGCGATGTCCATCCGTCAGTCCATGTAAACGGTTTAAGCACGATACAGGTCGCAATTTTTAATCAATTGACTTAAAAATTAAAACTTAAGCATCTTTTTTTCCCTGATATTTACATAATTCTCTCAAAAAAAAAATTAAACGTGTACTTTGGTAACCTAATGAAGCCTGAGTGTAATTGAACCATTTTTGGACTGAGTCCCCTACATGAAAATTTCGACCAATATTCTGTTAAATCGGTCTATTGGTAACAAAAATAAACCAATTCCACTAAAATCTGGTCTGTGTGTGTTTTATACAATAATTAACGATCTAACAAAAGATAGATCAAATCTGTCCATATATGGACTTGGGACCCATTTTCCGGAAAACACTGGTGTAGGATATCTTATGATCGGTCTTGACCGACTATAACTTTTTTACTTGTTTTTGTTTTTTGAAAATATCTAAAATGTTAAACGCAAATTGATTTTTAAAACTTTTTTTTAAACTTTAATGAAATTTAAACCTGTTTCTTTGTTTTCGGATATAAGTGGGCGTTAGGTGGGTAGAAACCGAGATACTAAAAGTCACAACAACAATTTGTCGTCTTATTGAAAAATGTAGCTGTTTTCAAATCTTGAAAATGAATATGCAAAATGTTAAGATGGGACTTAAATTGGCGGAGCAGTGAATAAAAATCTAAAAGGGCGATGTCTGGGGGCGTGGCAAAAAAGCAAATTTTAGGATCTCCTTCAACTAATCTTTAACAGTAGGGGGTGACTGGCTCAACTTTAGTAGTCGACCCACCCTAGCGTATACCCACCTCAAGGATTATTTAGTTATTTTCTTGCACATTATATAAAATAAAGAAAAAGCTCCAACAAATTTCAAGGCAGGGATTTTCTCAACACATCCCGAGTAAAAAAGTTTTGATATAGTCATATATAATTTTATAAACAATTATTATATAGAATTTGATGCGAAAAATGAGTCAATATATCAACTAGAGATGGGCACGTGAGTGACTTTTGACTCTCACTCACGCTCACGACAGGAATTTTTGAATCACGCACACTCACTCACGAGCATATTTTTTCTACCCACACTCACTCACAATCACGTGAGTAAATTAAATACAACTCACGTGCACCCACGCAAGCTTCACTCACACTCACGTTGACTCACACTCACAAAACTTTTATTTATACAAAAAAAATTTAAAAAACTAAAATTTCTAAAATCTTTCAAAATTTTCAGCAAAATTTAAAGTTCAGCGAAATTTTACATTTTTTTTGCTTTTTTCGGACGAAATCTTAATTTCGGACGAAATCTTAATTTCGGACGAAATCAAATCTTACAATTTTTTGTTGCTTTTTTTGGTACGAAAGGAAATATGAAGAGAAAATAAATCACGCAAACTCACGCAAAAAAATCGACTCACTCACGCAAAAATCATACTCACGCACACTCACTCACGCAATTTTTTTCTCCACTCACACTCACTCACAATCACGTGAGTAAAATTGAAATCAGTCACACTCACGCGTGATCACGCGTGAATCACGCTCTAACCTGCTCATGTGCCCATCTCTAATATCAACTATAATCAAATTTTTCGCATTTAATTAGATAACTTTATCAAAACGTTTTTACTTGGAATATAACAACTTTTATAATTAACTTTTTTTAAAATAATTTTCATACATTTACACTTTTGTTCTAAAATTCCCCCTTTAGCAGAAACTAAAATGAAGAGTTACAAAAAAAAAAAAAAAATTGCAAGTGAGAAAATTTGCAATTATGACAGAAAAAAATTTAAAAAAAAAAATTTCAACACAAATTACTCCGAACAAGTATAAAAATGTTTTCTAAAGAATTGCATAATGATGTTGTAACTTAAAAGAAAATTCATAGTCCACGCAAAAAAAAGCACAGTCTTACAGACAAGCTAACATCAAATACTAAAATAGAGGAAGTAGTGCCATTTGGGAAGACATAGGCAGGCAATTACTTAAGCTTTAAAAGCAATTAGTAACAATTAGATAAATGTTTTTTGTTGTTGTTAAAAAATAACAATAATAACAAAAGTTTGCAATTACACTATTTCTAAATTGATTGCAAAAAATTGTTTTAAACTAATTCACAAAAGATTTTTTGAATTTTTTAAGAAAAAGCTTTTGAAAAGCACTTTTATTTTGCACTGTATCGTGTTCTCTACAGATGTAGGTAGATGGACGGACAAACTGACATTTCAATATATCGAGACTAGAGATGGGCGCGTGAGTGGATTTTGACTCACACTCACTCACGCTCACGCAAAAAATAATCGAATCACTCACTAATCAGTCACGCAATTTTTTTTTTACTCACGCTCACTCACATTCACGTGAGTAATAAAAAACTTGCTCACGCGTGACTCACGCAAGATTCAATCACGCTCACGCGTGAGTCACGCAAAATCTACTCACGCAATAAAATTTTCTTACCAAAAAGAAAAAAAAAATCAAAAAAAAAATTTTTTACAAAAAATTAAAAAAAAATTGGGCAAATCAAAAAATCAAATCACGCAAACTCACGCAAAAAATAAATGACTCACTCTATAATCACTCACTCAGATTTTTTTTCAACTCTCACTCACTCACAATCACGTGATAGAAATAAAATCACTCACACTCACGCGTGATTCACGTGAATCACGCAAATCACGTGACCAGTGCCCATCTCTAATCGAGACGTTACACACGGAATAACAAAGTGAGTATACATCTTAACTGTGGTTGTTAGGTATGAAAAAAAAAAATAATTATATTCGTAAATGGTGTATGTGTCAATTCTTGACAATAATATGAGGAATTTACACAACACTAACCACTTTTTTTCTCGTTACAAGAACATAAAATATAAAAGCATCATCGAAAAGAATAAACTACTAGTAACCATCTTTTCTGAATTAAATTTCAGAGTGAAATTTATATCGGTTAACAGGAAAAAATTTTATATTATATTCTTTAATGCATATTTAGCATTTTGTTTTTATGTTTCCCTCTTCCTGTATAGTTTTTTATTTCTGTTTATAGAAAATACGAAACAAAAAGTCATTGACGCGTGCGTTAAACCCGCAGTTTTTACAAACACACACTCCACACATCCACTTCATCCACTTCTTCCACTCAACTCATACATCATTCCATGAATGACATTTTTTCAGTGAATTCATCAACTACATTTCAACCTTGTTTATTTTTTCTTTTTTTTTGCATTTTTAAATGAGATGAATGAAACTTTCAGAATATATTAAGTATTTTAACATTTTTGTAATTCAAATAGAGTATATTATATTTATTCTACACTAGCAGTCAGTCAGTTGGCCAGTCGTTAGCCAACAACCACTACCACCACCATCATCATCATCATCATCATCAGTCTCGAACAATTAAAGAATATATTTATTGACTTTTTTTAAAAATTCTGTTTTGAATTTTCTTCCTTCTTCCTTGTTTTCGTATTTTTTTTTTTTTTGATAAAAAAATAAATAATTTAAACAATCGGTCATCCACTTTTAAAGATCTGTTATGAGAATGTAAATATTATTTACAAATGTTATTTTTATACCCTCCACTTAGTGATAGAGGGTATATATAAGTTTGTCATTCCGTTTGTAACTCATCGAAATATCGATCTGGGGCCCCATAAAGTATATACATTCATGATGCCCGATCGATTTTAAGACATTCTAGCGATGTCCGTCTGTCTGTCTGTGGAAAATGCTGTCGCGGACAAAATATTGCACAGAGATGACTGAAACTTAACATATTTATTGGAAGGTCTCCCGAGAAGTTTGGTATTGCATTTGAGCGATATCGGTTCAGCGGTTCAAAAGTTATGAACGAAAATGTAGGCACACCTCGAAAATTTCAGTACATTCAACATAACCTGAAAATACAAAATGCTTTAATTCGGCTTCTGGTTGACATATGTGAACATAATTGAACACCAAATGGTATTTAAACAAGTACGAACATATTTTTTGACAAAAAAAGAAAAAATCGCGGATTTTTTTTACCAAAATTTTTTTTTTTTTTCAAAAGTAAGTTCCTTTTAAATAAAGTTTTTTGCAATAATCTTTTTGAAATTGTGTAGGGTATCACTACATTCGGCAAACCCGAATTTAACTTTTTTACTTGTTTTGTTGTCAATTAGTTTTCAAATACGGGTCTGTTTGTCTGACAGTTTATTTGTTTGTTAAAAGGTTAATAAAACAATAAATCCTTATAAATTTAAACAATTTTTTTTATTACTAAAACATATGACTCTACTTTTATGCAGATGGTGTCTAATTTTTCTTCAAAATTTATTGATTTGTTAATGGATTTTAAATTTTTAAATTCAATTTATTACCTTACAAAAAAAAAATTGTCAGAATTTGAGACTTTGTCTATAAAAAAAATGTCTCAGAGTCTGAGACTTTTTCTATAATAAAAATGTCTCAGAATCTGAGACTTTTTCTATAAGAAAAATGTCTCAAAATCTGAAATTTTTTCTATAAGAAAAATGTCTCAAAATCTGAGACTTTTTCTTTAGAAAAAATGTCTCAGAATCTGAGACTTTTTCTATAAGAAAAATGTCTCAGAATCTGAGACTTTTTCTATAAGAAAAATGTCTCAGAATCTGAGACTTTTTCTATAAGAAAAATGTCTCAGAATCTGAGACTTTTTCTATAAGAAAAATGTCTCAGAATCTGAGACTTTTTCTTTAAGAAAAATGTCTCAGAATCTGAGACTTTTTCTTTAAGAAAAATGTCTCAGAATCTGAGACTTTTTCTTTAAGAAAAATGTCTCAGAATCTGAGACTTTTTCTTTAAGAAAAATGTCTCAGAATCTGAGACTTTTTCTTTAAGAAAAATGTCTCAGAATCTGAGACTTTTTCTTTAAGAAAAATGTCTCGGAATCTGAGACTTTTTCTATAAGAAAAATGTCTCAGAATCTGAGACTTTTTCTATAAGAAAAATGTCTCAGAATCTGAGACTTTTTCTATAAGAAAAATGTCTCAGAATCTGAGACTTTTTCTATAAGAAAAATGTCTCAGAATCTGAGACTTTTTCTATAAGAAAAATGTCTCAGAATCTGAGACTTTTTCTATAGGAAAAATTTCTCAGAATCTGAGAAATGTCTCAGAATCTGAGACTTTTTCTATAAGAAAAATGTCTCAGAATCTGAGACTTTTTCTATAAGAAAAATGTCTCAGAATCTGAGACTTTTTCTATAAGAAAAATTTCTCAGAATCTGAGACTTTTTCTATAAGAAAAATTTCTCAGAATCTGAGACTTTTTCTATAAGAAAAATGTCTCAGAATCTGAGACTTTTTCTATAAGAAAAATGTCTCAGAATCTGAGACTTTTTCTATAAGAAAAATGTCTCAGAATCTGAGACTTTTTCTATAAGAAAAATGTCTCAGAATCTGAGACTTTTTCTATAAGAAAAATGTCTCAGAATCTGATACTTTTTCTATAAAAAAAATGTCTCAAAATCTGAGACTTTTTCTATAGAAAAAATGTCTCAGAATCTTAGACTTTTTCTATAAGCAAAATGTCTCAGAATCTGAGACTTTTTCTATAAGAAAAATGTCTCAGAATCTAAGGCTTTTTCTATAAGAAAAAGGTCTCAGAATTTGAGCCTTTTTCTATCTAAAACTCTGAGACTTTTTCTATAGGAAAAATTTATAGGAAATTGTCTCAGAATCTCTCAGAATTATTTTAAAATATTAAAAGTTTTATTAAAAATTAAAATTTATCAGAATTTGATTTAGTTACATTTATTTTTAAAAAAAGATTTATAAAATAAAAATATAAAAAGAACATTTGTCAGAATTTGTTTTTGCTGTTTGGTACTGTATTTTAAATTTTAAGTTTCTAGATCCATAATTTCCGATGATAGAAAAGGTACCAAATTAAAATTTGTTTTCCCTTAAAATATTTTTCAAGTTTCTATTACCATTTCAAGTTTCTGTTACCATAGGATATATAAAAAGTACCAAAGTACACTTTTTTACCCTCTTAGAATTCAAATGCCCAGCATGGTGAAATCGTGAATTTCCAAAAGCCCATCCTAAGTGAATCTGTTTTCCGGAAGCTGAATCAATATTCCAGATTTCAAGTCTTGATAGAGGATCCTGAGTTTTAGAAAATCAACTTTTATGACCATTATTTAAAGTGAACAAAAAAGTACCAAAGTACTGTTTTCCTAATTTCTTAAAATTTAAACTTTCTTAAGACTCTGTTGTATTTTTTTTTTTTTCTGTATGATCCTGTATATGACATTTTCTGTTTCTACACCATTTACAGATGTAATTCGAAAAAGATCAATTGTAATTCGAAGATTCAATTTGTAATTCGAAGATTCTATTTGTAATTCGAAGATTCCATTTGTAATTCGAAGATTCCATTTGTAATTCGAATACTCCAATTGTAATTCGAAGATTCCAATTATAATTCGAATACTCCAGTTGTAATTCGTAAAAGATCAATTGTAATTCGTAAAAGATCAATTGTAATTCGTAAAAGATCAATTGTATTTCGAAAAAGATCAATTGTAATTCGAACAAGATCAATTGTAATTCGTAAAAGATCAATTGTAATTCGAAAAAGATCAATTATAATTCGTAAAAGATCAATTGTAATTCGTAAAAAATCAATTGTAATTCGAAGATTCCATTTGTAATTCGTAAAAGATCAATTGTAATTCGTAACAGATCATTTGTAACTCGAAAAAGATCAATTGTAATTCGAAAAAGATCAATTGTAATTGGTAAAAGATCAATTGTAATTCTCAAAAGATCAATTGTAATTCGTAAAAGATCAATTGTAATTCGAAAAAGATCAATTGTAATTCGTAAAAGATCAATTGAAATTCGAAAAAGATCAATTGTAATTCGTAAAAGATCAATTGTAATTCGAAAAAGATCAATTGTAATTCGAAAAAGATCAATTGTAATTCGTAAAAGATCAAATGTAATTCGAAAAAGATCAATTGTAATTCGTAAAAGATCAATTGTAATTCGTAAAAGATCAATTGTAATTCGTAAAAGATCAATTGTAATTCGAAGATTCCAATTTTAATTCGAAAAACATCAACTGAATTTACATTGATAATTTACGAATTACAATTGGAATCTTCGAATTACAATTGATCTTTTACGAATTACAATTGATCTTTTACGAATTACAATTGATCTTTTTCGAATTAAAATTGATCTTTTACGAATTACAATTGGTCTTTTACGAATTACAAATGGAATCTTCGAATTACAATTGATCTTTTACGAATTACAATTGATCTTTTTCGAATTACAATTGATCTTTTACGAATTACAATTGATCTTTTTCGAATTACAATTGATCTTTTACGAATTACAATTGATCTTTTACGAATTTCAATTGATCTTTTACGAATTACAATTGATCTTTTACGAATTACAATTGATCTTTTACGAATTACAATTGATCTTTTTCGAATTACAATTGATCTTTTACGAATTACAATTGATCTTTTTCGAATTACAATTGATCTTTTACGAATTACAATTGATCTTTTACGAATTACAATTGATCTTTTACGAATTACAATTGATCTTTTTCGAATTAAAATTGATCTTTTACGAATTACAATTGGTCTTTTACGAATTACAAATGGAATCTTCGAATTACAATTGATCTTTTACGAATTACAATTGATCTTTTTCGAATTACAATTGATCTTTTACGAATTACAATTGATCTTTTTCGAATTACAATTGATCTTTTACGAATTACAATTGATCTTTTTCGAGTTACAATTGATCTTTTACGAATTACAATTGATCTTTTACGAATTACAATTGATCTTTTACGAATTACAATTGATCTTTTACGAATTTCAATTGATCTTTTACGAATTACAATTGATCTTTTACGAATACCAATTGGAATCTTCGAATTACAAATGGAATCTTCGAATTACAATTGGAGTATTCGAATTACAAATGGAATCTTCGAATTACAAATGGAATCTTCGAATTACAAATAGAATCTTCGAATTTACAATTGATCTTTTTCGAATTACATCTGTAAATGGTGTAGAACCATTATTTCAGGAGACAGAAAAAGTACCAAAGTTATTTTTTTAACCATTTTTAACACTATTAAAATTTCAAGTTGGTACTTTTTTTAGAATGTTTTCTCGGGTGTAGGATTTGAAATTCTAATAGGTACTTTTTTAGAATGTTTTCTTTTTGGGGTGAAGGATCCCACAATTAAAACTTCAAGCTTCTGTGACCATTATTTTATGATATAGAAAAAGTACCAAATTTCAGTACTTTACTCTCTCAGCATCAAAGCTCTCTAAAAAGTACTTTTTAGATTTGTTTTTAAATTTTTGTTAGATTTTTTTAAGTCAAATTTCTATGACCTTTATTTCTCGAGATTTTAACTAGTGCCCCCCATTTCCCGGTTCTCGGTATTCCCGGGAATACCGGTATTCCCGGTTCTGGTACCGGTTTCCCGGTTCTAGATATATTCCCGGGAATACCGGTATTCCCGGTTCCGATCCTGGTACCGGTTCTCAAAAACCAAAAATTACTATACCATAAATTATTTAAATTACACTATTTAATCAGTATTTCAGAAATATTTAGTTGTGTTTGTAAAATTATTTGAAAATAACACAACTATTTATTCTTAAATTCAAAAAATAAAATGGAAATTGTGTTTCACATGTTTTGTATTTTTTTGGTAAAAGCAAAAAGAAAAAATATTATTGTACAAAATTTTACAAAATATACATACCGGTAGTCCCGGGAATACCGGTAATACCGTCAGAACCGGAACCGGGAAAACCGGTATTCCCGGGAATACCGGGAATGATTCAAGAACCGGGAAACCGGTACCAGTTCCCGGTAATACCGAGAACCGGGAATACCGGTATTCCCGGTACTACGGTACTGACCGTAGGCACTAATTTTAACACTATTAAAATTTCAAGTTGGTACTTTTTTTTAAATGTTTTCTCGGGTGTAGGATTTGAAATTCGAATAGGTACTTTTTTAGAATGTTTTTTTTTTGGGGGGGTGGGGGGGGTGGAGGATCCCACAATTACAACTTCAAGCTTCTGTGC
This sequence comes from Pegoplata infirma, assembly GCA_963921195.1. Classification (NCBI taxonomy): domain Eukaryota; kingdom Metazoa; phylum Arthropoda; class Insecta; order Diptera; family Anthomyiidae; genus Pegoplata; species Pegoplata infirma. Next base: position 293,075,468 of record OY992536.1, on the reverse strand, counting down.
CCATTATTTCCGGAGATCGAAAAAGTACCAAAGTACAGTTTTTACCCTCTTAGCATCGAAATTTCCAAAAAGTACTTTTTTCAGATTTTTTTGAGAATGTTTGTCAGATTGTTTATTTCAGTTGGAGGGTCCCACATTTCAAATTTCTATGACCTTTCTTTCTCGAGATAGGAAAAGTACCGAAGTACACTACTTTACCCCATTATTCTTTAAAATCCAATACAATTAATAGTACCTTGCATGATTTTTTCAAATAAAAAAAAAATCTGAAAATTTTAATTTATTAATATTTTTAACAATCTCTAACACGCACTATCCATTACCTAATTTGTAATATGTATCTAAAAAAAAATCTTGAAAAATTATATAAAATAAATATACAATTTGTGATATATTTTCTCGTAAATACTCTCCCCAATAACAATCATACTCAACACTCATACGCGTACGTATCGTATTATCTGTAGTTATTTCTGCCGGTAGCAATACAAAAAAAAAATTATGCTGGTAGTAGTGAGCAGAAAAAACCGTCTCTGATCTGTATAAATTTTGAACCCTCTCCACTATAAAAAACACAATTAAAGAAGAAATTGCGAAATATAATGAGCAACAAAACAGAAATGTATATAAAATATACAAATACAACATCATGCCATAATAATAATGAACTCAAAAACTAAATTCAACTCCTCGTTTCGACTCCAAATGACACATACATTCAAACAGTTAACTACAAAAAACTACTACCAAATAAAAATTTAACAAAGAAAACTAACACCTTTCTTACTTCATCATGATCATCATAATTATCTTCATTATAACGAGTTGAGTTGAGTATGAAAAGCCCTCTTATTTTTTAAGTGAACCCCAGAAAATTAGAGAGGATGGAAGGAGTACTTTGTATCGATCTAGATTTTTTTTTCATCTTATTTCAACTACGTCATCGTAATCAACATCATCATCATCATGATGATGATTATACAAGTTTTCTCATTAATTGTAGAAATATAAAGACGAAATAAAACAGAGGGTTATATTTATAAGATCTCTGCGAGTTTAAGAAATTGTTTTTATTTCTGTTTTCAGTTTGTTTCCTGGATTTATTTTTCTGTTTTGTGCTTTTATTTATGTGTTTCTTTTTTAAATACACAGAAAAAAAATTTTAAAATAAACGGAAATTTACATAAAATTCTCAGATTCTGCGACATTTTCCTATAGAAAAATTCTCAGATTCTGAGAAATTTTTCCTATAAATAAAGTCTTAGATTCTGAGACATTTTTCCTATAGAAAAATTCTCAGATTCTGAGACATTTTTCCTATAGAAAAATTCTCAGATTCTGAGACATTTTTCCTATAGAAAAATTCTCAGATTCTGAGACATTTTTCGTATAGAAAAATTCTAATTTTCTAAAGAAAAAGTCTCAGATTCTGAGACATTTTTCCTATAGAAAAAGTCTCAGATTCTGAGACATTTTTCCTATAGAAAAAGTCTCAGATTCTGAGACATTTTTCCTATAGAAAAAGTCTCAGATTCTGAGACATGTTTCCTATTGAAAAAGTCTTCGATTCTGAGACATTTTTCCTATAGAAAAAGTCTCAGATTCTGAGACATTTTTCCTATAGAAAAAGTCTCAGATTCTGAGACATTTTTCCTATAGAAAAAGTCTCAGATTCTGAGACATTTTTCCTATAGAAAAAGTCTCAGATTCTGAGACATTTTTCCTATAGAAAAAGTCTCAGATTCTGAGACATTTTTCCTATAGTAAAAGTCTCAGATTCTGAGACATTTTTCCTATAGAAAAAGTCTCAGATTCTGAGACATTTTTCCTATAGAAAAAGTCTAAGATTCTGAGACATTTTTTCTATAGAAAGAGTCTTAGATTCTGAGGCATTTTTCCTATAGAAAAAGTCTCAGATTCTGAGACATTTTTCCTATAGAAAAATTCTGAGATTCTGAGACATTTTTCTATTATCTTCTATTATCTACAAAAATTCTCAAATTCTGAGACATTTTTCCTAAAGAAAAACTTTCAGACTCTAAGACAGCTTTCCTTTAGAAAAATTCTCAGATTCTGAGACTTTTTTCCTATAGAAAAATGTCTCAGAATCTGAGAATTTTTCTACAGGAAAAATGTCTCAAAATTTCTCAGATTTTGAAACATTTTTCTTATAGAAAAATTTTCCTAAATAAAAATTCTCAGATTCTGAGACATTTCCCTGTAGAAATATTCTCAGATTCCTATACAATTTTCCTATAGAAAAATTATCAGATTCTGGGACAATTTCGTATAGAAAAATTACAAGATTCTGAGACATTTTTCCTATAAAAAATTCTCAGATTCTGAGACATTTTTCCCATAGAAAATTTCTCAGATTTCCTGTAGAAAAATTCTCAGATTCATTGCATACGTTTCAGAGATGGATATGGGAACGTGTTCGGGAGTGTACTCCGAGCGCCTTGAACTCTGGGTCTCAGTGAGACTTCCGGACAAGTGTTGGGTTTTCCGGGCGGAGCTACTTACAATGGATAAAGCCACGCGGATAGCACATACAAGGGACTTACATCTCCGTGTCATACACAGAGAAAACAGATTAGTAGCGCCAGCCGAATTTAGAGCCAACTGAATGGTTTTATTGCAATTACCGAAATTTTCGGCTGCAAGTACCGAAACTGATTTGAACCAACAGCATTTAAGTTTTTATAATAACATTTCAATAATCGCAATAAAAATTTTCTGTTGTTGCATTCAAACTATTCAGTTGGCTCTAAATTCGGATGACACAACTAATCTGTTTTCTCTGTGTATATATTTAAGTGTATAATCTTGTAGTTCTGAAGTTCTTCAAATCCTTCACGATGGAATCGGGATGCGGTTAGAATTGTATCGCTTTGTCCAATTCGACATTACACAGTCATTCTAATTTGGGTCGCTAAATAATGATTTGGCTGATGTATGCGCTAGAAATGTTTCAGAGACGGTGGAGGAACAGGTAGGATCTAAGTTCTCAATTCCTCTAGTAGCTGGAAATGAGATAAACGATCAATGGTTGTCATTGACTACGTGTGGGGTATCGTGAACCCTATGACCGCTACCAAATCTTAAGAGGACGAAAATTATTCTTATATTAAGAAAGCGGAAGGTCAACATATTGGTGGAATGACCGTGCATATGGGAATCTCGGACATGGAGTATTATAGAAGTAGCGGAAAAATGGAAGAGGAGAATGGAAGAAGTCAATGCAGTACCTCAGGTACAGACTGTATACAGACTCGACAGTAAAGTTTTATAACAAAAAATTGGGGAAAAGTAAGCGATTTTTGGAGAAAGCAGAACGATTTTTATGTAGTTTTCAGCTAACATGGCAACACTTTCTACGACTTAGAAGTGAGTGAAACAATAAAAACCGATCTGGCATCTATTTTTCTTATGGCGCGTTATATTATCTTTCTCTTTCTAACCTAATTCGTAGAATAATTTGAAAATATTAACCATATGGTTAAAGACTACTTTTTTGACAACTGTCACTTATGTCAAGTCTGTATTAGTCTGTGCCTCAGGAATTTAGGCGAAGATATTTCTTTATCCTGAACTTCGAAGATGATGTCTCGTTGTCTTCCTTAGCGGAATATATCAGGAAATCAGGTTTGTCTAAGAAGTGACACTTTTTGGCCTCCGAGCGAACTCTCCAAAATGGCGGGCACCCATTCATCTTTTGTATAGAAAAACTCTCAGATACTGTTAACAAACAAAAATTCCAAGTTTCTGAGATAATTTTCACTCACAATCAGACAAATTTTAAGATTCGGACATTTTTTTTGTAAAATTCTAAAAAAGAGAAAATCTTAGATTTTGAGAAATTTTTTCGTATTGACTTTATCACAAAACTGTGACCTATTTAGGACTTGGGACAGTTTACGTTGCAAAAACTGTTCTTAAAAAAAAAAATATTGTTTAAAAATTTTTAAAACATTTGTTATAAATTTCTTGTAATTTAAAAAAAAATAAAACGATAATTTCTCTTATTACTCATACCTTTTGAGTGCAAATCCCCATTGTGCTCATATTTCCTTATCTGTTTGTTTGCAGTGATGCCAACTGTTTACAAGCAAAAGCGCAAAATATTATTTGACTTGATAAGGTCGCTTGAAGGCCGCTTAGACCAGCAAACTTGTAAAAAAACTGTCAAAAAATCGTGAAGAACAGAAACCATTTTCCACTTCTAAGCACGCAAAAAATTTCTTGAAAACATTTTATATTCGAAAAACGGATACCAATTTTACATAGTGATTAGGTTTGGTTGTAAGTTGCTGCTGACGCTAAACGTCAGCACACATAGACTCTGAGGTCCGTTGTGATACTATGGGACGGTTATGGGGTTCCCCTATTAGTCCCTGCCGTTAAACCAACTTGAGCACCTTATGAAACTCCTTAGATATTGAATTTTGACATCTGACAAATCAGAAAGATCGTGCAGCTTCTTACATTCCAGTGAAACAAGTCTTTTGCCAGATAGTGCCGAGCAATGGCAAATAAAGCGTTCTAGAGTTTCTAACTCCCCCTCATCCAAGCAACTCCTGAAAAAGTCACATTTATACATTTAACCGCTCAGCGTACTCTCTTCTAAGTCAGTGCCCGGTAATTACAGCAACCACCGTCGAAATCTCTTCACTTACACGATACTGCATCCTGTACAATTTCTTGGATGAAAATACGATTTTTATCGTGTAACACGTCCATCCAGCAAGTTGGACGGCATGGAGTATCATGTGATGCACCGTTTAAAAGCGATATCAGCTCACTTGGGTGGTTTTAATTAACCCCCTAATTTTGTAAAACGCAACGATACGCGTTGTCAAAATTTCTGTGTAATTTGTTTTTGTCACAACAAACAATTGTATTGAAATTTTTACAACGCGGCGCGTTGCGTTTTACAAAATAAAGGCATAAGAGAAGGCTAAATCTGTCGTTTAGTTTCATTCATCCATCCATGTGCCCATATCTGATTAGTCCACGTCGCGGAGCAAGTCCGTAGAATTAGCTTGCAAGTTTCTAGAGGCATATTAACACATTCCGATTTCGTTGGAACGGAATGGTATATGCCAGTCAATTATAACTTCAGTGCTATAAAAATGTATGGTTGCAGCGAACACAGAATAGTAGCCGTGATCATGTTGTCTGCGTGTATTGAGAAGCACACTAACTCACAAACTCCGTTTCGAAATTTCTTTTATGTCCCGCTCACATCTCACAATTATCTGAAAAGTTCAAAAATGTTTCGACCTAGCGCTTTTTTAAAAAGGTTTAAAAAAAATCGATTTTTGGACAGTTAGAAATCACAAAAATCACTAAATTATCATCATCAATTGTTTGTGTGAATACTGTTGCTGCTCTACAATAGATTTTTACTATAGTCTCCACCACACTACTGCTCACTACTCAAAATGTAATCAGAGTAAGTACTATTAATGATGATGACTTGGTTGTTTGTGCTTGTTCTTTCTTTCTCCCCAAAAATTAAAAAAAAAAAAGAAAAAAATCAAAGAGGTCGTATTTGTACATAAGTGTACTGATCTGAACTTTAATATTACAACAACAGCAACATCATCGTCATCATTATAATGATCATCACAAGGTATTCAAAAGACAACAACTGCAACAACAACAACTACACATAAACAATCAACAATAATCGTCGTTAGGTTTAATGACTGACAAGTAAAAAAAAATACTGGAATATGAAATAAAAAACACACACAAAACGATCGATTGTTTTGTACCGTTTGTGTACCGAATAGGAACCGAGTATGGAGCATTTTACCGAAGTGTATTTGTTGTATACAATACAATATTTGGAACGATTACAATGACTACTACACTAACTAGTAGACTACATTTTCAGGGAGAATAAATATGAATGCTCCATATTGTACTAAGCATGCATCTTGAAAAAGTACTTTTTGGGCCCCAACTTATTTATTAGACTTGTGCTTAATCGTTCAATTGAGTGAGCGCTCATTTTCGTTCATTTCAGATAAAAGACCTAGTTCGTTCATCTAGTTCAATCGCTCTTTTGTGGTCTTCGTTCAACAGTTAAGTGAACGAATCATTTTGATCATGCCTGTTGGTCGTTCATCTAGTTCAAATCAGTCAGTTTTTATTCAAAAGAATCATTTTAATCATGTCTGTTGTTTTGGCTTTCGTTCAAAAAATACAAAAATGTTGAATATTAACATGAATTAAAAAAAACATATACCTACAATTTTTGTAAAAAAACATAAATGCTGAGAAGACGTGCCAAAAGAGAAGAGAAAACTAACGCCTATTGACAAAATTAACAAAACAAAATTGAACTATCAAACTGAAAGATCACAATGAAGTAATGACCAATTGAGCTGAATGAACGAAAAGACCTAAAAGAGCGGAAATGAACGAACTAGATAAACCGCTCAGTTAAGTGAATAGTTCAATTGAACTAGTTCGTTCGTGAACGACACAAAAGCTTGCATATTCCAAAAGCTTGCAAAAGCTTTCACTCTATATTTTACTCTCAAGGAAGGTCATTCACAGGGCAAACACCGATTCTCCTGAAACTTGTATATGGGAAGGAGGGGAGGAACAAAGGAGTTAACAGTTTTTTCTTAGCTGCCCAATCTCACATTTAGCGGGTAAAAGAGGAGGGGGAAGAACGGATTTAGTTCGTTTTTTGAGGATTGTACACATTTGTTCAAAAGAAACTATATGAATATTTAATACTGATCGCACTCAGAAAAAAAACTAACTAAAAAATGGGAAAATTAACTAAATCCAAGGAAAATTGATAATGATTTAGCTCCATTGCCATGTATTCATACTTTTTAGTCCATATTTTTTTAAAAATTAGGACCAATTTGAACTAGAAAGTGGGAAAAAATTTCCCATTTTTTAGTTAAAAAAACATTTTTTTATGAGGACAGTTTTCCTAACAATTAGTTAATTTCATATTTTTATTGGTTTATTTATAGAATCGCCTGTGAATACACACAGAATTCTCATTATGTGCATTTTTTATTTAAAATATAAAAAAAACGTTTGTTTCTTATGGTCAAGTAATAAATTTCATTAGTTTTTAAAATTAAATTACAACAAAGACTTTGTATTTAACGTTTGTTCCCAGACTATGGGTAAACACGCCAAAGCCAAGGCCTTTGTTGTGATTAAAATATTATTTTTTCCCTCACACATACATGTGTAGAAAAAAATGTAAACATTAAATTTATTACTTGTTATACAAGACCAAACTCTCTTTTTCATATACTACAAATAATAAACAAAATGTGAACTACAAGCAAGCATGAAAAAAAAAATAAATCAACTAAACAATTTCATGTTATAAAAAATTTACTAAACTTGTGGGAAAAAATTCCTAAAATTAAAGAAGATAAATATGATGAACTAATTGGAAGTAAATAGCGTCCTAAAACTGAATTTTTTGAACTAAATTTTGTTTTAAGAAATATGGCTTAAAAGTAAAGATTTTTTTTCATTTATTTAGGGAAAATTTCTTTGTTAGTAAGAATTTTTTGCATGTATTAGGGAATTCCATTTAAGGAAAATTATGGCCTATTTAACAGTCCATGAACTAAAATTTTGGGAAAATTTCCAAAATTTTAGTTAAATTTAACTAAATTGTGGGAAAATTTATAAACTATTTTAAAGAAAATTTTTCCATAGTTTAAATTAATGGTTTTTTTTGAGTGCGCAAGGGTTTTTGAAGGCATATTAATAGGCCTATGTATAGGTCGTGTCCGAACTCGGCTTCGCTAAGTTCTTATCTTCAAAAGTGTAAAGCCGCCCATAGACACAATACATGTTGGATGACTTGTTAGTTGACCAAAAATATTTTCAAAATACACCTTTCCGACAAATTTATACACATGTTTGATGACCGCTCATTTTTTTTAAATTCTGGAAGGAGTAACGTAAATTTTTTTTTTTTTCAACTCTTTTTTTTATGTTTTTTTAATATATATAAGTTAAAATTCACTTTTTAATATCATTGCCTTATACAAAAACATCACTTTGTGAAAAACAATAACAAATAATGAATTAAAACGTCTGTGTTCGCACAACGGTCTGATGACAAGTCAATACACCATCCGACATGTCACCCGACATGTCATCCAACTTTTCATCCGACCATCGAAAATTAAAACTGTTTGTTTTTTCATCCGATCAGCCAACCGACCATTCGACAGCCCCATACACGAGAAAAATTACATTGGTCATCCAACAAATCCCATTTGTTTAAAATGTATGGGAGCCTTAAAAACGTTGGGGTAGTTTATCACATATGTATAATAATTTCTATTAAAATTAAACAGACCCGTATTTCTGCGTTTGGCGAAATTCCTGCTAGTTTGTATTTTATTTGGATTTTGCCTAAAGACTTAGGCTCTTATTCATAATAGTTATAACAGACTTATTGTAGGTTTATTTGACAAGTGTTCCTGCAATATCTGTCAAATAAACCTACTTTAAATATATTTTAGGTTTTATGAATAACCACATTAATTTTTTCATAATGTTGCAACCCTTTTTTAAATTTGAGATTGGACAGCTAAAAAAGAGGTAACTCTTAGTTTTCTCCCCTCCTTCCCATTTGCAAGTTTCAGGACAATCTAAAAGACTTTCCCTCGGTGCCCTCTATAAGGCCTTCCTTGTCAGATGCCTACACTCAAAAAATTATGTCATTAACTGTTTGTAGTTTATTTAAAAAGTTTTCCGTTTAGTCGTTTTTAAAAGAAAAAACATTTGTTTGATGTTCAGTTTTTATTAATGACTACATCAGTCCTTTGTTTCAAAAATAACACACTAAAAAATTAAGAGTTTCACTAACATTTAATTTATAAAGTCATTTATTTTTGTTCTGTAAGTAAAAACTACTGATTATTCTTTAAATTTTTAATGATTTGTGTAAGTAATTTTTTTTTTAAATTGTTGGTATTTTTTAATGCTATATCATTAGTTTTTACCTACACAAGTCAGTTATTTGTTTGTAGAAAAAAAGTTCAAAAAATTAGTTATAGAAATATAAAAACATATTTGTATCAAGTGGCTTTGGCACGATGGGTAGAGTGTCTGGCCAGAATGTAGTTGATTGCGGGATCGATTCCCCAAAATTTTATTAAAAAATTTTAAAAAAATATTTCGATAGAAAATTGTATAAAATAACCTACGAAATCATTAATTTTTAATGTTTTGGTAGGTTATTTTTTTGGAATTTGTTGGTAAAAATAACAGAACTATCATTAATTTTTAATGTTTTCGTAGGTTATTTTTTTCGAATTTGTTGGTAAAAAAGAATGAAAAAACCGTTATTTTTTAATGTTTAGTGTTATTTATTTTAGAAAATTTTGCCAACAGTAAAAAATAAATGTTGATGTTTTTAAAACAAATAAATAATTACTGGGATGGTTTTCAATTGTTTATTCATTGGTTTTAAGTGTGTTTTTCTTTTGTTTTTGCCTACAAAATATTTTGAGTGTAGGACTTTTATACGTCCAAACATCATAGAATCAACCATTAGTGGTTAAATCACTGAACTGAAACCATCATAGGTCATTGTGCCATACCCTGGATTGAAAGAGGTTTGATTACAAATGCTACACTCAAAAAAATACGTTAGTAGATTTGCTAATGCTAGTTAGCAAACTTTTAGCAAATTTTTAGTTGAGATTAGCATGTTAGCAAAAAATTCTTGTAAACTTCTTTTAGCACATTAGCAATTTTAAACAAACTTTGAACTAATTTCTTTTGCTAAGATTTGAAATTGAGTTGACAACATTTTTACAAGATTTTTTGCTAACATTAGCAAAAATAAACGGTAAATTTTTTTTTATTTTCAGAAAACTTAAAATGGCTCTATCTCGGAAACTAAGCCAGATAGAGCAAAATGGAGGGCATTTTTGGTTCTTACAATCTCATACTTTCGCGGGTCCTCTTCACATGTGTGGACCCTAATGGGCCCTAACTTTGGATCCAAAAAAGTTAGCATTCCCGAAAATTTTAAAATGCTCATATCTCGGTAAATATTGCCGACACAACAAAAAGTCCAAAAACATTTTTGTAGCTCTCAATACGTAGAACAAGACCGCAAAAGCTCTCCGAGTAATATTTTTGAAGTTATCGAGTTTTTTAATTCTCAAGACCCCAGTGGTCCCCTATAATCACGTATCTCAAAAACTAAGCAAGGTAGAGCGAAACGGACACAAATTTTGGATCAAAAACTATGACGATTTTAAGAAACCCAACTGGGTCTGGGCCCATCGGGGTCTGGACCTATCGGGTCCGAACCCAATGGGGTCCTCAAATGTGTCAAAAAAAAAAAATTGTTAACTAATTATTGGCAAAACATTTTTGCTAACTTTAGCAAAAAAATTGTGGGTTCAAAATCAGCAAATTTTCTTGTAGGTTTACAAGCTTTTTTTGCTAACATTACATTTTTTTTTGAGTGTAAGTTTCTAGTGTCCGACCGAATGCACCTTTTTTGGCCGAAGCCGAATATTCGGCCAAATTTTCACTATTCGGCCAAACCGAAGCCGAATATTAAAAAAAAAATGTTTTTAGTTGCAAAAACACTTAGTAAAATGTTTTTGTGGCTTACAATTGTTATTCAAAGTTAGTTTAGTGTGTTTTTCAACACGTGATTCGGCCTATCCGCCAAAATTGTGGCCGAAGCCGAATAGTGGCCGAATAGTGCTTTTTGGCCGAAGCCGAGGCCGAAGCCGAATATTCGGTCGGACACTATAAGTTTCTTTCCTAAATATGAGAAATTCAAAACATTCGGAAAAAATAATTCTACCACAGATCCTCAAATATAGAGGGCATTAGCAAAGCTAAGTTTGACTGTCTCCATTTCTGACCGATAAAAAGATTAATGTAGTCCTAATTCAGAAAACTCATAAAAGTACATTCATAACCTTAACTAGCGGGCTAACATTCATGGATTCAATCTCCATTAAACACTCCAGTAACAGCGCTGCTTTACATGAGGAATGACTTAAATGGTGCACTAGTAGTACTAGCCAAACAATACAAATAACATCTCTCTTAGTACAATCAGGATAAATGGATAACATATCACTAATGTTTCCAAAACCCCCGTAGTTCCATGGCGCAGTTATATCACTTATATCACTTACCCTAACCCTGCCATTTACTGCGGCGATTTCAAAAACCACCACAGTTTGTGGAGGTACGCAACTGATGAATAAAATGGTTAAGCTTTCATTCTGTGAGATGAAAAAAATTCTATAGTCCAGAACTTTGCTTTATAATAAGGTCCATATCATCTAACTTTCCTTAAAACCAACAGCGACCGGCAAAGCGAAGAATTACGACCCATTTATTGGCCTCATCATTCCCTCTGCAAAAAAGCATTCGGAATATATTTCATGTTGAATCGAGAACAGAAAGGCTGCACGAGGATTTTCTATCTAGTCAAAACCAGTCTATAGAAGACGAATTAAAAAATAGTCTAGAGGAGGGAAGAAAATCTCAATGCTCTAACGCTGTATCCCAGATGGACTTTAAGCAATCAAGTCGTTAAGCATGGAGTCTATTCCGAAGGCTAGGTGCTGCAGAAAATCCAAAGAATTATCCAGTTTTAGCTTATATCAACCTGAGTATACGACTTAAAAACAATTTCATCCGATGTTTGCGTCTGCATTCTTATACATTTATGGATGAATGTAACTGGAGATTCAAGTGGCTTGCGCTAAGGCCTGCCCTATATATGATGATTATTGTTTTTTTAATTAGCCAAGTCGAAGCCAAAACTTCAATCTAAAAACACATGGAAATGACAGGAAACCAAAGCAGCAGTAAATTTAAACGATCGAAATCATTTACTACACTCAAAAAAAAAAAAACTGTAAAGTTAGCAAAAAAAGCTTGTAAACCTACAAGAAAATTTGCTGATTTTGAACCCACAATTTTTTTGGTAAAGTTAGCAAAAACGTTTTGCTAAAAATTAGTTAACTGAAATAATTTTTATTTCAACTTAGTTCATACACATTTGAGGACCCCATTGGGTTCGGACCCAATAGGTCCAGACCCCGATGGGCCTAGACCTAGTTGGGTTCCTTAAAAATCGTCATAGTTTTTGATCCAAAATTTGTGTCCGTTTCGCTCTACCTTGCTTAGTTTTTGAGATACGTGATTTTAGGGGATCACTGGGGTCTTGAGAATTAAAAAACTCGATAACTTCAAAAATATTACTCGGAGAGCTTTTGGTTATTTTGCGGTCTTGTTCTACATGTTGAGAGCTACAAAAATTCTTTTGGACTTTTTGTTGTGTCGGCAATATTTACCGAGATATGAGCATTTTAAAATTTTCGGGAATGCTAACTTTTTTAGATCCAAAGTTGGGTCCCATTAGGGTCCACACATGTGAAGAAGACCCGCGAAAGTATGGATATTCTAAGAACCAAAAATGCCCTCCATTTTGCTCTATCTGGCTTAGTTTCCGATATAGCGCCATTTTAAGTTTTCTGAAAATAAAAAAAAATTTACCATTTATTTTTGCTAATGTTAGCAAAAAAATTTTTAAAAATGTTGTCAACTCAATTTCAAATTTAGCAAAAGAAATTAGTTCAAAGTTTGTTTAAAATTGCTAATGTGCTAAATGAAGTTTACAATAATTTTTTGCTAACATGCTTATCTCAACTAAAAATTTGCTAAAAGTTAGCTAACTAGCATTAGCAAAAAAAAATTAGTAAATCTACTAACGTATTTTTTTGAGTGTAAGGCTTATTTCCTTATAACAATTGCGATTTTTTGTACTTGGCATGATAATGTAGTTAAATCGTCCAGATACCGAACATATTCTGAACCTTTTGAGATATCAGATTCCTCTTCCCTTTTGTAAAGGATCACATTGAAATTCTTACCAGACTAGATCCAATATTTCGTAACGTCAAAAGGTCATACTGCCCAAATTTCATACTGCCGAAAGATTATACTCTCTAAAGGTCATATTGTCTGAAGGTTATTTAAATATACAAAGGGTCTTTAAACATGATATTTCCAAGGCAAGAACTTCTTGATTCTTTTAGTGATATAATTTAATGTAAAAATAAAAATTATTTAGGAGGGAAGTAAACTGAGGATCTAGCATTCGTAAGAGGTCAGAGGATAAAAGCAGACATCGGCCATATTTAGTACTCGTTAAAGAATTTTAAACCGTTTTTTATAAACAAATAACTAGAGTTTACGTTTCGGTTATAACCGTAACCGAAACCGCGGTTATTCAAGACGAAAACCGAAACCGATCCATATTTGTTCGGTTATCGGCTTTTTATTAATATTATAAATTTTTTATATTTTTTTGTTACATTTAAAAAAATGTAATTTAAATTAACAACTATTTACATACATATATAATTACTGTTTTTCGTTAAAAAAATTTTATTTATTAACTTTTTTGATGACATAAGTGAAATTTCACTGCTACACAGTCACTTTAACATCTTAATGGTATTAAAAAGAACTGTAAATGTTATTTAAAAGAACTGCCAACATTTTTACTCGGAATTTTTAGTAAGAAAAAGTAAGGAACTCGTTTTATTTTTATAATAAAGAAAAAAGCCAATAAAATCGAGTGCCACGTTTCCCCTTTTATTTAAAATGAGTGTGAAAAAGTTAATTCCACTTTTTTTGTTATGAATATAGGCGTTACATCCTAATTTCTTTTTTTTTTTCAGATTAAAAATTGAAAAAAATAAGGAACCACCACTCAATCTTTGGAAAATGAAATTAATTCAGCTTTTTAAAAGACATAAGCAGAAGCTAAACCAAAATGGGAATTTAAACTGAATTTGATTCTAATAAAAAAAAATATATAATTATAAAGTTTTTCCACCGGAATAATTTTTTTACTGATAACCGAAACCGATCGGTTATTCAATTTTTGATAACCGAAACCGCGGTTACTAAATTTATTCAGAAACTCTACAAATAACGGCTTTGTACGTTCCTTGCGGCGACCTTCTTTAAAGAACTGTTTGTAAGCTAAAATTTAATTGCGGAAAATAGAAATTTTTTTAAACCGGGACTGGTTTGTATAACTAATATTGTTGGGAAATACTTTTGACTCTTCTCTTGAAGCTTAACACTCTAACCGGCCATTTTTGTTTTTAAATTGAAAAATATTTCTAGGGTAATTTGGGCATGGAAAGTACATTTCTGTCCACAGAAATATAAAAAAACTTAACGGTTTTCCGTTAAGTTTTTTTAACCTTGTACCTGGTCTTGCTAAGTAATAGGGATGCCAAACGGGAAATCCCGAATCCCGAAATCCCGGGATTTTTCGGGATTGACAAATCCCGAATCCCGGGATTTATTTTTTTCAATCCCGGGATTTTTCGGGATTTTCCGGGATTGACAAATCCCGAAAAATCCCGGGATTTCGGGTTTTTTTTTTTAAATTTCGTTATAAAAATTGACTATTTATTCAGTTTTTGTTGTCCGATGGTAACAAAATGGATATCGTTTGAAAGGTGTTTGAAATATCTTTCAAATGAGGCATGTTGGGCTTAAATTCTCTTACTCCTTTGGAGTACAATTTAATTTGTGGGGCGTATTACTTAATATACAGAAAGGTGGAGCAAATTTTCTTTTTTTGAATTTAAAAATCGTCGGAGTCAGAATTGATTACTTTTAGGGTCAATATTGGACCTGCAGGGCAATGTCTTTATGTTCCTTTTTTGACTTGAAAATCGGAAAAACATTTTTTTACTCTGTTTGAAACTTTCAGATTTTCATGTCTAAAAAGGAATCCTACAGGTCCAATATTTTTTTGTATAAAGGCAACTATTCCATCTGTAAAGTTTATTTTACAGTTTTAGTTCGTAAATGATTATTAACGATGAGAAAGATAAGAAAGATAAAGAATGATAATACTTTTGAACAAATTCATAGAAATTTACACTCCCATGAATAAAAATACATGAGTTAAATAGATTTTTCTGCCTTTCCAATTTTTCTATCCCGTAAGGTTTTTAAGATATTCGCGTTTGAATATCACAGCACATCATTTTTCAGCTGATTAATTCGGGACTCAATTCTGATAATTTTTTGTGAAATTAGCCCTAAAAATAAGAACTTCTGCGTCATTAATGACGAATTCGTTTGTTCAAGTTACATCAAATAAAATTTTAATAGTTTTTTGAAGTAGTAAGTATCGTATAGGGGAATTTGTCACGTTTTAGGCTCTTTTGTTTGACATAACTCGAGAACCACTAGTCGGATTTTGCTGAAACAAATTTAGAAAAATCAAGAATTACAATTACTTTCTCAACAGTATTTCCATTGATATTTTACGAATTATAATTGATCTTTTACGAATTACATTTGATCTTTTACGAATTACAATTGATCTTTTACGAATTACAATTGGAATCTTCGAATTACAATTGGAGTATTCCAATTACAAATGGAATCTTCGCATTACAAATGGAATCTTCGAATTACAAATGGAATCTTCGAATTACAATTAGAATCTTCGAATTACAATTGATCTTTTACGAATTACATCTGTAAATGGTGTAGTTTGACTTTTTGGTTTATTGCAAATTCTCTAATTAGAATCAGAAATAAGTCCCATCGTTTTCAAGTGGAAAAAATAGTGTCCTGTGGTCACTCACGTGAGTAAACGAGATCGTGTACCGATTTCTCCTGAGATTGTAACTCGGCGAGAGTTTGCTGGTAACTCCAACTCTCTCTATTTTCAGTTTGCCATAGAAATACACTGACAATAACTTCTCGATCATAAATCTGAATCCTTATAGAAAAAGTACAAATTAAAGAGCTATTGTACCCACATTATCAACCCCAATCTTTTTTCTCCCCAATATTTTCGTAATGTTCGAATTGTTGTTGTTGCTGTATTAAACATGTACAGTAGAATCTCACAAATTAGAACCACTTTGTTCCTCGGGTAGTTCTAATTTCTGAAAAGTTCTAATTTCTGGACATGTTTTTTTTTTCAAAGAAAATGATAAAATAACAATAAACAGTTACGACTGCTTTATTTTAACACAAACCTTTTTTCTTGATAATATTTAATAACTATAACACATTAAATTTGTAGAAAACACTTAAGGGCTTTGAAATGAGAAATAACAGGCGTTACATCGATTATATTTATCATCGTCACTGCTATTTTATCCGTCATTAAACCTATCTTCATTCCATTTTTCGATTTCTCTGACACTTATGGAATTGTGAAAATAAAAACAAAAAGTCCAGAAATTAGAACCACTGGTTCTAATTTTAGAGCGTTAACTACATATAATTCGGGGTTTCCCCTATTTAGTTTAAAAAAACTATAAAAAAATATTTTGTAGTGTAAATAAAAAAATAACTTCCAGAAATTAGAACCACAGGTTCTAATTTTAGAGCGTCCAATACATTAAAATAGCCGGTTCTAATTTCTGGACAGTTCTAATTTGTGAGAGTTCTAATTTGTGAGATTCTACTGTACCACAGTTTTTTTTTTCTAAGTAGTAGTGGTTGTTTTTGTTTTTTGCCCGTCTTTTCTTTCTGATATTTGTGTGATAGTAAAAATATCAGCCATGGGTTGCCATACACTCACAAAAAAAAAAAAGAAAAAAAAATCCACTCATACTCAAGCCATCATTATCATAATATACAACGTACTTACACTCGCTTTGTTGCTACATCACTTTTTAAACTAGAGTTTAGTCTTATAAGAGTAACGTTAAAGTAAACAACGATCGTTTTAAATTAACGGCGGTTTTTTTCTGGATAAAAAAATTAAAAAAAAAAAAAATTGGAAAAATAAAAATTAAGAAAAAATGATGCATAAAAGAAAAATAACGAACGGAAAATTTTTCTAAAACAATTTTTTTTTTTGAACGTTTAAAATATTTAAAAGTGAATAATTTAAATAAAAAGACAAAAACGGGATTTATTAAAAATGTTAAAAAATTGTAAAGATATTCCGAATTTTCATGATCGTTTTTGAAAAACTAAAAAAAAAAACTAATTTAATTATATGAAATTATTATTGAATTCAATTAAATCTAAAAGAACACGCTATAATTTAAAAAAAAATATAATAAATTGTCATTCTCCTCCTGCTTCTCCAGCCTACAAAAAAAAAAAAAAATAACGTATACAAAAAATTTGCCGCCTTTTGCTTATGTATGCGTTGAAATTTAATATGTACCTCCTCCTATATACAATATACAATTTTTTTTTCAATTCTTTACAATATATAAAATTAAAAAAAAAATAAAAACTCAAACTTAATAATGATCAACACAACAAAAAAATCAAATCAACAAAAAATTATAAACGTCATTAAATTTTACAAAAAAAATAATTAAATAAATAACAGAAAAACAAAAATCCCCATTATAAATTAAGAATCAATCTTAGTTTTTTAAAGTCTCCCCTCTTTAAAAAAAAACTGCCTAATAATTAAAAATTCATTAAAAATAACACTGTGCAACATGAATTTGTATATTGAACAACAAAAAATTTAAGTATTAGTAGATCAGTAGATCTACTTAAGAACCCACGAAGTGTTTTGAAAACTTAGCTCGAGTTGATTTTTTATGACCCACTGAAGTTTTTATTTTTAAGAAATTTTTTAAAAACAAAAAAATTTAAAAAAAATTTCAGAGAAAAAACATTTATTTTTTAAGAAAAAAAAAGATCCTCAAAAAAAAATTTTAGGCTAAAAAAATTGACAAAATTATTAATAAAAAAACTGAGGATAAAAAGAATTCCGGGGATGAAAAATTACCCGAATAAAAAAATTACCCAGATAAAAAAATTCCGCGAAAAAAACTTTGTGGAAAAAAAAATACGGGTAAAAAATTTTTTCCAAAAAAAGATTTCGCGAAAAAATGTTTGGGGTTAAAAAATATATTTGTACGTGTTTAAATGCCGTTCCGAATCCAATTCTTTTCACATATCTCAACCAGCAGCCGAATTAAAGCATTTTGTATTTTTAGGTTATGTAGAATGCACAAACATTTTCGAGGTGTCCTTACATTTTCGTTCATAACTTTTGAACCTATTAACCGATATCGCTTAAATGCAATACCAAACTTTTTAAAGCAACAACAAGTAAATGTCTGTAAATTCTTTGGCCGTGATATCAATTTCAAAAGACAGACGGACATCGCTAGAAAAAAGAAAATTTCCTAAAGAGATTTCTCGAAAAAAAAATTTTGGGGTTAAAAAATATATTTCTACGTGTTTAAATACCGTTCCGAATCCAATTCTGTTCACATATCTCAACCAGCCGCCGAATTAAAGTATTTTTTATTTTTAGGTTATGTAGAATGCATAAAAATGTTTGAGGTGTCCTTACATTTTCGTTCATAACTTTTTGAACCTCTTAACCGATATCGCTTAAATGCAATACCAAACTTTTTAAATCAACAACAAGTAAATATGTTAAATTACTATCATATCTGTAAATTCTGTGGCCGTTATATCCAATTCAACAGACAGACGGACATCGCTAGAATGTCTTAGAATTGATCAAGCTATCAATAATATATACTTTATGATCAATTCCGTGGAAATTTGACACAAAATAGGAAAAACATATGAGCTAAGCATCAGCACCTTACATGTCGCCTTTACTGTGATAGGGCGATTTTTATCACGTTAATTTGCGAAAAAATCCACTGCCACAATTTACGTTTTTGCCTTTAACTTTTGAATAATAGACCGATTTTGCTGAAATTTAATACCAACCATTTTTAAACACGAATAACACAAAAACAAAAAAAGAATCAGCATTTTAGATGACAAATTTGGATTCTAAAGGTCCATTTTATATAAAATCCACCCCAATTTTTTGGCATTAACGCAATAATATATCAGTGGATCCACAAAAAGGCCAATAAATCGAATTTTTTAAAATTTTAAACGCGAATATCTCGAAAATTAAACCCTCTAAAGAAGTTTGGAGATCGGATTTGAAATCACGAAGTCCATTTTATGTAAAGTCATGTCCAATTTTGTGGCTATTGCTTATGAAAACGTTTCAGTGCCGCTTAAAAAAACACAAAATACGCGATTTATTTTAATTTTCGAAAATGGAACGTGCTAGAAAAGTTTAAATGGATGATTTGGATTAAGGAGGTCCATTTACTATTAAGTTTGTTGTTGCCAACTTAAGAATACGTTACAGTGGAACAACAGAAAGTACTAAATTAGCAATCTTCAAACGCGAATATCTTAAAAACGGTGTAACTTAGAACAAGTTTGAAAGCAGATTTGTAATCAGGAGGTCAAAATCTATTAAGTCCATTTTTCGAAGTAAATGTTTTTATTTTTTGCCATTAAAACGTCATTTTTGCAAAAAGTGCTCAATCAAAGATTTTGATTTTTGTTTGCTAAATTATTCTTAAACATTCAAAAAACATATTCAAAAACAAAATTTGTGGTATTCTCACTTTTAGGTTCCAGCTGGTACAGACTAGCCGTGCATCAGGGAGTCCCGTCAAATCTAAACTTTCAAATTTTGAGTCCTTATACCTGCCGAAAGATGGCCACGGAATAGCTGATTGTGGGAAAGTTTATGAAAAATTTTTCAATGGCGTTTTCAGTCGGTAATCAGCCATTAAAGTTTGAAAAAATTATGTTTTTCGACCAAAATTCATGTTTAAATTTTTTAACCAAATCCGGCACCAAAATAAGGAATTTTTGCGATAAGCCAAGACACCCCAACCTTAAAATCGTCTCTTTAATATATATTTTAAGTTCCAGGCAAATCGGTTAAAAAAATCCTTAAAGCATTTTTAACGATTTTTTTACTCCAAAACGCAAAAAAAAAATGACGTACATTTTTGTAAACAAGAATTTCCGTCAAAATTTATGAAGCGTTCTTTTTTCTAAAATCAACCACAAAACGCAAAAAAGTGTGTGTGGGACTTAGGAAAATTTAAAAATTTTGTTTTGTCCTTTCGTCTCCGGTCACGGGATAAGTCATATTTTCATCTGTAACGTGATTGGCGTTTTAGTGGTATATCCCGTTTTCACCAGTCATGGAATGTGATTTCGGATCAAGAGACACACTTTTCCTGCAGGTTTATATTTTTGGTTTTTGCTGGGTATCTTTGATGAACGCAATTTGACAAGATATGAAACTTTAGAATTTTACTATTTTAAGCAATTTGCTTATATCGCACGAAATTTTGACGTTTGACAACCCCTTGTAAAATTTAATGCAGAAAACTTGTAAAACATTTTAAACTTTTAAAAGTGTGTTTTATATAAAAATATTTGATAAAGGGACTAAAATGACCCATAAAAATGGGAGATAGAGGGTTAATATGTTCTAAGAAAAATCGCCATCAAATTTTACTAAAAAAATCAATTATCATAATTTAGCGCAGTAGATTTAATAAATTTTTTTCGAATTTGTTCACATGACTTTGGTGAAGTACGATTCAATACATATCGCTCCTTTACTTGTTTAGTGTCATAACTCAAAATATTTCATTTTGCAGAAAACACGTTTAAAGTTTACTATTGAAACTGGTTTTTAATTGAAAAAGGCCGGTACATAGAAAATGTAATAATGGCGTGTACTCTTCTCAAACGATGAGTTCAAAAGATATTAATACGAATTTTTGACACAATATAAAGCACGATATAACGAATAATTCTGCATCATTAACTCAAAAAACGCATTTTTTGAGTTATGACACTATACAAGTAAAGGAGCGATATGTATATGATAATTTACAATTTTACTTGCAAAATGTTGTTGAGGAACATAATTGATCCACGAAATTTTTAAAAATATACTCTTCATAATGAATCTTTTGATTTAACGTCAATTTTGAAAGTAAAAAACTATTCTAAATAGTAAAAAACTATTCTAAGGATCGTAATAATGTGTGTGTAAAATAAAAAATCTGTTGACGTCACACACTTAACATCTGTAATGAAATACGAACCAACTTCTGCTGTTAGTTTGTCAAGCAGAGCGATGGCCTAGATGGTTAAGTGCTAGCTTTGCAAACTGATGGAAAATTTCATGAACGTGGGTTCGATTCCAATCAGAGTTAAGTCTGTTGATGAAAAAAAATATATAAAAAACAGTCTTACGAAAATCAAACAATTTAAATCTAATGTAATTTTCTCCACTGAAGAAGTAGAGGTGGCTACAGAAACCATGGTCTGGAATAAATCCGCATTAAAAATAATCTTTAGAAATACAATGTTTTCTTCTTCAATCACAAACCCTCAATAAAAAACTATTTTGTTTTAACAAAATGCAAACTTTAAGAGCTGCCCTGCAGATTACCTACAAGATTCAAAAATTGTTGTTTCCCCTAATCAGTCCCTTTATAGGCATCATCCTAGGGGAATGCCTATTTTTTATTTATTTTGTGAACACTTTAACATGATTTTATTGGAAGTTTTTTTAAGCATTTTTCTTATATGACACGAGTTTCTAAACTTTAACAGCTTCTAGTGAAATTCAATGCAGAAATTTTTTTGTAGATAATGTTAACCCTTTAAACGTACGTTTTACTGCTGTTCTATGAGAATATTTAAAAAAAAGGACAAAAGGAGGAACTTCAGAACTTTACAGCCTCTAGTAAATTTCGATGCAGAAAATTTTTGTAAAGCATTTTAACCCTTTAAACGTACGTTTTACTGCTTTTCTATGAGGAAATTTAAAAAAAGGACTAAAATGACCCCTAAAAATGGAAATAGAGGGTTAATATGTTTTAAGAAAAGAACCGCCATCAAATTTCACTAAAGACATCTATTAACATTATTTAGCTCTGAATTAAACAAAAAAAAAACTAGAAAAGTCTCGTAATCCCATTTAACCAATTTTTGACAGTTTTCCTTATTTTTTTAGAAAAAAAAATGTTTGATCAAAATTATTATTTTTTTTTTTTTTTTTAAATTTTACATTTTTTTTTGTAATTTTACAAATTTCCAATTTTATTCGTAAAAACCTTGTACCATTACACTCAAAATAATAACTCTGTAAAATTACAGAAAAACTCTGCTAATTTAACAGAGTACACCATACTTTTCCAGCTAGCAACATTTCTTGGTAATTTCGCTATAAAACTCTGTAAAATGATTTTGACAAAAAAAACTGTTAATTTACAGAGTTTCTAGTAAAATATTGGTCAAATAAAACACCATTTAGCAAAGAAAAACTCTGTAAATTTACATATATTTGTAAAATGCATTTTATGCAACCAAAATTTTACAAAATTTTTATAAGATTTTAGAAAAGATTTTTTTGTTACTTTTTTAACATTTTCTCAAAAAAAAATACAGATAAAATTTTGGTGTTTTTACAGAAAACTCTGTTTTTAACTATGAAATTAAAATTACATAGAAATAAGTAAAAATACAGATAAAACTTAGTTTTTTGGTTATAAAAAATACAGAGTACTTCGCTTAAATCTGTATTTTAGCAGAAATCTCTGTTAATTATCTGTAAAATTAAGATTACAAAGTTAAAAGTAATATTACAGAAGAAACTTTGTTTTTTTGTCACAACATAATACAAAGTTTTTTCTTTAAATCTGTGTTTCGACAGAAAACTCTGTCAAATATCTGTTGAATTGAGATTACAGTCATTTTACAGAGTATTTAACAGAGTTACTATTTTGAGTGTACAAAATTATTGGTAAAAAGCTTGTAAAATTACAGGGAATTCTTGTCAAAAAGAAGGAAGCAAAAAAGTTCTTGTCATTTAGTACATTCATTTTGACTAATTCCAAACGCCTTTACAAAAAAAACTTCAGTGGGCCATAAAAAAATGGGCTTAATTTTTAAAACCCTTCGAGGTGTTTGGTCTACTAATGATATAGGTACGCAAAAACACTTAAACTTTTATTAACAAAATTTTTGGTAAAAATACAACTCACCGAGACTTTTGCGTAATTTAACCAAATTTTTAGTATAAAAAATTGCCTAAATTACGCAAAATTACTTGGTGAGTTGACTTTTTACCAAAAATTTGTGTATTTTTCATTTTTTGTTTGTTCCCATACAAAATACACTTGGTAACCCAAAATTTGTTGCACAGTGTAATAAACCCAACTTAAAAAAAAACACAGAAAAACAATTTATTATTTCCTTAATTCTTTTTTAAAAAACCAAATAAACAACAATTTATTATTCAAAAATTCTCTCTAAAAAAAAAATAGTTTTGACCTAAACTAATAAAAAACGCTAAATAATATTAACTAACAACAACAAAATGACAAAAAAATCCAACAATAACATCAAATAAAATTTTTTTTTTAAAGATAACGCCGTTTATTAAAATATAAAGAAAAATACAAAAAAATATTGAAATTATAAATACAAACACAAAAAACTTAACTATGGTGCGATCTGTGTTGTGTGTGTTTTCCCCCAAGTCTTCTCTTGTATAAATTGGAGACTTTTTTTTGTTACTTATACATTGACAATTTCATGCTCCCCATCGCATTATCAACTATAAACACTACGACATTACTCTTTTTTATTTGTGAGAGAGTCTACACTTTGCAAAATTTTGAAAATTGCAAAAAAAATAGAATTGGTAACCCTATTTATTATTTAAGCCGCATTTTTTTTCATAATGGAAATTTATTTTATGTATGTAATTAACATTTTTTTCTATTGCTTTACTTTATTATGTATTTTTTTTTTAAATATTTATTATACAATTTAATTATATTTTAATTATTAATTTTTGTTATTTAATTATAAAGAAATTTTCATCGTTATGTTTTTTGTTAAGTATGAGGAAATAGGGGGTTTTTAGATGTTTAACAAATGAGGGAAATGTGTAACGGTAAAAAAGAAAAATAATTACTGAAAATTAGGTAAACATTGCAGTAAACTTATTTTTCAAAAGTCCTTATCGCAATTGACACAGTTAAATAAAAAACTTTTAAGAAATTACTCAAAATAAAAACTTTGTAAAAAAAAAACTTTGTTAAATTTATATTAGTTCAATTTGAAAGATTTTTAGTAAATTTTTCTCTTAAAAAAACATTAATCTATAATTTGACTAAAAACTTTGTAAAATTAAATTTTACTAATTAGGATTATTATCTCAATTTTGCATACACTGAAAAAAAAGACAACTAAAATTTAGGAAAAAATTTCTTTGACAATTTTTCATGAATTTTCCTAAACTTTAGTAAAATTTAACTAAAAAATTATAAATTTTGTTAATTTTGATGAAAAAATTTTAGCTTATTTACTTATAAATAGTTCATGGTTTTTTAACCAAAAGCCCTCCGATATGTTTTTTGAGCTATCCAGTTTTGAAGATTCTCAAGACCCTATCAAGCCTCTAATTCGTGTATCTCAAAAACTAAGCAAGGCAGATCGAAACGGACAAAAGTTCTGAATCAAAATCTGTGGCGACCCTTAAAATATCCAACGAGGTCTCAAGTCTACAGGGTCAGGACCCATGTTGTCCGAACCCAATGGGGTAGATCCAATTAATAAATAAATAATAATATTTTCCCAATTTCTAATTAAAATTGGCAAAAAATTAAATTAATTTTTTCCCTTAAACCGAAATTTAAAAAATCTTTTTAGCCAAATCATTCCCGTTTTTTCTCAATATTTAGTTATTTTACTGTTTTTTAGTTAATTTTTTTTATTAATTTTTAGTGTATTGTGCCAAATTGGGCAAAAATTTAGTGATAGAGGGTATATATAAGTTTGTCATTCCGTTTGTAACTCATCGAAATATCGATCTGGGACCCCATAAAGTATATATATTCATGATGCCCGATCGATTTTAAGACATCCTAGCGATTTCCGTCTGTCTGTCTGTGGAAAATGTTGTCACGGACAAAATATTGCACAGAGATGACTGAAACTTAACATATTTATTGGAAGTTCTCCCGAGAAGTTTGGTATTGCATTTAAGCGATATCGGTTCAGCGGTTCAAAAGTTATGAACGAAAATGTAAGCACACCTCAAAAATTTCAGTACATTCAACATAACCTAAAAATACAAAATGCTTTAATTCGGCAGCGGGTTGACATATGTGAACAGAATTGAACACCGAATGGTATTTAAACAAGTGCGAACATATTTTTTGCAAAAAAAAAAACAAAAATCGCGGATTTTTTTTACGAACATTTTTTTTTCGCGGAAATTTTTTTAAAATTTTTTTTTTTCAAAAGTAATTTCCTTTTAAATAAAGTTTTTTCCAATAACACAGTTCAACAAGAAAATGCGTATTGGATTCTGGTTAGTGATTTGGATAGTGTCTGTTGCGCTGATTTCAAATCCGGAGCCCAAATTTGTCTATCACGTCAGGATTTTGAGTAATTCGCGGTTAAAGTGCTGAAAAAGGGCGTTTTTGACCCTTTATATAAGCTTATAAAATAAGATCCTGACATGCAAATGACTTGGTATCAAGCTCATTCGAAAGCCTGTAATTTTCTCTTAAAGATAAGATTAAATGTTCTTAAAATTTAATTTTCTAAAATAGTAGAAAAATCATTAGCAAAAAACCTTCCATTTTTTCAATATTTAGTTTATTTACACATTGTTTTTTAACAAATTTCCATACAAATTCATACTAAATTTTAGATTTAAAGCACTTGTGGCTAATGATTTTTTTATCATGTTAGAAAATTAAATTCCAAGAAGATTTGGTCTTGTCTGAAAGAGAAAATTACACACTTTCGAATGAGCTTGATACCAAGTCATTTGCATGTCAGGATCTTATTTTATAACTGTTCAAAAATGGTCAAAATGGGCATTTTTTGACACTTTAACCGCGATTTTCTCAAAATTGTGACGTGATAGAAAAATTTGAGTGACCGTTTTGGAATCGGGGCACTAAACTCTTTCAACTTTTTTTGGTTTCATCCAAAACGCAGCGACAAACCTCAGATTTGTAGAGAGGTGTAATCTTTTTTAAATTGTGGAGGGTATCAATACATTCGGTAAGGCCGAATTTAACTTTTTTACTTGTTTTTAGTTAAGTTGATTTAACTGGCTTTTTAGCAGATTTTTAGTTAAAATCAGCGTTTTAACTCCTTTTTTTAATTAAGTTCAATTTACGAAAATACTAGTTTTGAACAAAACAAAAAGCAAACTATTTTTTTAAAAAAATTTATTTTTATTATAAAACTTTTTAAAATTTATCTTTTTATTAAAATTTATTTATTATATTCATGCAAATGCATATTTCTTGTCGATAAAAACGATGTAGACCAATTATCTTTCCAAATCATAAAATTTGCATTAAAATTACAGATTTGTTTTTGCATATTTTGGTTAAAATGCATATTTTTGAACATTTTGGTTTTAAATGCATAATTTGTGCATATTTCAAACTTTTAAGTGCATATTTCGACAAAAACTAACAAAATGCACAAATTGAAATTTTTTTGTTTCAAAAATTATTTAAATTTTAAAAATTTCTTTTGAAAATGCGAAAATTTTTTATTTTATTGCACTTAACTGTTTATTTTAAGTTTTTAA
The DNA here is from genome assembly GCA_963921195.1 of Pegoplata infirma. NCBI lineage: Eukaryota > Metazoa > Arthropoda > Insecta > Diptera > Anthomyiidae > Pegoplata > Pegoplata infirma. The sequence goes on along the minus strand of OY992536.1, from coordinate 293,048,944 downwards.
TCTTAATTTTAAGCCCGGCTATATTTTTTCGTATAAAATTAAGATTTTAATAGCATATATTTCATGATTTTAGTGCATATTTTTGATCTTTTTAGTTCATATTTTTGATTTTTTCAGCGGATATTTTAGATTTTTTATAAAAAAAAATTAAAATCTCAGCCCTTTAAAAAACTAAAAAAGCAACTGCTTTTAAAAATGATGATTAGGGATGAGATTTTCATGCACTAAAAAATCGAAAATATGCGCTTAAAATATGCGCTAACAAATTCAAAAATATGCGCTTAAAATATGCGCTAACAAATTCAAAATATGCACTAAAAAACCTAAAAATATGCACAAAAAAATAAAATGTGTATAATAAAAATCTTGTTTTCATAGGAAAAACTTTTTAAAAAGCAAAAAGTAACGCCGTGTTTAAATAGTAACATTTAAAAAATTATATAAGATTTTTTAAAAATTAACACAATCTATAAAAAAAAATTTAAAGAAAAAAATAATTTTTCTTATTTTAGAAAAAAAAAAAATTTTTAAATTAAAAATAGTTTTTGAAATAAATAAATTTCAATTTGGGTTTTTGCTAATTTATGCCAAAATATGCAAAAATATGCACTTAAAAGTTGGAAATATGCACAAAATATGCATTTAAAACCAAAATATGCAAAAATATGATTTTTCACCAAAATATGCAAAAATATGCAAAAACAAATCGATGCCATTTTAACGCAAATTTCTTGATTCGAAAAGATATCGATATCGTTTTTAGACTATCGACAAAAAACATGCATTTGCATGGAAATCTAATCCCTAATGATGATCATCTTATTCCAGTTTTTTTTTTTAGTGTAAAGTTATTATTTTATAAACAAATATTTAACAAACATGTTTTCTTTTGTTTAAATTTTTAATTTTTATAAATTTGTTTTTTTTTTAATAGCACACATTTAGACATAACAATTTATTTTGTTTAAAAGTTTATTGAACTTTATCTGGTGTTAATTTAAATATTAATGAATTGCTTGTTTTAAAAAAAATTATTATGCATTTCGGAAATTAAAAATTTAACCGAAATGTTTGATTTTAAATGCTAATTTAAATATTTTAATTGATTTTTTTTTTTGTTTTTTAAATTAGTATTTATTAAACACCATGAATTGCTAAAATACCCTTAATTGTGGTTAAAATTAAACATTTGTGCGTATTTAGATTTTTTAAAGTTGAAATTTGCATTATAAAATAGACGGGTGATTTTTTTTTTCATTAATAATATCGTAAACGACCAAATAAAGGCATTGTTTTTGTTTCATATAAGGTAATATAAATTTTTATTAATGATATGATTCTCGTTAAGTAAACAAAAATTATTTTATTTTAAGAAGATTTTTTAAAAAAAGTTTTGTTACATTACTGAGAATTGAGTAAAATTTCGCAAATACTCGAAACCATCGCTCTGTTTTCTTTTTTGTTTGGGCAATGTTCGCAAAGCACACAATTATAATTATAATTATTGATGTAATTCTCATTGAGTTAACAAATTAAAAATATGTACTGATGACGTTTTAATATTTGTCTCTTAAAACAATTTCCTAATTTTTATTTAACTTTAATTCTCATTTAATTTTGTTAATTCTCATTTAGCTTTCGTTAAGTTTTTCAAACTTTTTTTTTAATCTTTTAACTATTAGTTTTTAATCATTTTTAATTCGTTCGATAATTTGTATTTATATTATTTGTTTTTAAGTTTTTATTTTATTTTTTTTTTTCATTTGACGTGTCATTTATTATGATGAGTTTAAAATTGTATTTTGTTGTTTATTTTTGTAATTCCCACCCATTAATTTAATACAAAATTGTACTAAAAACAGAAAAATTATCAGCTTTAAACAAATACAAAATTTAAAATACATTTTAATTTGTTTTTTTTTATTTATTTTGTTACTATTTAAAATTACTGATAATATGAATTTAATATTATTATTGTAGAAAAACTGAAAGTTCTTATCAAACAATAGTTTTTTTTCAGACATTTGTTAAATTATTTAAAAAAAATTTTAATTATTAAAGTAGTTTTTAAATTATAAGGGTAGGATGTTGTTTAAAAAAAAAAAAGTTGTTTAAAACAAAAATAATTTAAAATCGTATTTATCAAATTATTGTAGAAATTCTTTTCAAAAAGATAAAAAAAAATTAAAAGTGTAATTATGAAATTTTTTTCAAAAATTTTTTCAAAAATATTTTCTAAAATATTAGAAAAAATAAAAAAAATATTGTGAACCAAATTTTGTACCTTAATAACAGTATTTCTCATTTAACTTGTGAAATTTATGAAATAATATGTTTGGTTGGATGTTTAATTGACCAACAATGATTCTCTAAATTCTGCTGAAGATCCCTTAGTAAGGTTGAAACAGATCTGTAAAGATGTACTATGTTAGTAGTAACTTGTTTAAAGCAATAAATAATCTATTTTGAGAATATTATATAAATAATTTTTTGGGCCTCGAGCTAGACTGATACTCTAATCAAATTTTTTAATTATTTTATTTTTTTATATTTCACAAAACTAAACGATGAAAGTTTCTTTATATTAAACAATATTATTTTTAAGATTATTTATATGTTGATTTTATAATTTATTTTTTATTTTAATTATTCAGAGCTTTTTATAAATATTAAATATCGTATATCTGTGGCAAAATATTATAAAACAACTAGATCAAAAAACAAAGTTTTACGAAATTGAATTCAAAACTAATTCGATTTGGAGGGGTTACCGCGTTAATAAATTCGAGTTTAAATTTTTGGGAAATTTATTTTTTCTACTAAGCATAAAACTTATTTGGTTCAAATTTGAGATCAATTGGATTAAAATTTCCCGTGGCGACCGGCGATCAAAGATTTGGATTTGTGAAAAATAAATAAAACAAGTAAAAAAAGTTAAATTTGGCCTTGTGAATGTATTGATACCCTCCACAATTTTAAAAAGATTATTGCAAAATACTTTATTTAAAAGGAAATACCTTTTGAAAAAAAAAATTTTGTTTCCGCGAAAAAAAAAAAATTTCCGCGAAAAAAAAAAATTTTGTAAAAAAAAAAAAATCGGCGATTTTTTTGTCAAAAAATATGTTCGTACTTGTTTAAATACCATTCGGTGTTCAATTATGTTCACATATGTCAACTAGAAGCCGAATTAAAGCATTTTGCATTTTTAGGTTATGTTGAATCTACCAAAATTTTTGAGGCGTCCTTACATTTTCGTTCATAACTTTTGAACCGCTGAACCGATATCGCTCTAATGCAATACCAAACTGCTCAGGAGAACTTCCAATAAATATGTTAAGTTTCAGTCATCTCTGTGTTATATTTTAGTCGTGATCACCATTTCCACAGAAATACAGACGGACATCGCTAGAATGTCTTAAATTCGATCGCTGATCAATTATATATACACTTTATGAGGTCCCAGACCGATATTTCGATGAGTTACAAACGGAATGACAAACTTATATATACTTTCTATCACTAAGTGGAGGGTATAAAAATGTCTTGTAATGCATCTTATTTTGACAGTTTGATGCGACGAACAGAAATATAAAAAATGTTTAAAATCGGATATCGCTGTTTGAAATTTGGAAAAAATGGCGGTTTTTTCATAGTATTTGTTTTTTTTAATCTTAAAGTTGCTTTGTTTGGACTATGAAAATCAAAATTTCTAAAATCGGTTCGGCGGTTTTCGAGACATCGCCATTTGAAATTTTCATAAAATTTCCAAAAATTTGGGGTTTTCCAACATTCAAGAATTTAAAAAAAAAAAAAATTAAACTTATTTTTCATTGTCTTTTTAGAGATTGAGACAAACTTTAATTTAAAATTGTCTAAAAAAAACAAAACTTTCGTCGAAGGGCGCCACGGGCTAAAATCATATTTGGCCCAAATTAAAAATGATCGGATTTAGCTCAAATTAATTTTAAATGAAAGTTCGTCTCAAGCTCTATGAAAGAGTCCAGGAAAAAAAGTTTTGATATATTTTTTTAAGAAAATTTCTTAGGAAAAATCTGTAATTTTTTTGCAAATTTCAAATAGCGATATCTCGAAATCCGTCCAACCGATTTTAAAATTTTTTCGATATTCCTGTTCAGCCCATCCAAATTAATTAATATGATGTATAGCATCACATTTTATTTTGATCGCCGCAAGTTAATTTAATCCGAATAGCCTCAAATTTGTACCACATAATATCAAAAGTTGAAGAAAAACTGTCACTCTAATATATATACAGTGGCCGACAAAAGTATACGTACGACTACATAGTAGAATTAATAACGACTACATAGTAGAATTAAACACAAAATCGAATATACTTTTGAAATGAGGTAGTTAAGGTTGTAGGTCTCGTCGAAAAGATCACAAAAAGTCCCATCAAACTTGCCAGACACCCTCAAATTTTTAATTTATTGTCAAAAAACGTTTTTTTTTTTTACTTTTCTCACTAAATCACGTGTAACTTAAAAAGTTTTCCACCGATATTCAATTTTTCAACTGTTTTGGATAGAAGAAATATAGGGCTTTTCAGGTGTGTGAATTGGGTATACATTTAAGAAAGATATGTATTGATTTTTTCAACAATATCTAATTTTTTTGTTATTTTTTTTCTTAATTTTTGAGTTTATCGATTTTTTTCTGCTATAGTTCGTTCAACAATGTTTATATTTATAAACGTATTCTTAAAGAAAATTTAATTGTGAATACGATGAGCTTTATGTCGAAAAAATCGTGTACTTATTTGATAATAATTAGGTCAATTATTGTTAACTTAGTAGTAAACGAATCGTATGTAAACTTTTGTCGGCCACTGTACTTACAACGTTTTCTCTAATATCGATATAATTTGTTTGTTAAATATATTGCCACAGATATATTTTTTTTCTTGTTTAAAGTGTTTTTTTTTTTATTATTATTTAATTTGTTTAATACATTCATTTCATTTTTTCAATACTGCTGTTTTTAGTGAGTGAGGGTCCAGTGTTTCACATTTGTTTCATTTAGATATTGTGACTAGATCCACACTCATTAAAAACGGTTGTTATTTCATTTAAAAAAAAAAGAGAATGTTATTGTTTTTAAATTATATTAACTATTATTAAATATTTTTATTTTATTATTTTTATAATTATTTTTTAGTTGTATTGGAAAACTTAAGATTTTAATTTTAATTTTTTAACAATTTTGAAGTTTTTTTTATCCATCAAACAACTGCAGAATTTCTGCATTTTTAATTCACACTTGCACGTAAAATTACACTGTGCTACAGTAAAAAAATACTTCTGATGTGACAGGTTGTTGGTTTTGTCGAGTAGATCACAAAAATGCCCATTAATCTTGCCAGACACCCTCAAATTTTAGAGTTATTGTCAAAAAACGTTTTTTTGGGAGTTTGCTCACTAAACCTTGTGTAATTCAGAAAATTTTCAACCGATTTAAAATTTTTTAACTATTTTGGATAGAAGTAGGATAGGGCTTTCCATGTGTATGAATTGGTCTACACATATAAGAAAGATATCTATGGTGTTTTTCTATAATATCTAATTTTTTTGTTATTTTTTGGAAATTTTTCAAGTTTATCGATTTTTTTTTGCCATAGTTCATTTAACAATCTTTATATTTATAAACGTATTTTTAAAGAAAATTAAATTCTGAATACGATGAGCTTTATCCTGAAAATATCAGATAACAATTGACAGAGTTGTGATAGTTTTTCTAAAAAAGAAAATTAAGATTTTGCAAGAAATCGCCGTTCAGACAACCCAGGGGAAAAATAAATTTATCATAAGAGGTCATGTACGATATTTTTAAAGGTTTTTGGCGCGCTGAATCCGAATATGGCCATTAAATTGCTCTATCGTGTCAGGTTTTTGAGATATTTAACATAAATTGATATATCAAAAACTTAATGAGATAGCGCAATTTGAAGGTCAAATTCGAATTCAGGGGGTCAAAAACCCTTAAAATAATGATACGTGACCCTCAGTATGTTCGTTTATTTTTTTTGCCTGGGTTGTCCGAACGGCAATGTCATGCAAAATCTTAATTTTCTTTTTTAGAAAAATTATCCCAACTCTGTCAATTGTTGTCCGATTTTATCGGCAAAAGCTAATCGTATTCACAATTAAATTTTCTTTAAGAATACGTTTATAAATATAAAAATTGTTGAACGAACTATAGCAGAAAAAAATCGATAAACTCAAAAAATTTTCAAAAAATAACAAAAAAATTAGATATTGTGCTCGATTCTGGAATACGACTTCACCATTCACCAAATTTTTAAAAAATTGATATTCTTTCGAATTTTAAGATTTAAATTTTTTTTCTTGTAACAATTAAAGATCTAGTTAATATCTTTAATAATTACAAGAACAAATTTAAAAATGTTAAAACTCGAAAGAATATCAATTTTAAAAATTAGGTGAATGGTGAAATCGTATTCCAGAATCGAGCACATTGTTAAAAAAATCAATACATATCTTTCTTATATGTATAGACCAATTCACACACATAAAAATCCCTATACTTTTTCTATCCAAAACAGTTAAAAAATTGAAAATCGGTTGAAAACTTTTTGAGTTACACGTGGTTAAGTGAGAAAAGTCCCAAAAAAAGTTTTTTGACAATAACTTCAAAATTTGAGGGTGTCTGACAAGTTTGATGTACATTTTTGTGATCTTTCCGACGAGACCTACTACCTTAACTACCTCATTTCAAAATTATATTCGATTTTGTGTTTTTTGTAGCACAGTGTTATTATGTCGATTTTGTTCTTAACTCCCCAATTATGTTTAAATTCTTTACAAATTAAATAAAAAAAATGGCAACTCTGGTGGATATTTTAAAACTATTTGAAACCAAAACCACCCATGTAAAAATTGATTAGATCTAGCTGATCTATTTATATCTTATTATATCAATTGTATCTGATCAGATCTATTATTTCCGATATTTGTTCCCAATTTCGAATTCAAAGTAGTTCTGATTAGTAATCGGAAAAAAATCTGGGATATAATAGATCTGATCAGATACAGTTAATATAATCAGATCTGAGTAGATCATATCATATCTTTTCGCTTTTTACACGGGTACATATATTTTTCAACAAAAAATACTAATTAAAATTCTGAAAATAATTTCTGAATTTTTATTTATCTATATTTTCTGAATATCTATTGAAATTTTGAGAACTTTAATTGATATTTTCTTAGATTTAATGAAGATTTTCTTTCTTACTTCCTATTGACATTTTTTAAATCTCAATTGTTTTTAAAGATTCAGAAATCTCGTCTAAATTGTGTTTTAGAACAATTAAACAAATTAAAATTTTAAAAAAATTTTGTATTACGTGTTATTGTTTTTATAAATCATTTTTTTTTTTAAACAAATCCCATATCAAAATCACTTTCTCTTTAAAACAACTTGTTTGAGTTACAAATATTTATAATGTCACTCCATTTAAAGAAAAACCCTAAAACTATAGGAATTTTCCTTTTAACCTAACCTTACTTTACTAATGGTGGGTTTCTTTTCATTTTGTTGTCCTAACCAAAAAAACATTTTGAAATATAAAATGTAACGTAATTCCATGTTTAATTATAATTACCTATTTATAAAATTCCTTTATACTCTCGCTTGAATTTCTAAACAACCCTTGCATAATTTTTAATGATCTTAAAATGGATCATTCCTATACCAGAAATCAACCCCAGTAAAGTTTATATTATTCTTATACTTTTTTTTTTACGTCTTAAAGATAATTTATGCAATTTTAGTAGAAAATCTGTTTCCTGTTTAGGGTCAGATATGTTGACACAATGTTATATTCAGCTACAGATGTTATTCTAAATTTCATTCAAAGACACGAGAAAAAAATTAAACAACAAATTATTAAAGCATGACAAAAAAAAAATAATAATAATAAACCACCACCAAAAGTAATTTTATAAAAAAAAACACCTGCACTTTTTTTATTTGAAATTTAGAATTTTATATAGATTTTTAACGGTTTTCTGGCACTCACTAAATAAAGACGGTCTTTGAAAAAAAAAAAGAATTTTCTTTAAAATTTTTCAGTTCATTGATTTTTGCTAAATATTAAAGTTTGTATCTATTTTTCATGACTACCCGAGTAAAAATTTTTATATGATGCAATACATAATGATATATAACACAATATATATTTATACGCAATTTAATCCGAATAATGGTGGATGTTTTTGCATTAAAAAAAGATCAACTTGTATAAAATATGATTTGATTTCAACCGAGTTTTGACCAGACATTGCCATATATTAGTGGATCTAATTAGATCTAATTGCATAAAAACATGTAAAATCCTGGTGTTTTTTGGTTTGGGTTGAGACACACCACAGGTCAACGATACATTCACCAAACATATAATTTTCTTAAACAAAAAAATGTTCGGGTACGCTTCGAACCAGATAGGTGATATACATAACCCTAACAAGGAAATGTTTAGGAACATTTTAAAAAGTTTCTCATACTTTGCCTTAAAAACTTAGAAAATTGTTGGTTAAATGGAAACATATAGTGTTATATATGGAACAGAATAGGATATATATAATTTTATATTAAATTATACAGAAAAACAAATTTTGTATTGACCCTCATATAATTTTATATAATTATATCAACCGTACACCTTTTAATCCGAATCATGATTCAATTATATATAACTACATATGACTGCATTTAAAAAATTTTGAAAATATCTCACGCGATGTATAATCATATATGATTTATTATGTTTGCATCTGGTTATATATTGTTATATATGTTTATTTTTACTCGGGTACAAAACAAAAAATTGATTTACAAAAGAATTTTTATATAAAACTGAAATTATAATTGGCGCCCCGCATTGGGCGCCAATTATAATTTGAATCGGTTGAAAAAAACTTTTCAACCGATTTTCAATTTTTTAACTGTTTTGGATAGAAAAAGGATACAGCTTTTCATGTGTGTGAAGTGGTCTATGCATATAAGAAAGATATTTATTGATTTTTTCAACAATATCTAATTTTTTTGTTATTTTTTTGAAAAACTTATGAGTTTATCGATTTTTTTCTGCTATAGTTCATTCAACAACCTTTATATTTAAAAACGTATTCTTGAAGAAAATTTAATTCGTAATACGATGAGCTGTATCTCGAACAAATCCGATAACAATTGACAGAGTTGTGATCATTCTTCTAAAAAAGAAAATTAAGATTTTGCATGAAATCGCCGTTTGTACAATCCAGACAAAAAATAAAAAAATAAACCAACATAATGAGAGGTCGCTTATCATTATTTTAAAGGGTTTGGCCCCCTGAATTCGAATTTGAATTTGAAATTGCTCTATTTCATTAAGTTTTTGATATATCAATATATGAAGGGCTTATTGTAAAAACTTGATAAGCAACATTTCATTCTATTGTGGTTTTTGCCTTAAAACTTTCGAAATAATGTAGAAAATATAACTTTTGCAAAACTTTCATTCTCAAGATACTTGTACAAAGGCTTTAACCAAGACTTCTGCCGAAAATTTGTCAATGGAAGCTCAGTAGAAGTCAAAAAAACAACATAAAATAAAATGTTGCTTATCAAGTTTTTGCAGTAAGCCCTTCATATGTTAAATATCTCAAAAACCTGACGCGATAGAGTAAATTTGAGGCCAGATTCGGATTCAGCGCGCCAAAAACCTTAAAAAATAATATAATAAATTATAATTATAATAAATTCATTTTAATGTCTGGGTTATCTGAACGGCGATTTCCAGCAAAATCTTAATTTTCTTTTTTAGAAAAAGTATCACAACTCTGCCACAACTTTTGCAGCATAAAGCTCATCGTATTTAAAATTAAATTTTCTTTAAGAATACGTTTATAAATATAAACGTTGTTAAACGAACTATAGCAGAAAAAAATCGATAAACTCGAAAAATGTTTAAAAAAATAACAAAAAAATTAGATATTATTGAAAAAATCAATAAATAGTTTTCTTATAAGTATAGACCAATTCAAACACATGGAAATCCCTATCCTTTTTCTATTTAAAACAGTTAAAAAATTTAAAATCGGTTGAAAAGTTTCTGAATTACACACGGTTAAGTGAGAAAAGTCGAAAAAAACGTTTTTTGATAATACCTCTAAAATTTAAGGGTGTCTGGCAAGTTTAATGGGCATTTTTGTGATCTACTCAACATAACCAACAACCTACACACAAACAAAAAAATTCCAATGAACGAATTTCATAATACTTATAAACTTTTTCATAGTATTTATGAATATAAATTATAAATCATATTTATGAATAAATCATAAATAAATAATAATGTAAAATCTAAGAACTATTTGAAATTTTTTATAAATACTATGAAAAGTTAAAAAATTTAATGAAAAAGTTCATAATTTTTATGTATTTGTTCAAAAATACTATGAATTTCGTTCATTGGCAAATATTTTTTATACCCTCCACTTAGTGATAGAGGGTATGTATAAGTTTGTCATTCCGTTTGTAACTCATCGAAATATCAGTCTGGGACCCCATAAAGTATATATATTCATGATGCCCGATCGATTTTAAGACATTCTAGCGATGTCCGTCTGTCAGTGGAAAATGCTATCACGGACAAAATATTGCACTTAACTTGAAACTGAAACTTAACATATATATTGGAAGTTCTCCCGAGAAGTTTGGTATTGCATTTGAGCGATATCGGTTCAGCGGTTCAAAAGTTATGAACGAAAATGTAAGCACACCTCAAAAATTTCAGTAGATTCAATATAACCTAAAAATACAAAATGCTTTAATTCGGCTTCTGGTTGACATATGTGAACATAATTGAACACCAAATGGTATTTAAACAAGTAAAAACATATTTTTTGACAAAAAAAGAAAAAAATCTCGGATTTTTTTTTTCCAAAATTTTTTTTCGCGGAAATTTTTTTTTCAATTTTTTTTTTTTTTTTTTCAAATGTAATTTCCTTTTAAATAAATATTTTTGCAATAATCTTTTTGAAATTGTGGAGGGTATCACTACATTCGGCAAGGCCGAATTTAACTTTTTTACTTGTTTTCTGTGCATTCAATGTCACATCTGAAGTATTTTTCGCTGTAGTACAGTGTTATTTACTCAAGGTGGACGCTTTTAAGCTTAATTTAAAGCTTGATAAATTATTTTTTCTTGTGGCCCCTATACACACCAACTTTCCGATAGACACATAAATCTCTCAAAATTTATGAAAATACGAAATATTTGATTAAAATTTAGTTTTCTGATTTATATTTATGAAATCGGACTATAATTATTGGACTTAGTTTCCCTAGACTTAGTCGCCCGATATTCCATTCAATCGGTCTATTGCTAACAAAAATAAGCATATTTCACTCAAATTTGTTTTATATGTGTTTTTTACACTAATTTAAGATCTAACAAAGGAAGTATCCACTGGGTACCCATTCTCCAAAGAGCACTGGTGTAGGGTATTTATGGTCGGTCTTGACCGACTATAAGTTTTTTTTACTAGCTTTTTTTATAATTCTATTAAACTATCCGTCTAATCTGGTATAACAAATATATTAATTTTCAAATCAGTTAAACATACAATTTTTAATTTGGCGCCCAACGAAGGGTGTTGAAAAATAAAGTTACGTAGGACACTGCCACCTTCTACAGTTAACTAAATACCTCAATTTATGAGTTAAATTAATATACAAATTACTAAAAACTTACAATCTTAAATTTGGCGCCCAATGAAGGGCAACAAAGTAATACGTCTCAATATCGTTTATTAGACAATTTTAATAACTTCAACTTAAGAGAACGACATTACTTATAACATTAAATTTGTTTTTGTTAAAGTTTGCAGCCTGTGGCTGCAATTGTGTTTTATCTTTAAGTGATAATAATTTTTTTTTTAATTTCTTTTTCATTAAGTGTTTTTTTATTACATATATAATTTTTTTTTTTAATATTTTCTTATACTCCATGTTCATATTACTTCATTTATATACTGTCGTACATAAAGAAAATCCATTTATAGAAATATAATTGTGTGTAAACTTTAAAAAAAAAAAAAAAAACAAGATTTATGTGTTCGATTTTTTCTTTTTTTTTCTTAATATTTAATGTTTACAATATTACGTCTGTTTTTTTTTTTATATTTTTTGTACGTTTTTTTTTTTTTAATTTTTTTATCATTAACTGACTTTCTTTCATTTCATGATTCAATACAAGTTTTGTTTTTTGTGATTATATTTTTTTTTATCTGTCTGTTTGTCTTCTGGTTGTTTGAATTTAATTTTTTTTCCCCAGTTTCTTTCTGAAATATGCCGATTGCTTATTTTGATTTCAAAACTTGAAGTTTTTTTTTTTTTTCTTTTACAATATTAACTATATATTTTTTTTATATCTTTGTTGTATTTTTGCCTCATTTCAATTCTTGAGATTGTTGTTTTTTTGTACCCTACCTAAAAAATAGGTATATTGTGTTTGTCATTTCGTATGAAAAACCTTAATATATTGAGCTCTAGTTTTTTAATGACATGCAAGTGACAATCAGTCTGGTGGTATAGCGTTAGAGCTTAAATTAAATGACTTAAAGACCTGAAACTTGTTATTGTATTGACTTATAGTCCAGCTCAGGTTAAGTTCGGAAATGGAGAAAAGGAGAAAAGTTCCCCCCATTGTAAAATTTATAATGAAAAATACATTTTCTTAAATTAGTTTTTATCATTTGAAGAGCTTACTGTAAGAACTTGATAAGCAACATTTTATTTTTTCGTGTTTTTCGCCTTCTGCTGATGTTCCATAGACAGATTTTTGGCAGAAGTCTTGGTTAAAAAACCTTCGTAAAAATATATTGATAATAAAAGTTCTGCAAACGTTCTATTTTCTACATTATTTAAAATGTTTTAAGGCAAAAATTACCATATTATGAAATGTTGCTTATCGAGTTTTTACAATAAACCCTTCATTTCATTCAACATGGCCGAAAAAACATAGTAGATGTTATTCGTTAACGACAAAATTAAAAATTATAGTCCTAATTGGTGACATGACATAATCCCCACGGACATTATCCCCATTTCCGTTATGGGGATTATGACCAAATTCATTTCGGTCATAATCCCCATAATGGTAGTGGGGACTATGACCGAAAATAATTTGGACATAATCCCAATAAAAAACGGACATAATTCCCAGATTTATGGGGATAATGACCACATAACAAATGGCCATAATCCCCATTACAGGGATTATGTCCACTATACTAGTTGGTCATAATCCCAAAATTGTATTTTTTTTTTTTGTCTTAAAAGTTTTTCTGCGTAGCCGGCCTTCGGCCGGGCTTAGGGATTACAAACTCCATGCATTAAACCCACCCTCTCCGCAAAAAACGGGGATTATGACCGAAATTTCTTTGGACTTAGTCCCCATAATATGAATGGGGGTTATGACCGAATAATTTTCGGTCGTAATCCCAACAGGGAACGGACATAATCCCCATTGGGCTTATGACCGTTTTAGAAACGGTCATAGTCCCCACAACTATTATGGGGGTTATGTCCGTGATGAATTCGGTCATAATCCCCATTTCCGTTATGGGGGTAATGTCCGTGGGGATTATGCCCTGTCACCGTCCTAATTATTATCAAACTATTTTTTTTGTAAAAAGTTTTGAATTTGATTTATCAAGCTTTAATTAAAGCTTAATGGCGTCAAGATTGAGTTAATATTAAATGTGCAACAAGGGTCGAAATGGAAATTAAAATTATTGAAATACCTTTTTTAGAAAATATTTTAAAAAATTTTTTAAGTAAATTTTTTCCAAACTCAAAAAAAAAGGTTTAAAAAGATGGTCCAATAGTTAATATTCAGTTATCAAAAAATTTTTTTACCTTCTCCAACCAAAATTAAAATTTTTTAAATACAGTAGAAAAAATACGCATTTTTTGACCAGCAATTTTTTGTAAACAAAGAAAATGTTTATATACTTTTTAAATGAGCTCACGAAGGTTGTGGGTCTTGTCGAAAAGATCGCAAATTCCCATTAAACTTTCCAGACACCCTCAAATTTTAAAGGTATTGTCAAAAAACGGTTTTTTGTGACTTTTCTCACTAAACCACGTGTAACTCAGAAACTTTTCAACCGATTTTCAATTTTTGAACTGTTTTGGACAGAAGAAGGATGGGGCTTTTTAGGAGTGTGAATAGGTCTAAACATATAATAAAGATATGTACTGATTTTTTTAAAAATATCCCTTTTTTAAATATTTTTTGAAAATTTTTCGAGTTTATCGTTTTTTTTGCTGCTATAGTTTATTAACCAACCTTCATATTTAAAAACGTAGTTTATCACAACTCTGGCAATTGTTATCCGATTTTTTCACAATTTCAACGTATTTAGAATTAAATTTTCCTTAAAAATGTTTAAAAATATAAAGGTTGTTAAACAAACTCTAGCAGAAAAAAATCGATAAACTTGAAAAAATATTCAAAAAATAACAAAAAAATTTGATATTATTGAAAAAATCACTACATATCTTACAAGGGAAGTATCTCAACCCTTATGAACCGATTTGCATGAAACGTGAAATATATATAAAAGAGACAATTCTAAGGTTGGGGTGTCTCGGCTTATCGGCCATATCGGGGATTAAGGGGTTCAAAACATGGGTCAAAAAATGGCGAAAAAATCGTTTTTTGGATTTTTCAGCCATTTCTTTCTAAGAAACTATATGATGTTTACATATGAGAAGAAAGGTTTTTTTAATGCCTATCCAACGGTGGCATAACCTTGTAAAAGTTTGGCTTCGTTAAATACTTTTTTCATGAAAATGTGAAAATTTTGGGGGGTATTTATATGAAGACATAGAGCTACGATGTCCATATGAATACGAAATAATCTTTATTAAATTTAAGTCGACACGTATTTTTGCTCTAGAGGATATTCCTGTTAGTTCGTGAGTTATCGAAATTTTCCCGGAGGTCCATATGGTTTCATAAGGGGACAACGAAATTTTGAAACACTGATATGGCCGAAAAGCCGAGACACCCCAACCTTAAAATCGTCTCATTTATATATATTTTAAGTTTCAGGCAAATCGGTTCATAAGGGTTGAGATACTTCCCTTGTTAGTTATATGTATAATATAATTCACAAACATGGAAAGCCCTATCCTTTTTGTATCCAAAACAGTTGAAAAATCTAAAATCGATTGAAAAGTTTCTGAATTACACGAGGTTTAGTGAGAAAAGTCCCAAAAGAAACGTTTTTTGACAATAAGTCTAAAATTTGAGGGTGTCTGGCAAGTTCAATGGGCAAAATGTGGTCTACTTGACAAAACCAACAAGTATTTGATCTCGAAAAAAGTTTTGAGGCTTGTCCAACAAGCAAATTAATGATGTTGATAAAAAATGTATAAAACAATGGAAAAAAGAAACTGAAACCTATATTGTATACAAAATATGACCTAAAAATATGCATTTATAAACAGAATACAAGCAAAATATGCAAAAATACGCATTTTTTGCAAAATATGCAAAAATTTGGATTAAAGAATCGATGACATTTAAAAGCAAATTATTTGAGGACTTGGGTGTACTAAAATTAATAAGTACTAAAGTCTTTTCTTTGTTTACAAAAAATTAGTGGTCAAAAGGATTGGAGGTTAAAAAATGCGGATTTATTCTACTGTATTTAAAAATTTGTTTTTTTGAGTCGTTGAAAAATTTGTTGATAACTGAATATAAAGTATTGGACGATTTTAAAAATTTTTAATATTTGAGCGTGAAAAAATCGACTAAAAAATATTTTGGAAAAACTTTCTAAAAAAGGTCTTTCAATAATTTCAATTTCTTTTTCGACCCAACGTTGCACATTTAATAGAAACTCAATCTGGACGTCATTAAGCTTAAATTAAAGCTTAATAAATTACCTACACGCCACTTTTTACAAAAATACTTATTTTATAATAATAAGGTCTATTCTGCCCTCCTAAGGAAGAAGTCACAAGTGCCAAAACTCTAAAATTGAGGCAAAGACAGATTAAGAGCCGTGAATGAGTTTCTGATCTTTATATTATATTTTACATTATATATATTTATACATGTATAATAAATACATATTTTTTGTATTTTATATTAAAAGGCGCGAAATATAAAAAATGGTGAATTTGAATATTTCAAAAAAACTAAAATGGAGATATGATTTTCTCTCTTAGGAGGGCAGTATTGTTGTCAGTTTTCGTTAACGAATTACATCTACTAGTCGTACGTAGACTTTTGTCAGTCACTGTAAGTGCTGGTCTTGCACCAAATGGATAAAAATGCACAATTTTTGTTCATCCGCCTCTTTTATGGGCGTGGTTCTAGAAAGTTATAGATATAATGATCAAACAACCAACACCCTTGCATCTTATTCTTCAAAAATTTTAAAGCAGGGTATGTAAGATTCGGTATTGTCCAAATCTTGTTTTTTTTTATCATATTGAATTAAAGTTGTTCATTAAAATTGATTTGAAAACTGTGTTTATTTTTCCGCTTTTTTTTTTAAATAAGACGTTATTTGCAGACAGAAAAGAAGATATGCAACAATATTTTCTTCAATATTTATTTAAGAGTTTTTATTTTTTAAATTAACTGATATTTTAGTGAAAACTTTGAAGATGTTTTTAAATGACAATGGAAATATTAAATTAGGAAAAAAACTATTTTCTGAAAAATTTTAAATTTTATTGAAATTTATTTGAAGATGTCATTCTTTTAAGTTTAGAATTAATTTGAAAAAATTGATATTTTACAAAGTTTTTATTCTTATTCTTTGTTTTTAGTTTGTGGTTACAGGTGTTTCTTTTATCAGTTTTATCTGTCTGTCTTTAATATTTTTAATATTATTTTAATACTTACAAATCAAGTTAGTTCATCTTGAATTTCAATTATGAGCAGCTGTTTAAAAATGTACAATTTGCAAAACTGCAAATAAGTAATTTATAATCAAAAAGATTAAAATTGTAGATTAAAAATATTAAAAGTCTAATCAAAAATAAGTTTTTATAATAAATGTTTAATTTCAATTATAGTTTATTCTATTTCGAGGTCATTTATTGTCCCCTTAATGAACTAACATTTCAAGTTGTTATGTTAACTCTACTTTCTCTCTCAACATATACTCCCAATAAATATTCATAGAGTTTTTGCTGAAAATTATCAAATTTTTGAAAGCAGAAACTTTATAAGTATTTTCTGTGAGAAAATCCAAAGAGAAAAAGTAGAGTAGAACATATGTACTTGTGTTAATTCATAATGAAGAAAAAATTAACCTCGAACTATAAAAAACTAATTTTCATTTATTAACATAAATCAAGACAATTAAATATTTGGCTCGATAAAAAAAATTTTTAACTGCAGTTAAAAAGATTGTGCTTCAAAAAAAAATTTTTTTTTGACTAAAAAAGTTTTTACTCAAAATTTTTTTTTGTTGGTAAAATTAAATTCTTTTTTTACAAAAATCGATTCGTAATTAGATGCTGGGTTCGAAATTTAAATATTTTCCTATAGATTTACAGCTGTTTAAGCTAAACTATTTTTTTTAATGTATCATGTGCGGTTTATTAACCTTTATTTGTTTTTTCAAAAATTTTTTATTACAATTTCCTTTCTGAATGAAAAATTGCGTCGAAAAAAAAGTAGAATAATATGTATCATCATTTGTTATTGTCTGTCTATCACTAGTGCGTAACATGACTATTGTTTTTTTTGTTTATAATTTTTTGTTTTTTAGTTTTTTAGACATAAAAACTAAAATATTCATAAAAATTTTATGTTAATTGCTATGATATTTTAGCATATACAGTGGCCAGCAAAAGTCAACGTACGAGTACATAGTAGCAATTAGTTAACGACAAAGTTAAAAATAATAGAACTAATTAAATTAAAAAATAATAGAACTAATGAAAGAAGTATTTTTGAAAAAAAATGCTGTGTAGGTAATTTATCAAGCTTTAATTTAAGCTTAATAACGTCCAGATTGAGTAAATATTAAATGTGTTACGAGGGTAGAAATAAAAATTGAAATTATTGAAAGACCTTTTTTAGAAAATTTTTTAAAAATATTTTTAAGTAGATTTTTTCCTATTTCAAACATTAAAAATTAGACAAATGGTCTAATTGTGTATATTCAGTTATCATTAAATTTTTGCTAAAGACTCTAACAAAAAAGAAAAAAAATTTTGACTTCCAATTCTTTTGACCACCAATTTTTTGGAAACATAGAAAAGCTTTCATTGTTTTTCAATTTAAGTACACCTAAGTGTATACACTTAAAATAAAACTCTGTCAAAAAATCTGTACAGCGACTTTCAATTTGATTTAGCAAACTTTCAGCAGATTTTTCTGCTAAAATTAATATTTTTACTAAAATCACTGTCATTCAGTTTTACAAAATAACATAAATTTTACTGCGTTTTTACTGTTTCTGTTCAGATTAATTTTCATATATGCAGAAATAGTTTTCTGTCATTCTTTTTTCAAGAAAATTTTCTTAGTTTTGTTTTTAAAATTGTTTTTTTTTATGCAATCAAAACTATATTGTTAAACATATTTTTAGCAGATTATTTTGTAATTTTACAAATATAGTTTGCTGTCATATTTTTTTAAGAAAACTTTCTGAAGTTAATTTACAGAAACATTTTTTTTTTTAAGTTTAAATAAAAAAAACTATTAAAGTTTTCATGAAAACAAATTTTTGAAAACAAAAATTTTCTAGACAAATTTTTGTTTTCAGAAATTCTCTTCTGCTGTCACCTAGATAATCATGAAAGTTTTTGGGCAAACCGTGTCTGCTAAAGTCAGCAGATTTCTCATATGGCTCAAAATGGGTGTATTTTCAGAAGATTTTTCTGCTGATTGGACAGAGAAGCAAAATGCAAAAAAGGCTCATTTTTTGCCAGAAAAGAAAATACCAAATGCTTATAGCGCCTAAAATTTGCATTAAAACCTTAAAATATGCACTTAAAACTATAAAAATATGCACTTTGAAATTACAACAAAAAAAAAGCATTTTTACTTTTATTTTCTGAAAACAAAAATTTTTTAGACAATGTCTTAGCAGATTTCTCTGCTGTTTTGACAGATTTCTCTGCTGCTTTCACCTAGATAATCATGACAGATTTTCAGCAAACCGTGTCTGCTAAAGTCAGCATATTTCTCATATGGCTCAAAATGGGTGTATTTTCAGAAGATTTTTCTGTTGATTGGACAGAAAAGCAAAATGCAAAAAAAGGCACATTTTTTGACAGAAAAGCATTAAAACCTTAAAATATGCAATAAAACCATGCACTAGAAATTATAAAAAAAATGCATATTTACTTTTATGAACAAAAATCTCCACATTATTCAAAAATTTCAATTGGATTTCTAATTTTTTCGCAATATTTTTTAACTTTGTTATCTTATTAACGAAAAAAAAATCATTTTGAACAAGTATTTCGGTTCCAAAATTAACGATGTCCAAAAAAGTTTCTTAAAAAATTGGAAAAAAGCTTAAACTAAAACTTTGTACAAAAAATTACCCAAAAATATGCATTTATAGCGAAATAATAGCAAAATTTGCAAAAATATGCATTTTCAACAATATATGGAAAAATATGCACTAACGAATCGATGCCATTTTAAAGAAAATTCTTTGATTTGCAAAGATATTTAATTTATACTGTTCTAAGACTATTTGGCAAAAACATGAAAGTTCTCTCCTTGCGCTTAAAAACTCAAAAAATGCTTCAAAAAACTAAAAAATATGCACTAAAAAATAAAATGTGTGCAATAAAAATCTGGTTTTCATAAGAAAAACTTCTTAAAAAGCAAAAAATAATGCCGGGTTTAAATAGTAACATTTAAAACCTTATGTAAGCAAAATTTTTTTTAGAAATTAAGAGAAACTTGAAAAAAAATATGCATTTTTACCAAAATATGCATTTTCACCAAAATATGTAAAAACAAATCGATGCCGTTTTAACGCAAATTTCTTGATTTGGACAGAAAATTGTTTTTGCTTATTTATGCCATTATATGCATAAATATGCACTTTAAAGTTTGAAATATGCATTTAACCCCTAAATATGAAAAAAATATGCATTTTCACCAAAATATGCATTTCATCAAAAATATACAAAAACAAATTTATGCCATTTTAACGCAAATTTCTTGATTCGGAAAGAAAATTGGTCGATACGATTTTTAGATTATCGACAAAAAACATGCATTTGCATGGAAATCCCATCCCATAAAAATAATTAAAAAATGTTTTGTTTACAAAAAAAAATTAGAGTCCAAAACATGCGGACTTTTTAAAAAAAGTTTTCATTTTTGTTTGATTGTTTGTAAAAATTTGTTTGACATCTGAATATAAACTTTTGGACCTGTTTTAAATTTTTTATGTTTCAGCTTGAGGAAAATCGACGTAAAACTATTTTTAAAACATTTTCTAAAAAAGGTTTTTTAAATATTTAAATTTTTCATGTCGACCCTCGTAGAATATTTAATATTTACACAATCTGGACTTCATTAAGCTTAAATTAAAGCTTAATAAATTACCTACACAGCACTTTTAACAAAAATATTTTTTTGATAATCATTAGGTTTTTTATTATCAACTTTGTCGTTAACGAATTACATCTCCAGAGTAGTCATACGTAGACATTTGTCGCTCACTGTACATATAATTCAATAAATAACACATTAGGGGGTATCACACAATGAGGGTGTTAAGGAACGTAGACAACAACAACAACAAAAAATTCAATGATAAATATATGCATTGTAATTGTACCAAATTACAATAACAACAGATATTAAAATCATATAATAATTTTGGTAGTGCTGGGCAGTGTTGGGATATGTGGGACAAAGGTGCCATTTTTTGGGTTTCTTAAAAAAGAGGTTTTGATACTTTTACTATAATTTAACTATCATTTTGTTTTTATTAAAAAATTCATATTTTTACCATTTTCTAAATAATTTCTAAAAAAATTCTGGGAATTCTCCTCAATTTCCCCCACTTGTTCTGGTACAAATTTAAAAAATTTTTCAAATTCCATTTAGCAAAAAAAAACTTAAATAATCCATATTTACTAATTAAATGTCTGCCATAACAATGTCATGCATTGAAAAAAAAAAAAACATGTTAATTTACACAATATCAAATGAAATTATTATGGTCCATTTGATATATTTTCTATTGCTAATACTGCGCTGCTCTCTTCTTGCTCGATTATAAATAAATTGATGGCCTAGTAAAGAGCTCAGTTTTGCGTAGTCGAGATTAAAAGATTTTTTTATGTATTTTTATTAATTATGCATTGTAAAATCAATTATTCAAAAAAAAAAAATACAATATGGTTGAATTAAATATTTTTTAATTAAATTCAATTTTTTTGTATTAAAATGTGAAAGAAAATATATACAAGTTCTTAAGTTAATAATACACTGAAAAAAAATATATTTTCATGACATGTAAAATTAATGAAGTTTTTTGGTTAGATGATTTTGTTCATAAAATTTAAAAATAATTTTATAAATAAAGTGTATAAAAAAAATATTGATAAGTATGATACTCAAATAAGAAACATATTTTCTTTGTTTACAAAAAAAAAACTATGATCAAAGAAATTGGAGTTAAACAAATTCGGGGTTTTCCACTATATTCATGGATTTTTATTTTTGTGTCGTTGGAAAAATTATTTAAAAACGGCATGTGGACTATCAGACCATTCCTTAAAATAAAAAATTGCGATTTGGAAAACAAATCGACTTGGAAATGTTTAAAAAAAATGTCTGTAAATATGGCCTCTGTTCTGTCTTTCACAACTTTTCAATTCACATGAAAATTTCCGAATCATTTTAAGTTGAAAAAATTGCATTCGTTTTACTTTCACCAAATTTTATTTATGTGAAAGAAAACGAAAAAAACTTCGGATGTGAAATCTAGAACACCAAAAAAATTCGGAAATTTTCATTTTCACATTTTTTATGTGAATTACTTTTTTCGGAACAGCGGCCAATGTTCATTTTTTAGTTTGATTCTCGTAAATGTGCTATTTATTATTGTCTTAATCTGGTCGCTATCAAGCTTAAATTAAAGGTTGCTAAACTTCATAATGATAATAAGGTTTTGTGCTGTTAACTTTGTCTTTAACGAACCCATTTTTTTTGTAACTTAAAAAATTGTGTCTGTTTTTTTTCTCAGTGTGTTTTCTCATCTTAGAAAGTTGTTTTATTACATCAGTTTTTTTTTATAATCTATGTACTAAATAATGGGTTCTTAACAAGTTTTTTTTAATATTCACTCAATAATTGTAGCAATTATAAAACGTGTTGGATCATCTTAAAATCAATAATTAAAGAAATAATACACTTAAAAAAAATTTAAAACATGTTACAAATTCTATAAAAGTTTTATCTGAAAAGTTTTTTACTATCCATATTTGTTAGTCAGATAACCCAAAATCTGAAATAAAAATAGCTAATTAGAGTTAAATTGTTTAAAATACCGTTAGTTTATAAAACCAGTAGTACTTAATAGGACAACTTTAACTTATTTTAACTTTTCAAATAAAAATGTTTATAAAACCTTCCAAATTTACATCAATTTATTTTATTAAAAAAAATACTGGTTTTGCATGTTCTTTTTTAACCGCTATAGAGACTTTAATAGAAGAAGAGCTTTACGTTCACACTCACATTAACTCTCCTTGTTAACATTAAAAACGTTTTTAAAATACTGGTATTAAAAAAAATATTTAATAATTATAAGACCGTATGCCGATTAAGTTCGTAATTAAAGGGTTTAATAAATGAGCCTGTTAAAAAATATTGTACTTAAAAACCAGTATTTTTTTGATATGCCGGGCTCTAACAATAAATAAGCTTTAAAAAAGTCTATTTTTTTTATTAAAAAATAAAATTTTTAAAAAATCTTAAATAGATTATTCGAAATAATGTTTTATTTTTTTAAATGACACACTTGATAAATACACAAAAAATATAGTTGTATTGCTAAATATTTTAGATCTTAACATTTGTTTGGAAATTGCATACATTTTTCTTCTTTAGGTAAAAAATACTGGGAATTTGGTTAAATAAATTGCTTTTTAATGGTGTCTTTTAAAAACGAACATAATAGGTGGCATGAATAAAAAATAGTATTTACTAATATGGGGAAATAGGGGGTTTTTCAAGCATTAACTTTATAAATTTAGTATTCTTTTGAGCAGACTAAAAACATTTTTTTTATAATTTTGTTTATATTTTGTGTTATTCTACAGATTTTTGCAGAAATTTTTTATAATAAAGTCTTTCTTCGACAAAAGTAATTACTTAAAAGTAAATACTTTTTTTATTCATGCCACCCAATGTCGAAGTTTTTTAACTTTATTCATATTTTTTACTTGAAAAAATTATCGCTTGGTATAATCAATTTTAATGGAATATTATTAAAATACTTGTATTATTCAAAACCAGTATTTTGCAATTCCACTACTAAAGCAGCTTAAATTACTTTTAAATTATTTTACAGTTTTATTAATTGTTTTAAAGTATACTAAATGTAATAAAATAATAAAATATACTAGTTTTACTTACTTAGATATAGTATAAACCAGTATTTTTTTTCTATTTTTCGACTTTCAAAATCTTTATTTAAATATTGACAAAAGTTTAATCACATAAACTTATTTTAACTTCTTTAAATTCAAGATATTTTAGAGTTACGAATTTTACAACAGTTATTTCGCTTTAAAGTGGAACTTGTTTGGGTAGATATGATCAAAACCAGTATTTATTTAATTTTCTACAACCGGTAAATCATTATTTAAAGACTTACAAAACATATATTTTTCACTTTTCTCACTATTACCCAATTATAAATAATTTAGATATTTTAACTGTATAACTTTTTGTATGCTGATTTTTATTTAAAAACCAGTATTTAAAATTTTTGTTTGTATAAATTTTAATTTTTAATACTTACATATGTTCATATGTTAAATATCTTAAAAGATGTATCGCTAGAAGACGCGAATTTCAATCCAATTTAACGGAAATACGGGTATTATTCTAAACCAGTATTTTTTATGTAACTACATAAATCAATTTAAATTACTCTAAATTTAAAATATTTGGGAGTTCAAAACATTATAACAATTATTTGCTTTAATAATGGTATTAACCATTATTTTTAATTGCTTTGTGAAATCATTATTAAAATATTAATAAAACATTCTTAATTTATGACTTTTCTTACTTTTAATTTTAAATATTAAATATTTAGAAATCAAAGCTTTATAACAAATAATATGCTGGTTCTAATTAAAAACCAGTATTTTTGTATAAATCTTTATTTGTTTACTTATGTGTTATTAAATGTCTTTAAAGATGTATCGTAAGAAGTTAATTTCAATCCAACTTAACTGAAATACGGATGTTATTCAAAACCAGTATTTTTTATTAACCACATAAATCAATTTAAATTACTTTAAATTCAAAAAATTTTAGATTTACAAACATTGCAACAGATTATAAGCTTAAAAGGTATATAAATTTTTCTTACTTGGATAAATCATAAACCAGTATTTATAAATATTTATATTTTTAACTATATTTTTTTAAATATTTTTTAACCGTTCTTAATTTACAACTTTTCTTACTTTTTAAATTCTTAATTAAAACTATCAAAATTAATATGTTCCGTTAATATAAAAAACCAGTATTTCTAACTTTTGTATGTTTAAAACGGTGTTTTATATACTTATGTGAATATATTTGATATCTTATATTAAGCGCTAGAAGTAACGAATTTTTATATAATTTAACTTAAATACGGGCAATATTTAAAACCAGTATTTTAAATTTTAATAAATTTAATTAATAAAAATGTATCTTAATTTAAAATCTTTTAGATTTATAAATATTACTATAGATTATTAGTTTAAAAAGTAAATTAGTTTTTCTTACTTGAAAAAAGTATAAACCAGTATTTATAAATATTTGTATTTTAAAATATTAATAAAACGTTCTAGATTTATAACTTTACTCACTTTTTTAAATACTAAATAAAAACTTTATAAAAACTAATATGCTCTGTTTGTACAAAAACCAGTATTTCTAACATTTCTTTGGTAAAACCGTTGTTATAAATACTTTTTTTTTCCAATATTTGATGTCTTAAAAGACATCAAGTAACGAATTTTTATTAAATGTTACTGAAATATCGGAAGTATTGAAAATCAGTATTTTAAATTTAATCAAATTATTTAGTAAAAACATTTTTAAATTTAAAATGTAAATTTAAAATCTAAATTTAAAATCTAAATTTAAAATCTTTTAGATTTACAAATATTCCAATAGATTCTTAGCTTAAAAAGTAAATTAGTTTTTCTTACTTGGATAAAGTATAAACCAGCATTTATAAATATTTGTATTTTATAATATTAATAAAACGTTCTGGATTTATAACTTTTCTCACTTGTTCAAATACAAAATAAAGACTATAAAAACTTTTCTGCTCTGTTTATATAAAAACCGGTATTTTTTAACTTTTGTTTGGTAAAACCATTGTTTTATATACTTGTGTTCATATATTTGTTATCTTAAAAGATTTAGCGCTATTTTTATTCAATTTTACTAAATTCAAGGCAATATTTAAAACCAGTATTTTTAAATTTAATCAATTTAATTGGTAAAAGTGTCTCTAAATCTAAAATCTTTTAGATATGCAAATATTGCAACAGATTATTAGTTTAAAAAGTAAATTTGGATTTACTTGGAAAAAGTATTAACCAGTATTTATAAATATTTGTATTTTGTAATATTAAATTAAACGTTCTTGATTTATAACTTTTCTTATTTTTTCAAATACTAAATAAAAATTATAAAAACTAATATTAATATTAATATAAAAACCAGTATTTTTAACTTTTGTTTAATAAAACCGTTATTATAAATACTTATGTTCATATATTTGACATCTTAAAAGATTTATCGCCAAAAGTAACGAATTGTAGTTAATTTTTTAATGAATTAGGGGTAGTATTGAAAACCGGTATTTTTATATTAAATCAAATTAATAAGAAAAAATGTGTTTAAATTTAAAATCTAAATTTGAAATATTTTAGATTTACAAATATTGCATTAGTTTAAAAATTAAATTTGTTTTTCTTACTTATTGTTAGTGAATCGTAAACCAGTATTTTTAATATGTATTTTTAAATGTTTATAAACTTTCTTGATTCATAAGTTTTCTCACTTTTTCAAATACTTAAGAAAAACTTTTTAAAAATTAATAAGTTCTGTTCTTATAAATACCAGTGTTTTTTGCTTGTGTATGCTAAAACCGTTGTTTAATACATATATGTACATATATTTCATATATTATAAGATTAATGGCCAGAAGTAATGATTTTTTATTAAATTTTACTGACCTACGGACAGTATTAAAAACCAGTATTTTTAAATTAATTCAATTTAAAGACAAAAATTCTCTAAATTTAAAATATATTACAGCAACAATCTTCATTACATTTTTTCGCTTAAAAATTATACAAAAAATTTACTATAATTAACCAGTATTTTTTTACATTTATTTTAATTGCTTGTAACATCAATTCTCTTATCATATTTCATATTCAAATATTTACAAAACATTCTTTATTCATGACTATACTCACTTGGTAGTATTCATTACCTTGTAAATTATTCAAAATTTTAATTGAAAACAATACTGATAATTTTGTAAAAAAAAAAATCACAAATAAAAAAAAAAAACAATATAATTTATTATCAAATACATAATTTTTAACACTGCCCCCTATTCTGTTGATATATCGCTCTTAGAGGATTGATGTATTTTTTTTTTTTTAATTTTTGTTTTGTCGAAATAAAAACTTTTGTTTGCAAAATCATTCATTAAAAAAAAAGTACCGCAATATTATAGTTTTAGTAGTTAGTTTGTTGTTGAGTGTAAAGTTTCCGTTTTTACTCAGGTGGAACTTTGTTGTTCAACGACCAACAACTTTATTTATTTATTATAGTTGTTGTTTAAAATTGTTTCTGTTGTTGTTGCTGTTTTCATTGTAATATTACATGTTGCACTTTACGCTGATGATTAAATAAAGAAAAAAAAAATATTGTTAATTTTTCGTAAAATAACAAAAACATCAAAAACGCTTAATAAATAATAGAAAAATGTGAGTCATACATAAATATTACGTGGTTACAAACAATTTAATCTAAAAAATTTTGTATAATTGTTATTTTTTCACAAAAAAAAAATATAGAAAGTAAATGTTGAAAAAAACAATGTCACTAATCTTTAAAAAAATACTTTTAAATTACAAAATCAAAATTAGCACGATTTTAAAGCAACAGGTGAAGCAGAAAATAGTTTTTTACTACAGCTCGTTATAAAAATATTTCCCGGTATTTTTTTTTTTTTGTTTGTTTTGTTATTTATTGTTAGAAATTTAATATACCCCACTGTTAAATCTTGACAGTTTTTTTTTCTCAAAAAACTAAAACAATATTAGTCTCGGTGTCTTAAATCTATTTTAAATTAGCTTTGAATTACTTGTTACAATTTATAGCCTTAAAAGTGTTGTGACACCTGTCATTAAATGGCTAACTACCAAACCTAGTCTTTGATATCAAAAATAATTGCCGTTTCAAATTTTTATTTCACATTTAAACTTAAACTAATTTATGTTTCTCTTTTCGGTTTATGTATTTTTAACACTTTTAGTTATTTTTTTTTTTATAAGATAATTGAACTAGTTTTGTGATTTAGTGACTAAAATTTTAAATAAACTTTAGTTAAGAATTTTTTTTAAGGCGGTTTTTCTGTACCTGATTGTTATTAAATCAAATTTTTAGTGTAATTAAATGTTGTTGAAATAAAGTTTATTTTTTCAAACATTTTGTTATTATCTGACAACCAAAATGAATTTAATGACAGCACAATGTACAGACACTTCTACTGATTAGGAGATTTTTTATTACTATAATAAAATTGTTTACTAAAAAAAATCTTAAATAGCTATTTTTAAATAATGGTTTTACTTTGAAAACGTCAGACATACTTAATTAACACACAAAAACTATTTAGTTTTAGTTAAAATAATTTAGATTTTAAAATATTTTAGCCAAAAATTCAAATTTTCATGCATATTTGTTTTTAATAAAATAAATACTGGTTTCTTTTTTAATATTTTTGTTATTGCATTTATTTTCAAAACACACAAACTTTTTAGTAGTTTCAAATAAAAATTATAAAGATATTAAATTTTTATTGCAAAAAATTTTAATTTGTGTTTAATACAAGAAATACTGGGTTTTTGTAAATATTTTTTTTTTGATAGTTTGAGTCCATATACATTTTTTTTGAGAATTAGTAATTTTTTATCAAAGTGATATCTGATGAAAGATAAATGGTGCAGTATTTTTGTAGTTGCCACTAGTACCATCATTAGCGGTCTTTGATTTTCCGCATTTGTATATGTCAGATTAAGATCATGTCTAAGAATAAAACGTTCATCGAAATGAATAATGAGCACAATTTATAGCAGTAATCGTTTAAATTTAACTGTTTTTAATTTGTATTTAAAAAAATTTCGGAATGTATGCACGTTTTTATCGTATTTGTTCATTATGCAAAAAATACTGGGTTTTTAGTTCATATCTTTATGCATTTATATGCTAATTTTCTTGCATAAAAGTTAGGTAATATTAAAAAAATATTACGTTCTTTATAAATCTGTCAACACTACTTTTTTATGTGCCCCAAAATAGATATTTTTAAATAATGGTTTTTATTTAAAATAACGTCAGACATACATAATTAACACACAAAAACTATTTAGTTTTAGTTAAAATAACTTAGATTTTAAAATATTTTATCAAGAAATTCAAATTTACATGCATATTTGTTTTTAATACAATAAATAATGGGTTTTTGTTTATATTTTTGTTATTATTTTTTTTTTTAATTAATACACACAAACTATTTAGTAGTTTTAGATAAAAATAATATAGATTTTTAAATTTGATAAAAAAAAATTTAATTTGCATGTACATATTTTTATTTGTAATACCAGAAATACTGGGTTTTTTAAATATTTTTGTCACTGAGTTTATCTATTTTTTTTTTTTGTTAGTTTGAGTCTATATAATTTTTTTTGAGAATTAGTAATTTTTAAACAAAGTTATATCTGACGAAAATTAAATGGCGCAGTCGTGGGTCTTTCGGTAGTTGCCACTACTGCTATCATTAGGGATCTTTTATTTTCCGCATTAATATATGTCAGATTAAGATAATTTTTAAAAATGTTGGCATATATTTTGTCAGTTTTATCGTATATGTTCTTTATGCCATAAATACTGGGTTTTTAGTTTATGTCTTAATAATATTTTAAAAGAGTCTTATTTCATAAAAGTTTAAAAATATCGATTAGTTTTCAAAACATATAACAAATCTGACACTAGTTTTTTTATGCATCCCTAAAAAAATACTGGTTGAATTATATAGAATTTTTTACCAAAATTTTTCAAATATTTTAGATTCAAAAGAATCTTTATGCTAAAAACAAGTTTACGTTGATTTTACATTTGTACCATAAATTGTACCAAAAAAATACTGGTTTTTTAGTTTATATATTTATGTATATTGAAAGAGTCTTATATGTTAATATTTGTGCATAAAAGTTTTATAATAGAGATTAGTTTTCAAAAAAAAAACAAGTAAAAAAGTTAAATTCGGCCTTGCCGAATGTAGTGATACCCTCCACAATTTCAAAATGATTATTGCAAACAACTTTATTTAAAAGGAAATTACTTTTGAAAAAAAAAAAAATTAAAAAAAATTTCCGCGAAAAAAAATGTTGGTAAAAAAAAATCCGCGATTTTTTTTTTTTGTCAAAAAATATGTTCGTACTTGTTTAAATACCATTTGGTGTCCAATTATGTTCACATATGTCAACCAGAAGCCGAATTAAAGCATTTTGTATTTTTAGGTTATATTGAATGTACTGAAATTTTTGAGGTGTGCTTACATTTTCGTTCATAACTTTTGAACCGCTGAACCGATATCGCTCAAATGCAATACCAAACTTCTCGGGAGAACTTCCAATATATATGTTAAGTTTCAGTCATCTCTGTGCAATATTTTGTCCGCGAGAGCATTTTCCACAGACAGACGGACAGACGGACATCGCTAGAATGTCTTAAAATCGATCGGGCATCATGAATATATATACTTTATGGGGTCCCAGACCGATATTTCGATGAGTTACAAACAGAATGACAAACTTATATATACCCTCTATCAATAAGTGGAGGGTATAAAAATGATAAATCTGTCAAACATATTTTTTTAGGTACCCATAAAAAATACTGGTTTATTATAAAGAGTTTGTTAAAATAATTTTTTTTAATATTTTAGTTTTTAAATATTCTTTAAAAAAACAACTTTACGTTTATTTTGTATTTGTACCTGAAGTTGTACCAAAAAATACTGGATTTTTAGTTCATATATTTATGTATTTTAAATGGGTTAATATTTATGCATACAAATTTTATAACATCGATTAGTTTTCAAAAACAAAAAAAAGGTATAAATGAGTCGATACTAGTTTTTTATGTAAAAAATACTGGTTAATTATAAAAAAATTGTTAACAAAATTTCTTGAAATATGTTACATTAAAAATATGTTTTTATATTATATCAGAAATACTAGGAGTTTTATATTTCAGAAGTTTTTTAAATGGTTACGTTTTTGCATAAATGTGAAAAAAATACCCATTATTCCTTTAGAGATATTGCATTCTCAAAAAAATGACAACAATGTTATTTTTCATTTTGAATAATTATTTAAATAAATGATTTTTTTACTAAAAAATACTGGTTTTTATGGAAAATTCTTAAAAAAATAATTTATTTTTAAATACACTTTTAAATAAGTAATATCCTAAAATATTATTCTGTAATGCTCGTTTTTTTAGATAAAATTAAAGAAATACTGGTTTATTTAAACTTATTAGTTTTCAATGGATTTTCCTTTTATGCATTTATATTGAAACAAATAAAGTTTTCAATTTGTTTAAATATTAAATTGGTTGATTTTAGATTCAAAAGAATCTTTATAGTAATACTGGGTTTTTAGTTTATATCTTTATGTATTTTAAAAGAGCTAATATTTTTGCATAAAAGTTTGATAATATCGATTAGTTTTCAAAAAAAAAAAGATAAATATATCAACACATACTCCTTTTTTTTTATTTAAAAAAATACTGGTTAATTATAAATAACTTGTTAACAAAATGTTTTCAAATATTTTAGATTCAGAAGAAATTTTTATACATTATTTTAGAAATACTGGGATTTTAATATTTTACAAGTTTTTTAAATGTTAACGTTTTTGCATAAATGTGAAAAAATACCCATTATTTCTTAAAAGATATTGTATTGTCAATAAAATGACAACAATTGTATTTTTCACACGCTCTGAAAAAGTTTTTTTTTTTGGAATAATTTTTTAAATAAATGAGTTTTTTTACTAAAAAATACTGGTTTTTATGTAATTAAATAATATTAAAGAAATACTGGTTTATTTAAACTTATTAGTTTTCAATGGATTTTGCTTTTATGCATTTATATTGAAACAAATAAAGTTTTCATTTTGTTTAAATATTAAATTGATTGCTTAGAAATACTGGTTTTCTAGGAATAACAATTTGTTTCTTTAATAAATAATACAGCATTGTTAAACAACAACTTTTTTAGTTTTTTGCTTTTCTAAAAATACTGGTTCTTAATAAAACTATTTCCTTTTAGTTTTAACCAATTGATTTACTTTTGTTTAACAAATCAAAAAAAGGTCAGAGGCCTGCTTTTGGATACAGGGGACCAGAAAATGTGTAATTTCTTAGCGAGCACCCTTTTGGAAGCGTGTCTATAAAAATAGATTTAAATAATAATAAAATTCAATAAAAAAATACTGGTTTTTTGTTAACACAATTTTTAACAAAATTATATTGTATTAAAATGCTTTAAATATTAAGTAAAAATGGTCTAGGCAGTTTAAAAAAATACTGGTTTTTAAAATGTTTTATTAAAGTGTAAACGTTTGTCAAATCTAACTTATTAGTTGATTTTTCCGACAATTGACATTCAATTTGTATAAATTTTTAATTAAAAATTTAAATTTAATAAAAATGCAGTCAATTTCAACAAATACTAGTTTTTAGTCTACAAAATTTTATAAAAATGTTCTTCTATGAAAAATCTTTACTTTTAAATATGGCATTAAAAATTTTTATTTTGTACATTCAATATTAAAAATACTGGGTTTTAATCTACACAGTTTTATAAAAAATTAA
Source organism: Pegoplata infirma (assembly GCA_963921195.1). NCBI lineage: Eukaryota > Metazoa > Arthropoda > Insecta > Diptera > Anthomyiidae > Pegoplata > Pegoplata infirma. Next base: position 293,016,474 of record OY992536.1, on the reverse strand, counting down.
CCAAATTTCATCTTTCCAAATTCTGTAAAAAAAATATATCGCCTTAAATTATGTGTTAAAATCCTAGACAGTTACAAAAATTATTTGTTTTTAAAATGTTTTTCTGGTTTAAGCTAATGCAATACTGGTTTAGGCTAAAAGTATAAAAATTATTCAATTCTAACTTATTGTGCTACTAATTGCAAAAATCATAATAAATGCATTTGTAAACATTTTTCGTGGGGTTTCCCCATCATCCCCGCTTATTTTACAAACATAAATGAGTTTTTAAAAAATACTGGTTTCTTTTAATAACCATAAATTGATTAAAGTTAGTAAATTTAGTTTTTTTATTTACCAATTAACATTATTTTTCCTTACAATTTGAAGGTGGTTTCCCTATCGTCATCTGCCAATTTTACAATCATTAATAAGTTTTCAAAAAATACAGGTTTCTTTTAAAACCCATTAAAAGTTTAAAGTTAATAAATAAAATTTCTTTGTCCACCAACATTATTTTTCCTTAAGATTTGAATTAAGTGAAAGATATTTAAAAAATACTGGTTTCTTTTAAAGGTGTTAATAATGAAATTCTTTAATTATTTTTAAAGCAAAAAAAATCTAGTCCCTATACAAACCACCCTGGCATATTTCACTCAAATTTGGCTTGTGTGTGTTTTCGACACTAAATAAATTTCTTACAAAAGAAAGGTACAATCGATCCATGTTTGGACTTGGGACCCTTATCCCGAAAAATAAGACTGGATAAGACTGACTATAATTTTCATATAAGTCTTCGAATAGATTTGATGTCAAATAAAACACAAAAATCGTACAAGACATCATTTTGTATAAAATGATAGATCTTTCGGGAGATCTACCGTTTCAAACATTTTAATTTAAGTGTAGATATTTCCGCTAGGGGCGCAGTATAGCAATGAAATTATCTCAAAATTATCGCTATGTTGATGCCTGAGTTTCTAGCAAATGTTTTTTAAAAAACTCTCGGTCTCAAAATTAATCACTTGTCTGGCAAACAAAAATACTGGTTTCTTTTAAAAATCATAATAATGATTCGACTACATTTTACCTGAAATAAAGCTCACCAAATTTATTGAGGGTTTATTTTACTTAAAAAAAAAATACTGGTTTCTTTTAAACCAGGTTAATTTAGGTTTTTTAAATCCAAATAATTACTTTAAAAGAAATACTGGTTTCTTTTAATCCCGTTATTAGTTTTCTTAAAGCCAATTATTCCGTTTATTTGGTTGTAATACAAATTATTCCAATTCTAATCTAAAATTTAAAATCTTTTAGCTGATTTAATAAAAAAATCTTGACATTTTGCCTGGAGTAAAGCTCACCAAATTTATTGAGGGTTTATTTTACTTAAAGAAATACTGGTTTCTTTTAAACCAGGTTTAATTAAGTTTATCAAATCCAAATATTCCATTTGAAAGAAATACTGGTTTCTTTTAATCCCCTTATTAGTTTTCTTAAAGCCAATTATTCGTTTATTTGGTTGTAATACAAATTATTTCGATTCTAATCTACAATTTAAAATCTTTTAATAAAAAATCTTGACATCTTTGTATAATATCTTAGAAATATTAAGATTTTTTTGTTATCAAACTATGCAAAATCTTAATCTCTTAATACAAAAAAAATTAATAATATTTAAACACTATAAAAAATTTATACATGCATTCACATGACATTATTTACGTTTAGTCATTCGTTTTAATGTTTTCAAATAAAAATGGTGAGGATGATAATAATGCTTACTTACAACATTTAATACAATATAAAGATGTTTATGGTGTTTTTATGTTTGTTTTTTTTTTTTTTTATAAATATAATAAAATGAAAAAAAAATCAACAGACTAGTCTCCTCAAAATGTTTAAATACTGTTTTTTTTATATTTTTATTTTCAAATGAACACGTTTTAATGCCATATAGTAGCCATAAACAATGATTAAAGCGTGAGAAACTTATGTATGTTATTCAAGTGATCAATTGATTTTCCAGACAGTATTTATTAAAAAATAATAAAATACTTAATATTAAACAAAAATTTAACTATGTATAAAAAAAAATTACAACTTTTTTAATAATTAGAAAAAAATTTTAGTGACGATTTTTTTATATAAACTTTATGACGACAATGATTTTTTTTAAATGTCTCGTTAAAAAAATTAAATAAATTTATTTCAAAATGCTGTAAATTGTTTAAAGTTTTATATTTGTTAATAATAAATAAATCCTTATTGTAATAAATTAATTAAACATTTTTTTTATTTTTTAAATAAAATTAAACCTTGCTTCAAACAAACACAAATTCGCTATTAAACAAATATGCGTTTATATTTTGCAATTTAAATTCAAAAATCAATTTCAGTTTAAGACAATAGCTCCGTTTACAAAGCTGACTCAATAAATTTTCAATGCTATCAAGATTTTATTGAATATTTTTTTTTTTTTCTAAATAATAAATAAAAATATTTTTATTATAATTGAAAAAATAGGATTGAACTAGAAAACTTATACATGAACATGAATATGCAATATATTTGTTGTAGGTGCTCTTTTTATAGATTTATATAGATTCCATGTTATAAAGTCCGTCATGTAAATTATTTTTTACACAAATATTGCTTAGAGGTTTATTGAAAATTTTGCGTTTTTTTTACAAGTTGACATTTGAAATAAATCGAAACTATTACTAACGATAAATTTAATCACGCAATAGGTTTATTTTTGTCTCACATATTAAAAAAAAAAAAAACCTTGAATTGTTATGAATTCGTTTATTATTTAAAAAAAAAATAATAATAATATTTCTAAGATTTCCTGGTTTAGAACTTAATTTAGATTGATCTTTAATTTTTTGTTTAATATATTTCAAATTTAAGATTAATAAATTTTTTTAATTGAAAATATGAATTTAAAAAAATACAAAAAAATACTGGTTTAAACTAAAAGTCTCAAAATGTTATAGTCATAACTTATTAGTTGATTTTCGAGACAATAGACAATAAATTTATATAATCTTTTACTTAAAAACTTTAATTTTGTAAATTTACATTCAAATGTAAGAAATACTGGTTTTTAGTGTACAAAAATTTACAAAAAAAAATTCTGCTATCAAAAACCATTACTAATAAATGTTGCCTTGTATAAGTTTTCAATTAAAAATTTATATTTTGTAAATATACATTCAATAAAAAAAATACTGGTTTTTTGTTAACACAATTTTTAAAAAAAAAGTTTTTATTAAAATGCTTTAAATAATAAGTTAAAATGGTGTAGGCAGTTAAAAAACAAAATACTGGTATTTAAAATATATTATTAAAGTATAAAAGTTTGTCAATTCTAACTTATTAGTTGATTTTTCCAACAATTGACATTCAATTTGTACAAATTTTTAATCAAAAATTTAAATTTAATAAAAATGCATTCAATTTCAATAAATACTGGTTTTTAGTCTACAAAATTTTAATAAAATGTTTTTCTATGAAAAATCTTTACTTATAAATATGGCTTTGTATAAATTTTCCATTTTTTTCCAAATTTTTATTTTGTACATTCAATATTAAAAATACTGGGTTTTATTCTACACAGTTTTATAAAAATTTATCAAAATTTCATCTTTCCAAATTCTGTAAAATAATATTGCCTAAAATTATACGTTAAAATTCTATGCAGTTACAAAAATTACTTGTTTTTAAAATGTATTTCTGGTTTAAGCTAATACAATACTGGTTTAGGCTAAAAGTATAAAAATTATTCAATTCTAACTTATAAGTTGATTTTTGAGACAATATACATTAAATTTGGAAAAAAAAATTAATTAAAAATTTTAATTTTGTAAATATGCATTCAATTTTAGAAAATACTGGTTTTCAGTCTACAAAATTGTAATATATTTTCATATATTTTCAAAAACCCCTAATACTAAATGTTGCTTTCTATAAATTTTCAGTTAAAAATTTGTATTTTTTTTAAATCTACATTCAATATTTGAAAATACTGGTTATTATTTTACGCAATTTTGTAAAAATTTAACAAAATTTCATCTTTTTTAATTTAATGAATTTTGCTTAAAATAAAATACTGGTTTTTAAATTGTGTTACAGATTTACGCTAATGTAATACTTGTTTATACTAAAAGTATAAAAATTCTTCAATCCTAACTTAATAAATAGTTGATTTACGAGACAATAGAGTCTATTCTATTGAATTGACATTGAATTTGTATAAATTTTTCTTTACAAATTGAAATTTTGTTAACATACATTCAATTTTTAAAAATACTGGTTTTCAGTCTACAAAATTTTACAAGAATTGTCTTATCAAAAATCTCTACTACTTAATGTTGCTTTGTATACATTTTCAGTTAAAAATGTTTATTTTTTAAATATACATTCAGTCTACAAAATTTTATTAAAATGTTCTTTTATCAAAAATTTCTACTACTAAATGTTGCTTTCTATAAATTTTCAGTTAAATTTTTTGGCTGAATTGCAGTTTATGGGGCACACGGAAATTAAAAAAACTAAAAACGCCACCCGACCAAGAATTAAAAAAGAAAAAAACCGAAATTAATGATTAGTGGCGCCGAACTCGGGAAGCACCTCTAAGCCCCGCACAAAGTTGCGAATTTAGCACTGATTTTAACCGGCCTGCTACCCTAGAAAACTTTACTTTGCGGAGAGGGTGGGTTTAATGCATGGATTTTGTAATCCCTAAGCCCGGCCGAAGGCCGGCTACCCAGAAAAAAATTTTTAAAACAATAAAAGATTTTTTTTAAGATCTCCCTTCCCTGGATGTCCGTATTAAAGAGGACCCCAAAAAAAGTTCCCGGCGCCACTAATCAATAATTTTGGTTTTTTTCTTTTTTAATTCTAAAGCGGATGGCGTTTTTAGTTTTTTCGATTTCAGTGTGCCCCATAAACTGCAATTTTGCCAATTTTTTTTTAAATATACATTCAATATTAGAAAATACTGGGTTTCAGCCTACCGAGTCTTATAAAAATTATATAAAATTTCATCTCTCCAAATTCTATAAAATAATATTGCTTAAAATAATAAGTTAAAATGCTCTCGGCAGTTAAAAAAAAATACTGGTTTTAAAATGTATTTCTGGTTTAAGCTTATGTTATACTGGTTTAAACTAAAAGTATAAAAATTCTTCACTCCTAACTTAATAGTTATTTTCGAGACAATCGACATTTAATTTTCATAAATTTTTTATTACAAATTTTTATTTTTTAAGTTTACGTTCAATTTTAAAAATACTGGTATTCAGTCATTAAAATTTTATAAAAATTGTTTTCTATCAAAAAATCTCTACTTATAAATGTTGCCTTTTTTCAAGTGAAAATGTTTTATTGTGTAAATACATATGCATACGTTCAATATTAAAAATACTGGTTTTTAGTCTACACAATTTTAAAAAATTTAACAAAATTTCATCTATCCAAATTCTATAAAGTAAAATTGCTTAAAATAATAAGTCTAGGTAGTTTAAAAAAAAAACACTGGTTTTTAAAATGTAGTACTTGTTTACGCTAATGTAATACTGGTTTAAGCTAAAAGTATAAAAGTTTTTCAATCCTAACTGATTAGTTGATTTTCAAGACAATAGAAATTAAAATTGTTACATTTTTAATTAAAAATTTTTATTTAAATATACATCAATTTTAAAAAATACTGGTTTTCAGAAATTTTATAAAAATTGTGTTCTATCAAAAATCCCTACTAATAAATGTTGCCTTGCATAAATGTTTAATTAAAAATTTGTATTTTGTAAATTTACGTTCTATATTAATAAAATACTGGTTTTTAGTCAACAATATTTTATAAAAATTTAACAAAATTTTAGCTTGCTGAATTCTATTAAATAATATAATTAATTAAAATCCTCTAGGCGGTTTAAAAAAATTACTGGTTTTTAGAATGACAAATTTTATGCTCGAATAATTTATTTTTGTAACAGAAAGTTGATTTTTAAAGTTATGAAATTTTTTATTTTTTTGTTAATATACCTTCGATTTTTAAAAATAAAATACTGGTTTTTAAAATGGCAAATTTTATGCTCGAATAACTTATTTTTGTAACAGAAAGTTGATTTTTAAAGTTATGAAATTAAAAATTTAATATTTGTTAATATACCTTCAATTTTTAAAAATACTTGTTTTTAGTCAAATTGTCTTCTGTATATAAAACTTCTTAAAAATACTTTAATCAAAAACCTTAAACAGATAGATAATATTGCTTTAAATTATAATTGGGAATCTTTTATAGATTTTTTGATTAAAAAAAAAGAAATACTGGTTTTTAAATTAATTCGTTGCTGAAATATTATTATAATATTGAATAATTTTTTATATAATTATAAAAATACTTAACATAGAAAATTAAAATCGTCTAGGCAGCTTAAAAAATGCGGGTTTTGAAAATGACAATTTTTTTTTTTTGTAACTGACCGTTGAATTATAAAATTATGAAATTTAAAATATATTAATATTTGTGAATATACAGTCGATTTTTTTAAAAATACTGGGTTTGAGTCAAATAGTCTTCAGTCTACAAAACTTTATGAACAAATCCCTTAAAAAAAACCTTTTACAGATAATATTGCTCTAAATTATTATTGAGAATCTTATACAGATTTTTTGATTAAAAATAAGAAATACTGGATTTAAATTAATTCGTTACTGAAATATTGTGCGATATTGAATAATTTTTATATAATTATAAAAATGCGCCATAAAAATTTCTCTATTTTAAATCTACAACAATCATTATTAAAAAAAATACTGGTTTTAAAACAAAATATTTATTTATTAGAAATTTGTTTAAATATTGAACATTAATATCAGAATTTAAACTATAAATTCCACAAATTTATTACGTTTTTACCTATTTTATGAATAAGTTTTAAAAAAGTGAAAAAATACTGGGTTTGTAGGAATTAACTAACATTAAATAAGTTTTCAAAAAAAATGGTTCATAAAAATCTAAATTTTTTATTCCCAATATATTGTGATTAATAAATACTGGTTTCAGAAATAAATATACCTTTGTTGGAAATTTGTTTAAATATTTAACAGCACTAGCAGATTTTTTTATTTCAACGGTTTTCTCTTGGGAATAAGAAATAATATTTTAAAATACTGGGTTTTATGAATCCGCTACAAATTATGCTTCAACACAATTCTCCTGTGAAATAATTTCGACAATTTTTAGTCCTTATGCGGAATCTATATAATATTCCTAATAATCATCATGAGTTTGTCAAAAATACTGGTTTTAAAGAATAAGTTAAAACTATGAAATACTGATTTTTCTTTGCCGTATTTCTGTTTACCAATTTAAGTTATGCTGAATCAATTAACAAATATTATAAACCTTTAATTTTAATCAGCTGAAATTTGTTTATTAAAAAATACTGGTTTTATCAAAACTTTTGTTAAATAGCTTAAATGATTTGATGATCTTTCTGCGGCTCCTATACTCCTGTTTTGAGATAACAATGATGTTTTACAATAAGTGGTTTAAATTGCCAAATACTGGTTTTTCTGACTTTGAACACTTTTTGATTAGATTTTTTTTTTTTTTTGTGAAAGTGTCTTCTTTAGTTTCGCAGAGTTTCTGGATTATATCGAATATGTTTCTTTTTAAGTGTAATAATATTCTATTTTCAATTATTAAGACTTTAAATACCATAAAAACTGGGTTTTTATAATTCTAATTTATAAAAAGTGTCTAAAAATGTGTGTAACATTTTTTATATCTTTTTTGAAATACAAAAGACATACTTTAATTAAAAAATTCCTTTAACAATCATTTTCTTCTAAAACATTTCCCTGTATTTATTTTTAATCAATTGTTAAAAGCCACGTTTATTTGACATCAAATTGATCTGTAGAAAATTAATAGCAATTTGCTTTTTTGGTTCAAATAACATTTTTAACCTCCTCTTTTAATTTGCAACATTGTTGTGTCATGTCTTTTACATTTTGACAACTAAATGATCACAACATTTAACAGATTTGTTTTAAAGCCAAAATCTTAACAAAAAAAAAAAAAAACATTTCTAAAAAACACATCACAACCTATTTTTTTTTTACAAATGGGAGGGTGTTTTATGAAGTGATCACGTTTTCCGTTTTCTAATTTAACCATTTAGTTTAGTTAATGGCCATTTAAAGTAAAGAAATTTTTATTTTAAATTACCTCTTTTAGATAAGGAGTGGTAGTGGTTTCTTTGTTTTTTCCCAAATGAATAATAGAAAATATCATGCATATAGGAATTGCAGTTACAAAGCGAATTAAATGAAACTATTTTATTTAATAGAAGAATATAATTTAATTTGAAAAGAAAATTGAATTAAATAAATAATTTTAAATGCAAAATTAAATTACTAGAAATTATAAAAAAATAATATAGTCAGATTAAAGACAGAGATACAAATGATTTATTAATCTCTGTTGAATGTAAATACTTACTTACCGTCATTATAAACAAATATAACTTCAGCTAATTAAACAGTAAATTTAAAAAAAAAATAATATTATTTAACTGATTAAATATGACTAAATTATTTTAATATTTTGCAATAAGTAATATTATTTAAATTAAATATTTTAAATGGGAACACGTTACGGTGTGCGTAATACATTTAAACAAATATATTTATTTACACTTCTAAAAACAGCATTTAAATTTTAAAAAAATAGTCGATGTTCGAATTTTAACCCATTTAAAATTGTTTCTTTTATAACAAAAATTCAAAAATCTGAATTTTTAACATTCTTTAAGAAAATACTGGTTATTTTTAAAACCAGTATTTCTCTTATAATGTTAGCTTAAATAAAAAAAACTTTTTTCAAAAGGAAAAACTAAAAATGATGAACTTCTGTAACAGTTATACAAGAACTTTAACTTTGTATAAGAAAAATAGTGGGTTTTACAAAAAAAAAATCATTTGCCATTTTAAAATTCAAACTAGAAGTTAATTTGCTGTAATTTCTAACCCATTTTCATATGAAAAAGTTTACTACTATTAAAACTTAAGAAATTCGCTAGAGAAAACCGTTAAGTGCAGGAATACTGGTATTTTATTTTACGTATTCAACCGTTTTTGATCTGAATTTTATTAAAAATGTTAATAAATCTGATATATACTTAAAATTTTCACTTTTTTAATAAATTGTTTTTTATAAAACCAGTATTTTCTTTTATTAAAAAAAATGTGTTTTAAGAATATACTAGTTTCTTTTAAAACCAGTATTTTTTTTTTCTTATAATGAAACCTTAAGTAAAAAAACTATTTGCCACAAGAAAAACTAATTACGATGCCTTTGGTAACAGTTACAATTCTTTTAACTTTATATAAGAAAAATAGTGGGATTTATAAAAAAATATATATTTGCCCCTTTTAAATTCATACTAGAAGGTAATTTGGTATAATTTATAACCCATTTTTATGTAAAAAAGTTTTCTAATAAAGAAATTAGTTGTAGCAAATCGTTAAGTCCAGAAATACTGGTTTTTGATATTAGGTATTTAAACGTTTATGATCTGAATTTTATTAAAAACGTTCTTAAGTTTGCTTTCTACTTAAAATGTTTACTTTTTATAATAAATTGTTTTTCATAAAACCAGTATTTTTTTTATTGAAAAATTTTCAACAAATAGTCAATCATCGAATTGTATTGTTTTTATAAAAACGTCACGCCCCTTATCTGATGTTAGAGCTTGTGTTTTAAAAAATACTACTTTATTTTTTATCTGGCTTGTGGTTCAGAAAATTACGGGTCTATTTTAAAAACCAGTATTTACTTTTTAATAATGATATCAAAAGTAATTTGGCTGAAATCCGAAAGAAAAGCTTAAAATTTCCATTTTTTTTATATAAATAGTTTTTCATAAAACCAGTATTTTTTATTGAAAATTTTTAAACAAATAGTCAATGATCGAATTGTATTGTTGTTATAAAAACGTTCTTTATCTGATGATAGAGCTTGTGTTTGAAGAAATATTGGTGTCTTTTAAAACCAGGCTTGTGTTTTACAAAAATAAGGGTATATTTTAAAAAACAGTATTTGTTTTTTAATAATGATATCAAAAGTAATTTAACCGATTTGCAAAAGAAAAGCTTAAAATTTTCACTTTTTTTAATAAATAGTTTTTCATAAAACCAGTATTTATTTTTTGAAATTTTGAAACAATTATTTAATGATTAAATTGTGTTGTTTTTATAAAAACATCACTAATCTAATGATAGAACTTGTGTTTTAAGAAAATACTGGTTTATTTTAAAACTTGACTTGTGGTTTAGAAAATTTCGAGTTTATTTAAAAAAACAGTATTTGCTTTTTAATAATGATATCAAAAGTAATTTAATTGATTTTCGATTTTTTAGTAAATTGTTTTTAATAAAACCAGTATTTCTTTAGAAAAAATTTTTAAACAAATAGTCAATGATCGAATTGTATTGATTTGTTTTTTAGCGTACCATAACTGCTGATAGAGCTTGTGTTGTAAGATAATACTGGTTCTTTAAAAACCTGACTTGGGTTTAGAAAAATGCGGGATTATTTTTAAAACCAGTATTCGCTTTTTAGTAATGATCTCAAAAGTAATTTAGCTGGTTTCCAAAAAATAGCTTTAAATTTCCTGTTTTTTAATAAACTGTTATTCATAAAACCAGTGTTTTATTTTTATTTGAATCAAATAGTCAATGATCGAATTGTATTGTTTTTATAAAAACATTCCTAATCTGATGCTAGAGCTTGTGTTTTTACGAAAATACTGGTTTCTTTTAAAACCAGGCTAGTGTTTTAGAAAAATATGGTTTTATTTTAAAAACCACTATTTTCTTTTTTATAATAATATTAAAAGTAATTAACTGATTTCCGAAAGAAAAGCTTAAAATTTTTACTTTTTTATTAATTGTTTTTCATAAAACCAGTATTTTTTATTGAAAATTTGAAACAAATATTTAATGATTGAATTGTATTGTTTTTATAAAAACATTCCTAATCTGATGCTAGAGCTTGTGTTTTTAAGAAAATACTGGTTTATTTTAAAACCAGGCTTGTATTTTAGAAAAATAGGGTTTCTTTTAAAATCAGTATTTGCTTTTTAACAATGATATCGAAAATTGTTTAACTAATTTCCGAATTAAAATCCAACAATTATAACCTTTTTAAAAATTTTATAAATTTATATCAAAAAAATAGTGGGTTTTATAGAATTTTTTTTTTACCCATTTGGCACACTTTAAATTTTAACTAGAAGTTAATTTTCTAACTTTTCGAAGCCTTTTTTATTAAAAGTATTTCTATTTAAAATACTTCAGGCATCCTCTGGAGAAACCCGTTTAGCTCAGAAATACTGGTTTTATAGTTTTAATATTTACATTTATGATCTGAATTTTAATGAAAATGTTCTTAAGTCTGATATCTGCTGAAAATTTTAGCTTTTATAAATATATTATAGTTTTCCATAAAACCAGTATTTTTTGTTTTTAGTGTTAAAATATAAAATAAATAGTCAAAATTTTTGACTTGAAATTAAAACAAGTAAATTTGATAGAATTTTTAAGCCTTTAAATATTTGAAGCGTTCTGATTTATAAAACTAATGAATTCTTGTCGAAAATTGTTAAATTTAGAAACACTGGTTTATAATTAGCTATTCAACGTTTATGTTCTGTATTTAAACAAAAATTTCCAAAAAAGTGTTGTTTTTATAAATTTTTAACTGTTTTAAATAAATACTGGCTTCTTATCAAACCAGTATTTTTGTTTTAATTGAGAGAATTATAAAAAAATAGACAATACTTGATTTCAAAAGCACTTAAAATATTTTTTTAATAAAAAGTTTTCATAATCTTCGATTTTGAAAAAAAAGAAATTTATTATTATAAAAACCATTATTTGTTGTAATTATTTATACAAATCCTAAAATTGTATAGGATTAATCCAAAAACCTGTTTGTTAGAATTATATATAATTTTGAAGATAATGTGCTTCTTAAAAGCTTTAAACTGCTTATTCAAAAAAAAAAAATAGGGGTTTTTCTTAACTACAAAAAAAACTTTTCGTTGACTTTAATTTTAAAGTTAAATTTGCTATATCTTACAATATGTTGTAAACCTTTTTTATAAAAAAATAATCCAGGATAAATAGAATAACTATCAAATCCAAAAATACTTGTTAATCCTTTTTAGTTATTATACGTCCTGAATATATAGTATTTCATTATACTTAAAAGTAGCTTTTCCAGTAGTTTAATTTTTTTTTCAAGTGTAATTATGTTTTATGGTAGACATGTCATAATAGAAAAAAAAACTTTTGCAAAACCTGTAAATTCAAGATACTAGAGCACGAGTGACTAAAAAAAACATGATACAATAAAACTAAACTAGTACAAGCAACATATCTAAACATATGACTAACTTAAAATTTATGACAGGAGCGGAGTAGGAACATTTTTTTATCAAACCTTTTCAGTTATTAAAATGAATAAAAAGAAAACAAATTTAAAAAATACTGGGTTTCTTTAAAAAATAATTAATGATAAAATGTTTAAATATGAACAAAAAAGTGTTATTTTTCTATGGTTTATTGTTTTTAAACAAAAATATTATAAAAATCAAATTTTTAAAAGAAATACTGGTTTAAAAACCAGTATTACTATGTTGTTTTGGACATTTTTTATGAAATTGTAGGACAATGACCACAAAAATAGTCGTTGCAACTCGCTGTTATTATGAAAAATAGATATCCATTCAATCGTAAACGGTTTCAAGAAATATTGGGTTTTAAAAAAACATTATTAGTAAAAATTCTACTAAAATTGTATATTTTTTATATATGGTTTTTGGAGTATTATTATTAGCAGCTATAGAAATTTGTTAAATTATTTTTTTTTTGACAAAAATACTGGTTTAAATAAAACAGTTTTAAAGCAAATATTTATACAGTTTGTTTAACAAACATTTTTGTGAAATTATTTGATGTTTATGTTATTTCATATACAAAACACTGGGTTTTAAGATAAGTTATTTTTTTTAAGAAACTGTTCTTGCATAAAAACTATAAAAATACTGGGTTTCTTTTAAATCGAACTTATGATAAAATGTGAAGCAGAAGTTTTTTTGTATGGTTTAATGTTTTTAAACAAAAAAAAAATTATGCAACACAATTTCTTAAAAGAAATACTGGTTAAAAAACCGATATTACTATTTTTTTTTGGCATTTTTTATAAAATTTTAGGACATTTATTAAGAAAATAGTCTTTGCAACTCGCAGAGATTATCAAAATAGATATCCATTCAATCGTAAATGGTTTTTGTAGGAAATACTGGTTTTTGAACAAACAGTTTTAGTATGAATTCTACTAAAATCTGATTTTTTTTAATATGCTTTATTGGAGTATTATGATAAGCAGTTATAGCAATTTGTTAATTTTTTTTTTTTGACAAAAATACTGGGTTAAATAAAACAGTTTTAAAGCAAATATTTAAACAGTTTTGCAATTTGTTAGCAAAAACTTCATGTACAAAACACTGGGTTTTTAGATAAACAGTATCAATTATTTTTTTTTAAGAAACTGTTCTTTTAAAAGTTAAAAAAATTGGTCTCCCATAAAAACTAAAAAAATACTGGGTTTCTTTAAAGTAAAATGCTAAAATGTTAAAATGTGAAGCATTTTATATGGTTTTATGTTTTTAAACAAAAAAAAATTATAAAACACAATCTCTTAAAAGAAATACTGGTTTAAAAACCGGTATTACTATGTTGTTTTTGACATTTTTATGAAATTTTAGGACTTTTTTTAAGAAAATACATTTTGCAATTCAGTCGTAAATAGTTTTTGCAGGAAATACTGGGTTTTAAACAAGCAGTATTAGTATGAATTCTACTAAACTCAGATTTTTTTAATATGCTTTATTGGAGTATTATGATAACTACTTATAGCAATTTGTTAAATTCTTTTCTTTTTTTTTGACAAAAATACTGGGTTAAATAAAACAGTTTTAAAGCAAATATGTAAACAGATTTGCACTTTTTACCAAAAAAAACTTATCTTTATGTTATTTTTCATACAAAAGACTGGGTTTAAAAATAAACAGTATTTTCTATTTTTTTTTTTTTTTTTCAAGAAACTGTGTGAAGAAATACTAGTTTCTCCAAAAAAACGTATTATATTGTTAAAATACAACAATTTAATTTTTTTTGTGTCAGTGTGATTCTTTTAAAAGTTAAAAAAGTGGTCTTCCATAAAACCTATAAAAAAACAGTATTAACCAGTATTAATTTATTTTTTAACAAATTTAAAGGATTTTTCTAGAAAAATTTCTTAAAAAGAGACTTAAAAAACTGGGGTTAAAAATAAACAGTATTTGCTATTTTTTTTAAAGAAACTGTTTGAGAAATACTGGTTTTCTAAAAAACCGTATAATATTGTTAAAATATAACAATTTTAGCATTTTTTTGTGTCAGTAAGATTCTTTAAAAAGTAAATAAATTGGTCTTCCATAAAAACTATAAAAACCCAGTATTAACCAGTATTAATTTATTTTTTAACCAATTTAAAGGCTTTTTCTAAAAAAATTTCGTAAAAAGAGACTTAAAAAATTACAGAATACAAAATTTGTTTCTTAGATCTAAAATTTATTCCAAATCCCTTTTAAAAAAGTCCTCCTCCTCCCCTTTTAACTACCACCCTGTGCAATTTATATTTTTACCTTATTACAGTATGGAATTAATTAAAACCTACACTTCTTTTTTTAAATAAATTTATTTTTATAAAATGTATGTTATATCTCTCTACTACAAACAACTTCTAGTCATCGTCATTATTGTATATTTAAACTTAGCGAGTAATATTTAATGTATAATTCCATTCACTATTTGTAGTAGTTGTACTATATCTCGACGTACTTGCGTTATTTTAAATTTTAGTTTATTATGAATGCAGTTAGTGTGGCATGGTTTCTGTGGTCTCTGTCTGTGGTTATAATATAACGTGCGAAAATGCAGCAAACTTAGGTATGGTTTTAGGAAGGCAGTTAATCAATGTTTAGTTAATCTGAAATCGGTTTTAGCAAAATTTGTAAAAAAATTTTGGAGCAACAGTTTTTTTTTTCTTTAAATGTTGGTCTTTTTAGGAACACACAGAGAAGAAACATGTTTGGAACATGATTTCACCAAAATTACATATCGTCACCTAAAACGCAAAACGCCCTAACTAACATTTTATTAATTTTACAGGAGAAGCAAAAAACATGTTTAAAGAAAAAATATAAAAGTGTTAATCACAAAATCTTCATATATTATTGAAAAAACACGGACAAATTGATTTCTGGTAAAAAAAAATAATTATTTTTATTATTTGAAGAGTTATGTCAGTTACGCCCTTTTGTCTCGTATATTTCTGAAACAAAAAAAGCCCTAACTGCATCAAAATATCAATTGACATACATACAGGAGAACTGTAAAATTAATGTTTTGTTATTATTTTTTGGTTTTATTTATTTAAAGTTTATTTTAATTTAAATTATCATAAATATCACATTATTTAATTCATTTTATTGATATTTCATGAAAAAAAAACAAATAATATATTTGATTAATTCACGATAAAAATAGTTAATTTTGGGATATAGAATGATAAATGAGAATATTTATTAAAAATAGAAACTAATTTTCGAAGGGGATGTTGTCATAAAAATCATGACAATCTGCTGGCAGCAATGGTTTTAAATCTTGGAGATGCTGCCACTTTTTTTTAGAAATTTTTAATCTCTGCTCATGTAGTTGGGGCGGTGCAACAATTTTGATTTTATTTCCAATTCGCTGTGGAAGCTGTACATAATTATCATTTATATTTGTTTTGAAATAAATAGTTCCAATTGGTTCGTATGCCAATGCACGTATCATATTGACGGTGGGATCCCCCGTTTTTTTTCCTAAAAAAAATGTAAAAAGTAATACAAATTTTAGAAACACAATATTTATTTTTACTATACCTGGTCTTATTGATGAATATCGCTTAGGAACTGACTCATAATTAAGGAAATATTCGTGATTTAATTGGTGTACTTGTAAAGGAAAAGGGTTTTTCCGAGCAGCTTTAATTAAATTCACTAGTTCAAATGGCAAGTTTATTTGCTTATCACGAATCTTTCTTTCAATTAGAGAGTGAGTGGAGTCACATTCCATTTGCGTGTGACCGACTACCAAGTATTTGTGTTCTATGGTAATGTTTTTTTCCTCGCATAAAGAAACTAAAGCGTTTGAAAGGACAACATTTCTGTTTTGGTAAAAACAACCATCGGAGTAAATAATAATATGGTGAATATCAGGAAATTGCTGAATTCCTTTTCTTAAATGCTTTACGATAATTGTGGTGAATGTAGAAGCGACAAGGCTTCCCTCGGTTTCATCCCAAACGTAATTATCAGACTCATGATTTATTACATTATAAATTGTGAAATTATGAATCTGAAGTTTCATTTTATAATAAGAGGAGTTGGCTTTTGACTGAGGTAAGAGTTTTACAGCTTGCATATCTATGCAAAGTAGTAGACATAGTCCTGATTTGGCATTTTCAATATCATTATCTTTTTCAGTTCTCATTTTATCAATTTCACTTCGATGACTATCGAATTGCTCCTGTGACAGATTCTTTGCTTTATAAGATAAACATAAGTCACACTGATCATTTCTTGGTTTAAATAGCGAGTAATTTGATGCCTTAACCAGATTCATAAAATTAGGAAATGATACACGTGTAATGTCATTTTCTTTGTTATCATCACATGACTCAGAATAGAGATCATAAATCTGTTGATAACTTTTAAAGTCTGCTTCAAAATATACCTTATTGGTATGTTCCCGACGATAATGAGACCCCAACTTAGGCAAATCTTCCAACCATTTTTGTAAATAGCTTAACCTTTTTTTTGTATTGTAATCCTTGTGGTTTTTCTTTCTTTTCAGCAGGAAAAATTTGGGTGCAATGTAAGTTTCTTGAAGATACCCACAAACGAACCGTTTTTTCGGATAACCCTAAAGTTGAAAGAAACATTTGTCTACATACTTG
Source organism: Pegoplata infirma (assembly GCA_963921195.1). NCBI lineage: Eukaryota > Metazoa > Arthropoda > Insecta > Diptera > Anthomyiidae > Pegoplata > Pegoplata infirma. The sequence goes on along the minus strand of OY992536.1, from coordinate 292,999,367 downwards.
AATACGATTTGAATCGTGTTTTAAAAAATAATGTTTTGTTTTGGAGCGTTTGGAGTTTTCCACAGTAATACGTTGTCTTTTGGAACATTCAACGAGATTTGTTACATAAAGCTTTTTGTTATTCCAAGACATTTTCCAGAATGAGTCAAAAATTTCTTTACGAATATTTTCAGTGAAATGTGAGCAATGTCGCATTGTAATTTTTTCACAAAACTTTGATGTACATGTATCACCCATTTTTCTAGGCTTACGCTCAGTTATTACATTACCTTTTGAAAAACCTCGGTATTTTTTACCTTCCATACGGTTTTGTTGGCTTAAATGTCTCCAATTTGTTTTATTTTTTTTTTTGAATTCCCTTCTGCATCCTTATCCAAATTTAGTTCGGACATATCCAAATTTAGTTCAGACATATTGAATTTTGTTTCTTTATATTTGATTAATTATAATTGTTAATTGTTCTTCACTCTTTATTTATAATCACACAAAACCTTAAGAAAACCTTTATATTTTTCTAAAGCAAATCATTAAAAATGCTTAACGGATAAAGCTATCAGCTGTGCATGCAATGTTGTACACACAAGCGGTTAGTTGGGGCTTTTTGCGTTTTACTTATATTTGATCATGTAGTTAGGGCGTTTTTAATTTTGTAAATAAAATTGTGATTTTTGATCGAATGAGTCTAATTTTTTTTTTGGAGATGTATTTTGATGCAATTCATCAGAATCAATAAAAAACACGATTTTGGATTTTGTGTTAGTTAGGGCCTTTTGCATTTTAGGTGACGATATAATGAAAGGGAACATAGTATGGTTGATTCATTTGATCATATATATGATTGTGACAATCATACTTTTATCATCAACAATTATAAAATGACAATTTTTGTTATCATACTATGATCAACGAAGATCATAATATGATCGCAACAATCATGTTGTGGCTAAGTTATCCTTTATACTATGTTGTCCCCTCATTATGGTTGTCGCAATCATGTTTCTTCTCTGTGTAAAGAAAACATAATATGCCATGAGTTTTTAACTAAGTTTAAATTTAATTCTACTTCAAAAAACTTTACACACAGTCCTAGTACAATCATATATTATCACACGTACAGATCTGTGTTTTTAATTTTTTAAATAAAAATTTTCAAATGTAAATTTAAAAAACATTTAAATTACATTTCAAAGTTGGGGGAGTTTATGCATTCATAAGTATGTACGATTTTTTTTGTCATCAGGTGTAGTATGTGTATATGTGGTTATAATTTATAAAGAGGTTTATTATATTAGTTGATTTATACTAATGATAATTTGTCTGCAGAAATTTTTGATTTATGTGTTAATAAAGTCATTTTCTAGGAATTGAAAGTCAACAGAAAAAAATAATGGGAATTTAAATTAAAATTTTGCAATTGTACACTTTCTAAAAAAAAGTCTTAAATTATGTGAGGAGTTTTTAATATAAATTAAAAAAAATTCTCTAAAATCTGACAATACTTTTCTAAGGAATGTTTCGGAATCTGAGAATTTTTCTGGACAGATTTTGTCTCAAAATTTTTCTAACGCAGAAAAATGGGTCAGAATTTTTTTTATAAAAATTTTTTTTTTGAAAGACTTTTAGAAAACTTTTATAACTTGATTTTTTCGGATCCGACAATTTTTCTACAAGAAAACGACTTCTGAATTAGATAATTTTGTGTGGTATAGAAGGAGTTTAATCAAAATGATGACATGTTTCTTTATATTGATGTAGAACTTTGAAAAAAACAAACTATGGTCGCTGTTCCAAAAAAAGTAATTCACATAAAAAATGTGAAAATGAAAATTTCCGAATTTTTTTGGTGTTCTAGATTTCACATCCGAATTTCTTTTTCGTTTTGTTTCACATAAATAAAATTTGGTGAAAGTAAAACGAATGCACTTTTTTCCTTACAATATTTTAAATTTTATTTATTCGATTTCAATTTCGAATGAAAACATGATCAATTAAACACTAAACTTGATTTCATGTGATTCGAAAATTTTCATGTGAATTGAAAAGTTGTGAAAGACAGAACAGAGGCCTATATACATCTTAGCAAAAACATTTTATTAAAAATCTTTTGATTTATTATAACTTTGTTAAATTAACAAAATTACTTTGGTAAATTAACAAAAATAAACTTTGGTAAGTTTTTAAAGCCAGATGTCCCCACTTAGGCATTCTTGCTATGTCCGTCCTCCTGTGGAAAGCACGATGCAGTCTGAACAAAAAAAAATCTCGATTCCTGCTGTTTGGCACAAATATGTCTTATGATCCTCGGCAGGTAAAGTTCGTAAATAAGAAATATTGGACGGGGAGGAAAAATTTTCCCCGTGAAGAACTAATCCAAGCTCTGAAAAACTAACCACACTGTGGTTAGTGGTGGCTACAGCTTTTGAGTCTGGGGGAAAAATTTTTTTTAACTTCGAATAAAAAAAATCATCAATTCACTGTTGTCGGACAACCAACAAAAAGGATACTTTTTTCAAAAAAAGTGATAGGAAAGCTATAAAATCAGCAGTTGTTTCTGAAAAATTGCAGCCGATTTTTTAACAACACAAAATGCGAAAAAGTTTCAAATGCTGCGAACTTTTGCTTTTTTAGTCTCAAATTCTCAAAATCTGTGACTTTTTTTATCGAAAAGTCAGATTTTGAGAAATTTTTTCAATTTTCCCATAGAAAAAGGCTCAGATTCTGAGACAATTTTTCCATAGAAAAAGTCTCAGATTCTAAGACATTTTTCCTATAGAAAAATTTTTGGAATCTGAGATTTATTTTTTTAGAAAAGGTCTCAGATTCTGAGGAGTTTTTCCTATGTGGCTAAGTTAGAACAAGTCTCAAATTCTAAGGCATTTTTCCTATAGAAAAGGTCTCAGATTCTGAGACATATTTCCTACAGAAAAAGACTCAGATTCTGAGACATATTTCCTATAGAAAAAGACTCAGATTCTTAGACATTTTTTTCTATAGAAAAAGACTCAGAGTCTGAGACATTTTTCCTACGGAAAAAGGCTCAGATTCTGAGACATTTTGCTTATAGGAAAATTCTCAGATTGTGAGACATTTTGCTTATAGGAAAAGTCTCAGATTCTGAGACATTTTGCTTATAGGAAAGGTCTCCGATTCTGAGGCATTTTTCTTATAGAAAAATTCTCAGATTCTGAGACATTTTTCCTATTTTCAGATGCTGAGAAATTTTTCCTATAGAAAAAGTCACAAATTCTGAGACACTTTCCCTATAGAAAAAGTCTCAGATTTTGAGCCATTTTTCCTACAGAAAAAGTCCCACATTCTGAGACAGTTTTCCTATAGAAACGGTCTAAATAATTTTTTTGTTCCAAATTTAGTCACATTTTTCCTTTAAACATTTTCAGATTTTCCCTATAAACTTTTTAGATTTTTCCTTCAAAAAATTAAAATTTTTTCCGTCAAAAATTTTTGGATTTTAAGATTTTTTCCTTTGGAAATTTTTTTTTTAATTTCCTTCTTCTTTTCTTCCTTTTTTCTTTCTCTTTTCTTTTTTTTTTCTTTTTTTTTTTTTAAATTTGGTCTGGTGGGGGGAAGGGGAAATTCCCCCCTTGTACCCGCGCATGCTGTGGTACAGGGTATAAGGAGTTTGTGCTAGTGTTTGTAACTACCCAAAATATTGCTCCTAGACCTACTATTAAGTATACCGATCGACTCAGAATCACTTTTTCAGTCGATTTAGCGATGTCCGTGCGTCCGTCTGTCTGTCTGTCCATGTAAACGGTGTAAACACGATACAAGTCGTAATTTTTAATCAATTGACTTGAAATTTGAAACTTAAGCCTATTTTGGCCCCAGGACGAAGCCTATTGAAATTGGAAAAAATCGGTCCTTATTTAGACCTAGCGCCCATACAAAGGTCCCCTTAAGGTTTGGCTCAAATGACTCTAATAACCGTACTATAATAGGTATCTTTTTGAAATTTGACAGGTAAACGTGTTTTGTCCTCACAAATCACCATTCCTAATTTTTAAGGTATGGGACCAGTTCTTCTTGTAGCCCCCATACAAACCACCTTCCCGATTTTCACATAAATCTCTCAAATTTCAGGAAAATAGAAAATATTTAATTAAAATTTTGTTTGTGTATGTTAAACGCATACTTTAACAACCTCATCAATTCTGATTACCATCGGACCATTTTTGGACTTAGGACCCATGTGAAAATTTCGCCCTTTTTTTTTGCATTCATTGGCAACAAATCGAAGCCAATTTCACTTAAATTTGATTTGTGAGTGTTTTTTACACTTATTAAAGATTTGACAAAATATAGATCTAACCGGTCCATTTTTGAACTTGGGAAACTCTGGTGTAGGGTATTATATGGTCGGTCTTGACCGACTATAATTTTCTTACTTGTTTTTATTGTTGGCAACATATTGGAAAGCAAAAAAAGTTTTTCATAATTTTGTCATAAGTTTACAATTCATTCGTTAAATCAATCATTATTTTGATTGACTATAAATAAAAAATTTATCAAATTTGTGATCAAAATCGAACAAATATTTGATTGAAAAAATATTTGATTAAAAAAATATTCAAGTAATCACTTACAATTTGATGATTGGTAAAACAATTTTCGTAATTGGAGAAATTTCAATTAAAAAATTGATTGAATCCGCGTTTTTGTCAATTGAAATTCGTTAAATAAATGCTTTTGTTAAATAAACTAATAACTTTGCTAATTAAACAAATTTTTTAGGTAATTTACCCAACTTTTTAGTTAATTTATTAATTTGTTTTAATTTATTTTGTTGATGCCTTTTTTGATAATTTAACCAAGTTTTTAGCTATTTTACCAAAAAACCTATTGTTACATTAACAAAAAACTTGGTTAACTTACCAAATTTTTAGGTAATTTTACCAAGTTTTTAGTTAATTTGTTAAATGTTTCTTTTTTTAACTTTATTAGAAATTTTTTTCCATGTTGTTGTGTTTACTTGACGACTTCTCATATTACAGACACATACAACAAAAAAAGACCATTATCAAAATAACAACTAGAAAAATAACATTAACATGACTTCAAAATTGTTAAAAAAACTGCTGTTTCTTATTTTACAAAAAAAAAGATCACAAAGTTTAAATCTATGAACCAGAAAGGAACACTTAAAACTGTAGGAGAGTTTTTAGAGACTTTTTTTTGACATGTTCGTTCGTTCACCTAACAACACAAACACAAGAAAAGTGTACAATAGCAACATAACAACAACAATAGCAACATCAGCAGCAACAGCAGCTTGTAACAAACATTATACACTGTTTAACTAAAGTTTTTTCGTAAAAGTCAAACAACAGTCAAAGTAACAAAAACTTTAACAACTATAGTCAAAAAACAGCAACATTGTACTTGTTGTTTAACCAAAAACAACAAAACATAAAAAAAATTTTGGCGTCAAAAAAGAAAATTACAACTTTTTAGTTACAACAAAGTAATGTTTTGTTAATAATGCTGCCTGTTTTTGTTTTTGTTGGTCTTTAATGTTGTTAGTTGATATTGTAGGTGGTAGTTTAGGTTGTAAATACGATTTTCCTAAGTTGATCCTAAGTTTTCCATTACTCTTATGTTTTCCTTTTTAGTTTGTAAGTTTATATATTTAAGTAACAATAGTTAATAGTAGTGATCTTCTTTTACATTTTTTTTTGTTTTGTTTAAATATCTGACTCTATTTTGTCGGCGAACATGGATCTAGTGCACGGTTTATTCATAATCAAGTTCGTGACTAGATTTCATGCTCGTCTATTAAGTTGGGTCAGTTCTACAACGACAACAACAACAATAACGTCAGCAGCAGCAATAATACAATGCAAACAGCAACAGCAGCATCATCAGCGTTAGCAGCAACACCAACTACATACCTCAACAACATCAGCATTAGTAACAGCAACAACTACATACATCAACAACATCTACATTACGTTGTCAAATATACAATGACATTTTTTATATGAATGTGAAATTATTTTTTAGGTCTAACTAAAACCGAATATTTGGTCAAAACTATTGTCAACATTTTTAATACACTTTTAACTAATACATTTAATTTTATTATTTAAAAAAATTTTAATTTAATTTAATAAAATTTAATAAAGCTAAAATAATATTTTTTTTTAACCAAGAGGTACAAAGAAGTTAAAATTTATTTATTCGGCCTTTGATTTAGTATTATTTTAGCTCAAGGCCCAAAAATTTTATTTTTGATATTCTCCTAATAGATAATTAATTTATTGCTTTAAAATGTTACTCAGCTCATAGTACATCTATAGAGATCTGTTTCACCCTTACTAAGGGATCATCAGCAGATTTTAGAGAATCATTGTTGGTCATTTAAACATCAAACCGGGCATAATATTTCATATATTTCCCAAGTTAAATATGAAACTCGATCATTAAGGTCCAAAATCAGTTTCATAATAATAGAATGTTTGGGCCTCGAACTAGAATAATACTCTAATCGATAATAATAAAATGTTTTTTAATTAATGAAAATGAAATTTTCCATCTAAATTTAAGTGGATCCCCTAATGGTCGATACTCCGACTTTTTTACCAAAACCGATTTAAAAATTGTAAAACAAAAAATAATCTAAAGTTAGCCAAGACAGGTAGAAAAGTTTAAAGTTCGACTTGGCCGACTCCATGAAGACCCTCAACCTCAACAATACCTTTTTAAGTGATAGTAATTTTGGTAACGTAATAAAGAATTTTGAAAAAATTTTGACAAATAATATTTAATTTTGAGTAAAAACATTTGTTTTATTAATTATAAAAAATTCAATGCAACATTTTTTTAGTGTAAAATTTGTGAAAAATTTTTTTTTTGGTAAAAATTATTGAGGAAGGAAATTTTAGTCAAAAAAATGTTTGAGCTGAAAAATTTCACTCCATGTCGTTTCTTCTTCCAATTCATATCGTTCCATGTGTGTTTTATTCCTTGAGTTAAAGAGATACAAAAAAGTACAAAAAGTCCCATTTTACAAATTTTTGTCTCCATTTACTCTAAAAATTAAAATTTAAATTCAGTGGCCGACAAAAGTCTACGTACGATTATATAGTACAAAGATGTAATTCATTAATGACAAAGCTAACAATGTTAGACTTAATTATTATCAAATAAGTAAGCTTAAATTAAAGCTTGATAAATTAACTACACAGCACTTTTTACAAAAATACTAGTTTGATAATAACACTGGTCAACAAATTTAAGGTAACTTAATGTATTAGGCTTGATACCAAAAAAAAAATTAAAGTACCTACCCCAAAGGATTTTGGTCAAGTACTTACAGTTTTTTTAATGGCCCACTGAAGTTTTTTAAAGACGTGTGGAATAAGTGAAATAAAAAATTATATTGTATATTTTTGAATTAATGTATTCAAATAAATTAAAGCGAAAAAAATCTGTTATTTTGAAAAATTTGTATGTAATTTGATAGTTAAATAAAATTACAAAATGTTGATTAAAACAATAATTGACTTATTTAAATTTTGTTGATCAATAGATTTAATTAAAATTTGTTGGCCAATAATTTTTTGTGTGGATGTCTGCAGTCAAATTTTATGGTGCTTTTGTTCTTAGGACAAATTAACTCTAACGCTGATTCTAAAGGGTCATTTTAGTCCTTTTTTAGAAAATGTGTTTTTAAAAAAAATATTAAAACACAGTTTTTGAAAAGAAGACTAAAATGACCCCATAGAATGAGATTAAGAACGTTAATATGTTTAAAAAAAAGAAGCATCATAAAATTTTACTGAAGAGATCTAAAATAATGCTTAGCTCAGAGGTATATTTACATCCTTTGGGGGTGTTTGTCTGCTATTAGGTTACTTTAATTTTTTTTGTCAAGCCAAGCCAATTATTAAACGCTTTGGACGTTAATATTTGACGTTAATATTTGAGCTTTTAAAAAATCGACTTAAAAATTAAAAAAAAAAAAATGTCGACCCTCGTAGCATATTTACTCAATCTGGACGCCATTAAGCTTAAATAAAAGCTTGATAAATTAAGTACACAGCACTTTTTACAAAAATACTTGGTTGATATAATTAGGTCTTTTATTGTTTACTTTGTCGTTAACGAATTACATCTCCTATGTTTATTTCTTGGATGAGAAGGAGGATCAAAAGTGTAATTTTTTTGAATTTCTGGGCTCTTTAGGTCAATAGTAATAAAAAACGTACCAATTTTCTATTTGTTCCAATTTGTTTCGCCTTTTCCAAACATTTTTAAAATGTTTATTTTTTGCATTATTTTCCATTATTTAAAATTTCGAGTTCATAAGACCATTATTTTAGGAAATCGAAAATGTACCAAAGTACATTTTTTTACCCTCTTATATTCAGATTTTTTTTTTCGGAATCCTTTGTTCCAATGGAGCATCCTACATTCCAAATTATTATTTCAGAAGATCAAAATGGTGACAAAGTACATTTTTATACCCTCTTAAAATCGAGACTTTCTGAAAAGTACTTTTGTCAGAATGTTTTTTTATTTTTCGCTGGATGGTCCTACATTTCAAATTTCAGGTTTTTAAAGCCATAATTTCAAGAAATGGAAAAAGTTTCAAAGTACAATTCACCCTCTTTGTCCCATTGAAATGGAAGATCTTAAATTTCAAGTTTCTATGACCAGGTGATAAAAAAAAGTACCAAAATACACTACCCTTTTTTTAGTTGCAAGTACCTATTTTTCGACAAGCAGTGGGGTAGGGTATTATATGGTCAGTTATTACCGATTATCATTTTCATTTTTTTTGTACACACTAAAAAAATATAAAGAAAAATTAATAATGATTTAGCTCCAGTGAAATGTTTTTCTTCTTTCAAGTTCATATTTTTCTTTAAAATAAGGAAAAGAACAAATTAATTAGTATATCAATCTGAACTAGAAAAAGGATTTTTTTTTTTTAATTAAATTTATACACATTTGAGGAAGACACCCTTTGGGCTCAGGCCCAATGTGTCCAGACTCAGATAGGCCCAGACCAAGTTAGGTCCCTTATGGATCGTTAAAGCTTTTAATCCAAAATGTTTGTCCGCCTCGCTCTATCTTGCTTAGTTTTTTTAATTACGTGAACTTAATTACCCAATAGGTTCTTGAGAATCTTAGAAACTGGATGACTTAAAGACTTTCACTTTAAGAGCTACAAAAACGCAATTGTACTTTTTGTTGTCTCGTCAAAATTTTCCGAGATATGAGAATTTTAGATTTTCGGTAATCTTAGCTTTTTTAGATTTAAAGTTAGGACCCATTGGACCCATCGAATATCCAAAAACTGCCTCAATTTTTCTTTATTTGGTTTAGTTTTACAGTGATACAAAATCGAACTTTCCGAATCGAAATGAGATAAAACCAAAAGCAAATAAAAGCTGAGAATTTACATAACAAAATCCTCAAGGCGTTTTTTTTGATCAGCGCTAGATTATTTTTTACACGTATGTATTTTAAGTTGGTGATTTAAAAGCATTTAAAGTTTTTGTGTACTAAACATGTCCTATATTAGGGGCACCTTATTGGACATGTGGAGTATAGCATCCAAACTTCTTCTCGAAATTACGTTAGCTATTACCGGTATAAATGTCGCTTCAATCAATCCTGTACCTACTTACTAAATAGCCAAATTATTAAAAATAATCCACTGTGCACTGTTCCGTATGATTGTTATTTAAGGTGCCTTCAGACTATAATATTTGTAATAATATCTGTCAAAATTTTGTGTAAAATCTATGAAATATGTAGTATGGTGTAAATACAAATCGGTAAAAAACCAAGAGAAATACGGATTGAAAAATGACAAGCGGATACGTACTCTCATTTTTAGAAATTTCTCTAAAAATGAGAAAACGTATACGTTTTTCATAAGATCAGGGTTGTATTTGTTTTGATAATATTTAAGATATGATGGTGTAAATACGCAACGGATTTTTTAAAAGATTTTTTGACAAGCGGAGAAAATTTCGTATTATTTAAGATACGTATTTTCTTACGACTCAGTATTATAGTCTGAAGTAGGCTTAAAAGGCACTTACTAAATTAGTTTTCAGGCAATTATTATTATAATTATAATGAAAGTTAACCAACTTCGAATGCGTGTAAAAAAAATCTAGCGCTGAATTAAAAAAAAACCTTTAGGGGTTTGTTATGGAATATGTTTCATCCCATTCCGATTTTGGTTGTTTCACTGTGTTTTCAAGAAATTGCCATTTTTAGTTTTTTGAAAAAAAAAGATTTTTGCCAAGTTAAGAAAAATTTACTAAAACAGTAAAAACTTCCTCAAATCTAAGAAGATAAATATGATGAACTAGTTGGTAATTAACGTCCGAAAACTGAATTTTATACACTAAATTTTGTTTTAAGAAATATGTCTGTCTTACTGATCAAGATTTTTTTTTTTTAAATTTAGGTAAAATTTCTTTGGCGGTAAGAATTTCTTCCATGTATTATTGAAGTCCATTTAAGGAAAACTATGAACTATTAAGTTGTACATTAACTTAAGTTTTACACTTAAAAAAACTTCAAAACTTTTAGTTAAATTTTACTAAATAGTCGGAAAATTTATTAACTATTTTTAAGGAAATTGTGTCCCAAAATTTAGTTAGATCTCTTTTTTTTTTTTTTTTTTTGAGAACAGATATTTGTAACTACATAAAATATTGGTTTCCGATCCACCTTCACGTAGACACTCATTTAAAACCACTTTTACAGTCGACATAGTGTTGTCCGTCCATTAAATTCTTTTTAACCCCTTCGTTCACAACGGGGTTACAATATTTGTATTAGTTTCGCAGATATCAGAAAAGTGTATCGCATAATTTCTATGTTTTTATTTTATTATTTTCCGTGTTTTAGTTTTTTGTCTCCACTTCTGTCATTGTTGTTAACAACTTATTGTGTCACGCTAACAAAAAACTGAAACAACGACAGCAACACATGAAAATCTACTACAACGACAGCAAAAAAACATCATCAACATTAGGGTGGGGCGATTAGTAAGGAAGGAAAAAAATCTTAATGGGCGCATCGCGTTTCTGATTCTTGGGATTGTACTGAGCAAAAAAGTCAACTAGACCATACGTCTACGGTGAAAACCGAGCCTCCCGATTTTGACTTGAAGTTTTTCTCAGACTTTATTTTTTTTTTGGAAAATTTGCAAATTTTCTTGGGCTCATATTTCGTAAACTATTTGAAATTTTGACTTATTTTTAAAAGTAAAGTTGTAGCTATTGTCTCGGGCTACAATTTCTCTGAACATATTACTTAGAAAAAACTTCGGTTTCATGGTCAAAAAATTTATCAATATTTTCACAAAAAATTTGCACTTTCACAAGGCCAAAACTGCCTGAAGGAGCCTTCCAATGCTTTTGCGATGTACTAGAGAGTTCTTAACTATTGTCTTATCTACAATTTTTGTCTTAGTATTGGATCGAAAATCTTAAGAGTTTGGCTGTTATAGGCCAAAATATAAAAAAAAATATTACAAAAAGTGGTGAATTTTCTACATTTTCGACTTTTTGACCATGAAAACGAAGTTTTTTCTAAGTAATATGTTCAGAGAAATTGTATCCCGAGACAATAGCTACTTTCCTTTTGAAAATAAGTCAAAATTTCAAATAGTTTACGAAATATGAGCCCAAGAATATTTGCAAATTTTCCAAAAAAATAAAGTCTGAGAAAAAACTTCAAGGCAAAATCGGGAGGCTCGATTTTTACCGTAGACGTATGGTCTAGTTGACTTTTTTGCTCAGTACAATCCCAAGATTCAGAAACGCGAAGCGCCCATTAAGATGTTCAAATCGCCCCACCCTAATCAACATACAGTGAGCGTCAAAAAAAATGTAGAGGTCTAAAGTAGATGTAATTCGTTAATGACAAAGTTGACAACAAAACCCCTTATTATTATCAATAGACTATCATTTAAAAAATGATATAAAGAAAATTTCCCAAGTTTTAATTTAAGCTTGATAGCGTCCAGATTAAGCAAATATTAAATGAGATACGATGGTAGCGCTAGAAAATGAAATTATTTATAAACGCTTTTTAGAAAATTTTTAAAAAATATTTCTAAGTTGATTTTTTTCAAGTTCAAACATTAAAATTTTAAAAAAAGTACAATCGTTTTAATTCAGTTATCAATTCATTTTTCCAACGACCCAAAACAAAAATCAAAATTTTTTAAATGCAGAAAAAAATATGCATTTTTTTTAACCTCCAATACTTTTGACCACCTATTTTTTTGTAAACAAAGAATTTTTTTTATTAATTTCATATCTCGTTACTATATACTTAGGTGTACTTAAAATAATAAACAATGAAATCTTTTCTTTGTTTACAAAAAATTGCTGGTCAAAAGAATTGGAGGTCAAAAAAATGCATATTTTTTACTGCATTTACAAAATTTTAATTTTGGTTTGGGTTTATTTTCCAGCGCGACCCTCGTATCTTCTTTAATAATTGCTAAATCTGGACGTTAATATCGTCCAGCTTAAATTAAAGCTTGAAAAATTTCCTTTATAGCATTTTTTAAATGCAAAAAAAAATATGCATTTTTTAACCTACAATTCTTTTGGAATTGAATTTTTTTGACCTCCAATTCTTTTGACCACCAATTTTTTTGTAAACAAAGAATTTTTTTTATTATTTGCATAGTTCATTACTATACACTCAGGTGTACTTAAATTAATAAACAACGAAATCTTTTCTTTGCTTACAAAAAATTGGTGGTCAAAACAATTGGAGGTCAAAAAAATGCATATTTTTTACTGCATTTACAAAATTTTAATTTTGGTTTGGGTTTATTTTCCAGCGCGACCCTCGTATCTCCTTTAATAATTGCTCAATCTAGACGATATTAAGCTTAAATTAAAGCTTGAAAAATTTCCTTTATAGCATTTTTTTAAATGGTAGTCGATTGATAATAATAAGGGGTTTTTTTGTCAACTTTGTCGTTAACGAATACACTTTCTTTTGACGCTCACTGTACTTACCCCAACACTGCCGCCTTCATTAGAAAACTACACAAAAAAAAAAACTCTTATCAATTCGTTAGTTAAAACGTCATTATTTTAATTTCATATAAAAACTACAAAAAATAGCATCTTATAAAAATTGTTGTACTACAAACTTCCTGGAGAAAGAGAGAATGAAAGCTAAAACTTCAACAACAAACATGTCATTGTTTTACTGAAACTACAACTTTGTTTTATTTTTATTTTACTACAACTTACTACAACTATTCGTATTTTTTACTATTTTACTAACAAAAGGTTTGTATTATTATGATTGCTGTTACATGACATGTCACTTATTCACTACTTAATGTTAATTAAAATCTATTAAATAAATAAAATATTTAAAAAAATAAATAATAATAAAAATACATTTTGTTTTATTTACAACCAATTTAGTTTAGGTATTTTATATGTTAGGTTGAATAATTCCATTTGGTGAAATTTACACGAAGGCCATAAATCCCCATTGAGATTCCCTTAATTATCAATTCCCTACTACGTATGTTACAAAGTTCTACTTCTCAAATAACCACGATTCTCTAAGAGGTTCTGCTGGAGAAGTCAATGAGATTTAGTTAAGGCATTCCAGGTCATTGAAATATCTTTGCCCCATTATGATTATAGCAGCGCTTCATCAGATCCGGCCATTCAGATAGCAAGTGCTTCACTGAATCCTCCCCATAACTTCCCCACAACTCCTACAATAGTCCCTGTCAAAGATTCTCATACACTTACATAACAAATTCAGTTTCCACAACCATAAATATTCCAACCTCGTTTTTGAGGTTGATCCAACCGGTCCTAAACATATTATTTCGGTTGTCACAACCGTATTGAATAAGGTTGAAATATTTACAGTTGTGGCATTCGGATTTGTTATGTGAGTGTACGCACGGCCACTCCTGTCCTGTCCTCCTATCATTAGGCTAATCATACGTTTACCAAAATTAAGAAGACTTTCTGTCCTCTTAGGACTTGGCAGTTGCCACAGAGTTAGCGATATTCTGCACGTTAGGTTGGAAGTGGTTGCTGAAGTTTAACGTCAGCAGACGTCGACTCTGAGGTCTATTGTGACGTAGTCAGTGATATCCACATTTCCTTTAAATTCTTCTCTGATATCCTATCAATGTCGTTGTTTTTAAAACCGCTGGACCGGTTACGACAACCTCAAAAATGGGGTTGGAATATATACGGTTGTGGAAACCGGATTTGTTATGTGAGTGTACGCACGGCCATTTGGCCGATTATACATTGACCTGTCAGTACTCCTACAAAAAGGCTAACCGTTCCTTAGGATTTGGCAATTGCCACAGGGTTCGCGATATTCTGCACGTTGTCAGTGATATCCACCTATTCTTTATATACTTCTCTGATATCCTATCAATTTCGTTCATCAATTCTACTAAAGTAGACTTAGAGCCATTCCTCGCACACTTATTAGCCAATTCGTTCCCAGCGACCCTAGTGTGTCCAGGGACCCAGATTAGACTGTCTGCTGACTGATCACCGTTTTCACAATTATTGTTTCCAAGACCTTCAGAGCTGAGAGACTGTCCACGAAAATGTTAATAACGTAGGTCCCTTGTCATAATCATCTGCGCTGCTTCAGCAATTGCAATTGCCTCAGCCTGGAAAACACTACACCTGTCCGGAAGTCTCAAAAAAAGGCCCTGATTTCTAGGAATTCAAAATATACTCCAGATCCCATAACCATCTCCATCCTCGATCCGTCCGTAAAAATTGAGATGGCATTCTCTGTTATAACAGAGTTGTCCGCCCATTCTTTCCTAGTTGGTACTTGAACTTCTAAGGTTCTATCAAAGTTCGTTTGCTGTGAGATTTCGTCGGTTTTCTTTTCCGTCCAGCCCAACGTACTTAATATGGTCGATAGTCTCCAAGAGCGTTGCTTAAGCATTTGCGATCCGAGAGCCGATTTTGTCCTGTACTCTTGATGTAGATATCCATTATTGTAGGTAAATGAAAAACAGCAATCTTGTCCTTTTGTCTCTTGAATCTAAACCTGCAATCCGATTTGTTCTAGCACGATGTTAAGAAATTTTTTTCATTGACAGTTTAATCACATAGAAACTAAATTTTGAACAAATCGGATTTTAGTCCTTGTGTGTGTATCACTGGTGCTATAAGATCAGCACCCCTGGCGACCCGAAGGTAATACTAAGCATTCAGCCCGTCGATATTTTTATCAAGAGCACAGCAGCAAAATCGGTTAAGAGAATCACAAATGCTTAAGCAACGGTCTTGAGGACAATCGACCATATTAAGTACGGTGGGCGGGACGGAACTGGAAGAGAAAACCGACTATATATCACCGCAAAGGAACTTTGACCGAAACATCGAAGTCCAAGTACCAACAAGGAAAGCTTTGACTGGACGGAAAACTCTGTTATAACAGAGAATGCGATCTCAGTTTTTACGAATGGATCGATGATGGGTGCGGGTTCGGGAGTATATTCTGATTGTCTTGAAATCAGAGCATTGAGACTTCCGGAGAAGCTTCCATATTGAAGTACTTGCAATTGACAAGACCGCTCATATGATTTTGACAAGGGACCTATGTACGACCTTGCGCTATTAACATTTTCATAAACACTCTTGCAACACTGAAGGCATTAGAATCAAACACTGAAAAACCGGGAATCGTTAGTAGATGCAATCCCTTCGTCGAACCAGTCAGCACCCATTCAAGCTTATCTGTATCCCTAGACATAGTGGGGTCGCTGGGAATAAATTGGCGGATGAATGTACGAGACATGACTCTAAGTCGGTGGAGAACAGATAGAACCTAACATCTACAATCCTATAGTGGAATTGATGAACGGAATTGATTGTATATCAGAGAATAGATTTAGGAAAAGGTGGATATCACCTATTCCAAATGGACAAATGGCCGTGCGTATGGGAATCTCTGACAGGGAGGAGTCAGTGAATTACTTGAATGTCCGGGTCTGATGAATCACTACCTTTGTCACTTAGGACAAAGATTTTTCGATGACCTAAAATGATTTAACGATGTCTCAATGACTTTTCTAGCAGAATATCTTAGTGCATTGAGGTGGTTTAAGAAGTAGAATTTTGGAACTTTGTGACATAATTAAGGGGATCATAATGGACCTTATGGCCTCCGAGTCTAACCAAGCCCATGGGATCATGAGTTCAAAATGTTTGAAATTTTTTTTCAAATTCGTCCTCAAGGCATCAATATTAATAATTATTATGTATCACAAGACAACTTTTTATACCCTCCAACCACACTTTGTCATTCCGTGTGGAACGCATTAAAATATCGGTCAAGGATCCTATTAAGTCTTATCATTTTTGATTAGTTATCAATTCTAAGAAAATCTAGCGATGTCTGTTTTTCTGTGGAAGCTTTGAAATTATCCAAGACTTGTAAAAATCAGGTTATTGGTTAAATACTAGTTTGAGCATTTTAAACTTGATATGTTTTTTTTTTACTTTCGCTAAAAAGTCGAACTTAGAAGTGAGATAATTCGACAACTATATCAAGTTTTTAAAATCCAAATATACAACATATATTATAGCGGCAGGAAATTTTATTGCTAACGCTACAGATTTTTCTGCTTACCTGACAGACATTTGAGCATTTAAATTTTATTCATATTCGCTTAATAAATAATGTACCTCTTTTTTACAAAACCTACCGCCTTCAGTGGGCATGGCCCATCATCCATCTATCTCAGAAACTACACGCAATTCACATCATTTTAAAGCTGTTTAAAATCTCTTTTTATTGATGTTAACTTGGTAGTTCCTAGTAAAGTCAACGATGCAGTCTAGGTTACGAAAACTCGTCGGCCCAAACGCTTGTTGCGACGCTTGATTAGACCAGGAAATTCCTACAACATTCACTGACTCCTCCTTCACTTCTCCACAACTCCTTTAATAGTCCTTGTCAGAGATTCCCATACGCACAGCCATTTTGCCGATTAAACAATGTCCTGTAAGTACTCCCACCAATAGGTTTACCGCCCGTTTTTCAAAAGTAAGATGACTTTCTGTTCTCGTAGAATTTGGTAGTGGCCATAGAGTTCGCGATTTCCTACACTTATTGTTAGGGATATCTACCTTTATCCTTTATCTTATTCCATTTTATACTTTCAATTTCGTTTATTAACTCTACTAGAGGAAATGAGATGTCAGGTTCTACCTGTTCCTACACCGATTCAGATTCCTTCCTTGCTTATTCATCAGCTAATTCGTTCCCAGCGACCCCACTATGTCCAAATACCCAAATTAGCTTGACTTGCAGTCGGATTTGGCGAAGGGATTGTATACAGTTCCTAACGATTCCGGATTTCACCGTGTTTGATTGCAAGACTTTCAGAGCTGCGAGAAATTTCACGAAAATGTTGTCATTATCATTTGCGCGTCTTTATCACTTGCAGATACCTCTGACTGGAAATTTCCACACCTGTCACTCCCGAAACTGTACCCAACCTTAAAAGTTGAGATTGCATTTTCCGTCATACCAGAGTTTTTCATCTAGTCTTCCCTAGTTAGATTTCAAAGGTTCTGTCATTGATAAAATATCGGTTTTCTATTCCAATTCCGTTTCGCCTACCGTACTTAATATGGTCGAGTGCCCCCAAGATCGTTGCATAAGGGACTCTCTTAACCTGTGAGATGGTTTTGCTGCTATGCTCTTGATGTATATATGTATATACGAGTTGCGTATCACTTGAAGACCCGTCTGGGGTACCGATCTTATAGCACCAGCGATTCCCACACACGCCAGTCGTTGTACAGTCTCTAGATTTCAAAGAACTCTACTCTGAGTCGACAAAATTAATCGTGTATTCCGGAATAAGCTGATTTTCTAGCAGTCTTATCATATTTGTATGCTTATAGAGCAGAGATTTTCGAGGTAAAAATATCAGCAAGCCGTTGGTTGGAGAGAGATATTCTATTTTGAGTAAAAAAAAACTAAAAACCTGCTGGTCTACTTGATTTTATTTATTCATGATCTTTGATCTATTTTAAGAAGATCAAACGTTTCTTATTAAGTAATTTTGTAAGAAGTGATACTAAAAAATGTTGTTTAGAACATAAAAGATGTTACCTATATGTTAGTTTCCTTCCTCTATCATAATTAAAAAATTCACTCTGGGGTACTTCCTCAGTGCTTAGAATGTTCAATAAAACGCAAAGGAAAAGAAGGCAAAAAAAAAAGCTTTACAATACTGTCTGTTCAGATATAATAATCATTTTAACATTAAAGACCACTTTCAAAGTATCAAATTGCTTATATTAGATTGACAATAAGAAAAATTATGAGTGTTCATCCTCACTTAAACTCTAACAACACTTACACATACACTCGAAAAAAAAGCCAACAACAAATGAAATGATAATCAAAACAACACAAACGAACAAGACGATGAAGAAAAAAATTATGACAACACATAAAAATAAAATACAACCCAAACATGATAGAATAGATAAAAGTGGGAAATAATGATGCCAAAGCCAATGGAGCAGCATAACCAAAGTAGAAGCAAAGCGCAGCATCAGTACCATTACCAAGAAGAATAAAGAAATAAAGGAGAACAAAAACAGTGAAAAGCTTAACCAGACAGAACCTTGCGGTACCCCTTGAATTTAGCTGAAACCCGTCTAATGAGAGACCCATCTAAGTTCCGTGCCACACACGACCGAACGCCTTAGAAATATCTATCTACAGCAACCACTTTAATCTTCAACGTTCCGATAGAAACGTTAACTGGTCTACCGTAGATCGACCGCTGTGGAAGCCATACTGTCGAATTGGTCTTTAAATATTTCGCAAGATGGTAGTTAACCATGCTCTCCATAACTTTGGACAGCGCACACTGGTCGATCCCATTGGCCAAAAATAAAAAAATCAAAGTCAAAAATTTGTCACCAAATGTGTCATCTCTATTTCTAATAAAAACAACGTTTTAAAATTTTGAGCTGGTTTTGTTTTATACCAACTGTACTCTTTAAGAAAGGCTTCGAAAGAGATGGCGAGTTAACAGTTGGTTTTTGCAGTGTGAAAAAGTGGAAAATTAGGTTCAACTTTCAATTAATTAAAACCATATAAAAAAATTTTTGTTAAAGAAAAGCGAAATGAATATTGAATTAGAAGGTATTAACTAAATTTTAAAATAATTACAATGTGTTTAGCTTGTTCTGGAGTTTTTATAAAATTAATATCTCTCCAGTGTCATTGTTAGTGTTTGTCCGTCAATATATTGAAATTTCAAATAGAGTTTTAGTTGTGTTCCCCCCTGAAATCTCCAATCGGATTTTTTTTGGTTTATTAGTTAATATTTCAAGATTCTAAAATTTGTAATATCAGCTGCATATGTTTGCATGTCTTTGAGTTATCTCCCACAGATCAAAACGGCCTCGTTATTTTGGATGTCAAACTTTGAATTTTTGTGTGGTGTTTTTTTGATTTATTTTCGCGTTGCTCTGGTATTGTTATAAGTAAATAAATGTGATTGTTTATTTTCTTTTTCACGGACTTTTAATTTTATTTTTTTTCTTAATTTTATCATTATTAAGGGTAGTTTAGACCAGCAGACTTGTAAAACGACCTGTCAAAAATGTCTGCACAAAACACTTGTTTTGACAACTTTAACACAGCCAAAATAAATAAATTGTTATAATGCGACATACGGATGGTTTTCTTTATCTTTTGAAAGAATTCAAAAAAGGATTTTACAAGTGGATCAAAATTAAACATACTCCGAAAAGACCAATCTTACCGAAAATACGTATCGTCTAAACAGCTCTTAAAGAGTTTTTAACATTTAAAGAGTTTTTGCAATTAGCACATGTTATAATTGCGTTAACATATTTTTGATATTTAGTGCTTAGAAAGAGGTACAAATGCTAAAAAAGCTCGAAAAGTAAAGGATATCGTAAAAAGTTATACTAAAAATGAGGCAACACATTAGAAGAAAGTCAATTAGAAACACCCTTAAAGTATATATATATATATGTCCTTTATTTATTTAAATATGTACAGTACTTATACCTTAACCCTCTAACCGGCAAGACCTCAAAAATGCTCGGATAAAGCCAATATTTTTTTTCCAAATAGATATAGTCAAAAGAAACTTAAGTTTAAATTTTCAGGCGAAAAAAGCATTTTGAAAGAGCGCCAGGTGAAAAATAGTGAACACCGTCTATAGACGGTCTTGCCGGTTTGCATGTAATAAAATATCTCAGATAAACTTTATCTATAAAAAAGTTTTATTGAGAAAAAGGAGTAAACAATGTAAAAATACATATTGTTTTCGATGGTGGTAGCCCCAGAAGCAATTTTTATCGATCTGCCCGCAAAAATTCAGGTCGCATTTGGAACAAACGACTTGGGTGTCAGATTTATTGCAATGTTTGCACCTCTTTTAGGGAAATCGATCGACACCAGGGAATCGATTGACGCCATCGAATCAAACATCAGCAAGTTGAAGAACAGCTCTTTTCCCAACATCCAAGGTGTTTCCAGGCTGTGGTGATAAAGGCTCATCGTGATTTTTAGCAGACGATAGCCCTAGAGACCGTCTGTTTTTGAAACAAGTCCAGCTATTTCCTCATGGAAACCTTGAAGCGGTTAAAACAGTTCACCATCGGACACATGTTAGAAGCATTGGCTTTCTCGGCGTGTAAGCCTTTGTATAAAATGAACGCTTTTGTAGAGTAGATTCCACGCCTTAGCCAAAATATGGTATCGACCCATGTGCCATCCAAATGGTCTACTCCACCCATGTGAGCATTGTATTGTAGTATAGTTTGAGGGCAGTTGATTGACGAAATTCTTCTGATTTCTATCATACCGAGGTGCCTTCGATAGTTGTTCATCAGGATTAGTTCTTCCGAGACGCTCAAAAATGGCATATGTCGATGCTAGGGGGACAAATTTGCTATCATTCCAAAAAACAGTATTCACATCGACTTCATTGATTGAGGTCATACTTGGGACCTGGCATTACTTTTGTATGAAAAAACAATGCCAATGCCCGCTATTTCATTGGCATTTTACATGAAAAAAACTAATGCCTCAATGCTTTGGTCCCAAGTATGATTGAGGTCATGTGTTCTACGAAAAATCCTCTCTGTTCTTTGTTCATTTCGCTATCGGTCGGTAGTGTACACGCAGTAATATTTATAGTCAATCATAAATGCGAAAGCTTAATAGTGTCATATCTGCAAATGATTAGGTTGAACTGAAGGTCCAGTAGATTTAGCTCTTGGGAATAGAGATCTGGCTCTTTTGCATTTGAAGGATGCTTTTGTTTCAGTTGAAGTCGACGTTCTTGTGTCCCAACGCTTCTACCTCTGCTACATCTTCAACGAAAGTAGTTTTCTCCTTTCGAGGGTATGTCTATCGCGCTCAAATTCAGAGATAAATTAATTGGCCTTACAAATGTATCGGTAGTCTCAGTATGATCTGCATTTTCTGGCAATGTATCGGGCTCGATATTATCTAAAACATAAGTGGGATCAGCAACACTGTCATCACAATCTAAGTTTTCATCAGTGCTCTTGATAGATCTCTCCACAGAATCGATGAACTCGAGCAATTGCTCATCATACATTTCCTCGAAATTGATATTTTTATTTTCAGAACATTTAGTTAGATCCATATCTAACACAAAATGTTAATAAAAGGTTAAATATAATAAAAGAAAAAGCACAAAAAAGTGTTTTCCTGAACAAATGGTGAAAACAAAAATTAAAATCAGGGGGACATTTTTGTATACTCAACCCGGCAAGACCGTCTAGAGACGGCCTTTACTATTTCGTCTGGGAAGCACAATTATATTTTATTTTTTAATTCAAAAACATTATAAAACTCAAATGAAATATATTAACTACTTAAAGAAAATTTTTGAAGTCGGTCACTTTATTCTAAATGTGTTTTTTTAATAGTTGCAAAAAATAAAATTTGCGAAATAATTTTCGATGCAAATTTGTCGACTTTTTGCACTGGATTGATAACAGCAGACAAACAAATTGTCAGAACGTGTTGGGGAGTATAAAAAATGTAAAACAATGTTATCTATGGACATTTTTGTCTTTTTTGAAGCGAAAAAATTAAAAATACGACTTTGGAGCCCAAAACTCGAAGACCGTCTTAAGACGGTCTTGCCGGTTAGAGGGTTAATATATAAAGTATATACTTAAATATAATGTTCACGAGGAACATAGGGCGTTACCCTTAAAGTATAATTTCAAAAAAAAAAATGAATTTTGGCAAAAATGCTATCGTATAAAAACAAGAGTTCGAAATACATATTCTTGTTGACTTGCCAAAAGGGAGTCGATTTTATTAAAATCACACACTTGAATCAAGATCGTGGACGTCCTAGATTAAGTTTCGGAGAGTATTTAAGCAGGACAAAGCGACGACGAATAGCAGAAATTGATGTTTCAGCTGCTGATGATTTGCGATTTGAAACATTAAAAAAGAATTCATCTTTTATGCAACCAAATGTTAGTAAAGTTATATCGCTTAGAACTGAAGCAGGTTTAACAAAACATCAATTTTTCTAGTACTTATCGTGACAGTTTTTTGAAAAATTTGTTTTTTTTTTTAAGTTATGCTAATGTTAACTGAAAAAATGGAAAATTTTTCTTTTTTTCCATAAATTAAAAAAAAAAAAATAGATAAAAATAATAAAATATGGGCACGATAGGTACTTGAGATTTTAATAATCTACAAATCAAAAAAAAAATCATCAAAATCGGATCAGTAGTTTTTGCTGTACAACTACAGTCAATTTTATCCTTTAAAAAAAGCATCCTACAATTGGGTGGCAACCCTGGCAATTCTATTTGACCAAGATTTGAGTTGTAAAAACTTTTTAAAATAGAACAATGTTTGTCTTTCGTATAAAAAAAACAGAATTTAAAATTATTGTGAATTTATTTTTTTAATAGCTGTTTAAATATTGCCAATATTAAGGCTGTTTTTTAGTAACAACCCCCCTTAACCTTTTTACAATTTTTTATTACATATTATTTCATATTTAATAAGTCAATATTTTTTATTTTTTAAACTAGTCTTGTAAAAAGTTATGAATTAAAAACAAAGTTTCGTTTTTCTTACGTGGGGTGAATGTGGGTGCTTGGGTACGGTAGCGGGTGGTTATGAGTCATCAACCACTCCCATTTTATCATTAAATAGTTCTGACATATTTAAAAAGCCGTGACCGAAGTTTCACGATGATACCTATGTTGGAAGTATTTTTGGCCGCCATTTCCATACAGCTCCGACCACTGTGCAGCGCAGAGCAAATTGAGATTGGGCAGTAATTTTCAGGGTTTTTAGCCGCACCCTTTTTAGGGATTTTCTGGACATTGGTCACCTTCTACATGAGGGGAAGACTCTCACACGGTACGAAGAGCTAAAAAAGTTTTGCTAAAGGACGTGCTAACATAGATGAGCACTGTTTCAGCTGATATACCATCCGGACCGGTGACTTGTTGGGGTTGATACAAAAATAATACAAATAATCAGCAATCATCATTTTGATGGTTTTGTCTTTGGTATGGCCTTCTGGTGTTTTATTGCTCCTCTATTGCCTGTATCCTATTGCCTTCTTTTCATTACCACAAAACTCTTGCAGTCACTTTACAAATGAAAGCCATAAGAAGCCACTATAGGAAAACGGCAACTATGTATTAGCTGAGGACCAGAGCGTTAAAAGAAGTATTATTATTTTTATTAATCAAGGGGAGATCTAGCCCTTACGGCCGACACTGCGACCCTTATGGGTCGCTTTTGTCAAGATCTGTAAATTAAAAATAAACCTCTGTTCACTGTTCCTTATGAACAAAAGAACAGAGGACCTTGAGAATTTAGCAATTCACTGTCTAAGAACCGTTTTCTGATTCTACAAATCGCGACACATTCACACAATATAAGTCGACACAAAGACGATGTACAGAGGTTTAAATTATGCAGATGATTATTTACTTTATAATGTTCGGTAAAAAAAGCTGTCAGTTACCTTATGTCACTTTGTGACATAAGTTGTGATTAAGAATACTTCCATATGATAGTGGCGCGAGTAGTGCTTTAGATTGTCGTAGACCCCCTGAATTCTCCAAAAAGTTTAACCATGGTCGTGAAGGTGGACCAATTTATCCCACAATAGGGTTCGGGTCCGATCATAGGAATCGAAGGCAATCCTAGCAAGCTATCTCATTACCCTCGAAGCCTCTGTGACCAGGGTTCCCAAAAAAAGATAATTTTGTTTCGCCCGGCCAGCTGTTGGATGGTATCAAAACACGCTAGTGTCAGTTGTGTGACTCTGTTCTATCGATATTACCATGGAAAGTGTTCTGCTGAGATAAGTGAACTTATCCCTAGAGCCCGAGTTTTTGTTCGCAATATGTACTCGGCTGTCTAGTAGATCACATCTGTTTGTTGTCGATTGTCCAGTCGATCCCACAGCGCATTACAGAGAATGTTCGTTTATTAGTCCGCAGAGGTCTTCCCAGTTTCTTTCAATGTAGGTAAATTCAATTCAAATATCCATAAACACTACTCCCTCTTTCTTCCTCCTCATCCCCTGAATGTTGGTTCAAAGTAAAAAAAAAACGCTTCACCATATTTTCTAACATCTAACCATTGCATGGGTTCGGAGATCCGCGTGCTCGCACTTCAGAGGTAATTTTTGATCCGTCAGCATACCACTCTAGACTTCTAATGGGCACAGAAGGTCCACCTTCATCCCAATCCGGTCTACTTGGTATCTGAAATTTCCGTCCAAAGCGAAATTCAGAATTTATCCTTTTCCCTAATTCCTATAAAAGAAAGAATATTGGAATGACCGCTCCAATTGCGAGGGTCAGAGTAATTAATATTCGTCATACGAGCAGCCATAGTTGCTGTAAATCTGATAAAAATGTCGAGGTATGGCTGTTCTATGGAAGGCTTTCTCTTTGGAACTTTTTCACTTCTACCGGTGGTCGCGTAGAAGCTCTCGGTTTTGTTTGAGCAGCGCGACTGGTGAAAGGACCCTAATCTATTGGAGCAGCTACTACTTTGCCAGCATCTTCTGCAGTGAGAAACTCTGGTTCTGTAACCTTGCCGACTGGTGGTTGTTTCTGCGCTTCGGAATCGCGGTTGACATCCTTCAGCAACAATTTGATTTGACCAAACCGGTATGCAGCTCTGAAGGCCATTGAATCGAACACTGTAAAGTCGGGAATCGTTAATAACTGGATACAATCTTCGTCTTCAGGCGGCGCACAGTCAAGCTAATATGGGTCCCTGGTCATAGTAGGGTTTCTGGGAACGAATTGACCGATGAATGTGCGAGAAACGAATGAGAATAGAATAAAGAATAGGTGGATATCACTGACTACGTGCAGGATATCGCGAACCCTGTGGCCACTGTCATATCCTAAGAGCATAGAAAGTCAACTTTCTTGTGGCAAACGGACGGTTAGCCTATTAGTGAGAGTACTGACAGGACAGTGTATGATCGGTCAAAGTGCGCTTCGCATTAAAATCTCTGACGGACTATTGTAGGAGTTGAGAATCTTTGACAGGGACCATTGTAGAAGTTGTGGGGAAGTGGAGAGGAGTTAGTGAAGTACTTGTTGTGTAAATATCCGGGTCTGAAAAAGCGCCGCCTGAGGCATAAAAAAAAATAAAAAATCTTTGACCTGGAATGCCTAAACTGACTTCTATACACCATTTACAGATGTAATTCGTAAAAGATCAATTATAATTCGAAGATTCAAACTTACAGTTTGAAGATTCCAATTATAATTCGAAGATTCCAATTGTAATTCGAAGATTTATTTGTAGTTCGAAGGTTCCCATTGAAATTTGAAGATTCCAATTGTAATTCGAAAAATATCAACTGAATTTCCATTGATATTTTACGAATTACAATTGGAATCTTCGAATTACAAATGGAATCTTCGAAATACAAATAGAATCTTCGAATTACAAATATAATCTTCGAATTACAAGTAGAATCTTCGAATTACAAATGTAATTTTCGGATTTAAAATGGAATTTTCGAATTACAAGTGGAATTTCGAATTACAATTGATCTTTTACGAATTACACCTGTAAATGGCGTAGCAAAATATCTTTCTACGCCTTAAAAACATTTTTTTGTTGATTTACTCGTTTGTTTTCGAATAACAATTGGAATCTTCGAATTACAAATGGAATCTTCGAATTACAATTGGTATCTTCGAATTACAATTGGAGCATTTGAATTACAAGTAGAATCTTCGCATTACAATTGATCTTTTACGAATTACATCTGTAAATAGTGTAGTAGCTCGAGTAAAAAAAAAGTTATATGACGCAATATTTAATTATATATGAACAGATATGCTTTTATGTAAATCCATATTAATTTTGATCCGAAAATTGGCGGATCGAATATTATACGATTATATCAAATTCTATTATTTTTGATAAAATAATATAAAATTTGATTTAATTTGATCCCAAAAATGGGTCTATCTAATTGTATTAAATCATATCTTATATGTTAAAATTAGATAAATTTTTATATAATTAGATGAAATCTGGTAAATTTTTTTGAAATTTTAAACGTGAAATTAGAAATTATTTTATCAGATTGGATACATTATCAATTAGAAGATTTTTTATTACATTCTTCGGAATTTTTTTCGCGACTTAGCAATTTATTAAAAATTTGTAAAATTTTTTTCTAAAACAATTTTTAAGGGATTTAAAAATTCCAAAAAATGGTTGTGTCTTAGAAAATTTAAAAACATTTTTTCGAAACTTAAAAATTTTTCAAATAAATAAAATAACTCCTAAAAACATTTTCAATGATTTTTTTAGTCCAAAAAAAAAATTGCCAAAAAAATTTTATGTCCGGGACTTTAGAAAATTTTTATAAAATTTTTAAGACTTGAACATTTTTAATTTTTTTTTTTAATTGTATGGGACTTAGAAAATTTTAAATTTTTTTTC
This sequence comes from Pegoplata infirma, assembly GCA_963921195.1. Classification (NCBI taxonomy): domain Eukaryota; kingdom Metazoa; phylum Arthropoda; class Insecta; order Diptera; family Anthomyiidae; genus Pegoplata; species Pegoplata infirma. Next base: position 292,972,319 of record OY992536.1, on the reverse strand, counting down.
GGAATATAATTATAAATAAAATCATATATCTTTTTATCTGCCATATCTAAAAATTTCAGAACTTATATGTCATATCTAATTTCATATAGATCGGTATATAAATAGATATAAATATGTATGTTATCATATTAAAAAATAAGGAAAAATACAATGCTATATATAAACTTATATGTCCATATCAAAGTTCATGCATAACCATATATAAATATAAATAATTATATACTAGCATATATGGTTATATCAAATCTTTTTTACTCGGGAGGAGGGTATAACAAATATTTTTAGCAGTTTTGGGGGCAAATAAAATTTTATTTCAAAGCTCTGCTTCCATTTATTCTCTATTGCATCAGAAGGCTATGATTCGTTTTTTCTTCGTCTTCTACTCTTGCTATTGGAGATGGAAGTGTGATTGAAATCACACTCACTTGCAGTCACGTAAGTAAATTAAATTCCACTGACATTCTCTTTTAAATTGTACTCACTTGTAATTCTCGAGAATAACATAAATGTCTACTCATTTGCTCATCTCCAGTTTCCATATCATACAGATGAGACTGTAAAGATGAGGCCGGCCAAAGCAGATGATACTGATGATGATAATGGGTTTAGTAAATGTAAGCTTAAGAGGCATAAAAGGCTAGAAAACTGGTAATAAAATTTAATTTCTTCTAAAGCGTAAGCAAAAAGGATTTTTTTTCTTTCTATCTGCTGTATGCTGCAGCCAACATTCATGGAGTTCTCTTGATAGTTTAAAAACATTATATGTATGTATGTACAACGTACTTAGAGATTCGTTGTACAATCTAAGAATGGCCACGGATACACATACATACATATTGTGATAAAGATGAAGACGAAAACGCAACAACAGCAAAAAAACCCTTTCATTTTAAAGGTGAATGTTCTAAAGTTACGTTCGTTCACTGAACGTGTGTTAAGTAAAAATAGAAGAAATCATCTGCAGCAAGGTAGTAAGGGTATTCACAGACAATTTTAGGTTATATGGGATTGCGCCAATTTGGAGAATCCATGCGGAGGCCACAAGGCCCATTGTGATTGCCTTAATAGTTACTTTCCTACTCCCCCTCTGATGCAAAATTCTACTCCTTAAAAAAAACTGATTCTCTAACATATTCTGCTAGAGATGTCAATGAGACACCGTTTAGGGTAATCTAAAAATCTTTTCCCCAAATACTTAAGGCGGCGCTTCATTAGACCCGGACATTTACACAACAAGTGATTCACCGTCTAATCCTTCTCCACTTCTGCACAACTTCTACAATAGTCCCTATCAAAAATTCCCATACGTACCGCCATGTAACCGATTTTACAGTATCCTGTCAGTACTACCACTAATAGGCTAACCGTCCATTTGCCAAAAGTAAGAAGACTTTGTCCTCTTAGGATTTGGCCACAGCGTTAGCGATATCCTGCACGTAGTCAGTGATATTCACCTAGCCTTCATTACTTATTCTAATATCCTATAAATTTTTTTCATCGATTCCACTAAAGAAACCGATATGTGTTGCTGATTCAATGAACAGTTCCTTACAATTCTCGATTTTACAGTGTTTGATTCTAAGGCCTTCAGAGCTCCTGGACTGTTGACGAAAATGTTAGTGACGCAAGGATTCAGGTCACCTGTCATAACCGGCTTTATCAATTGCAAGTACCTCTAACTGGAAAACACTGCACATGTCTGGAAGTCTCACAGAGGCCCGGATTTCGAGGCATTAAGAGTGTAATTCCGTACACATATCTATCTTCGATCCTTCCGTAAAGATTGAGATTGCATCGCTGCTATAAGATAATTTTCCGCCCAGTATTCCCTAGGTGGTTCGAAGGTTCTATCAAAGTGTACTTCCGTCCCGTCCACCATACCTTATACGGTAGAGTGTCCAAAGAGAGTTGCTTAAGCATTTGCGACTCTTAATCTTCAGAGCTGCAAGACAATCCACGAAAATGTTAATGGCGCACGGACTTACAGTTAGATCCACTCTCATAATCATCTTCGCGGCTTTTTCTGGAAGTCTCACTGACGCCCGGATTTCGAGGCATTCAGAGTATACTCCCACACTCATCTCCATCTTCGATCCGTTCGTATTGATTGAGATTGCATCTCTGTTGTAACAGAGTTTTCCGCCCAGTCTTCCCTAGTTCGAAGGTTCTATCAAAGTTTGTCTGCGGTGTCATATCATCGGTTTTCTGTTCCAGTTCCGTCCCGCCCACTTTACTTCATATTAGAGATGGGCAAATGAGCAGATTAGAGCGTGATTCACGCGTGATCACGCGAGAGTGCGACTGAATTCAATTTTACTCATGTGATTGTGAGTGAGTGGAGAAAAAAATTGCGTGAGTGAGTGTGCGTGAGTAAGATTTTTGCGTGAGTGGGTGTGCCTGAGTCGATTTTTTTGCGTGAGTTTGCGTGATTTATTTTCTCTTCATATTTCCTTTTGTACCGAAATAAGTTACAAAAAAATTGTAAAATTTAACTTAACTTAAGATTTCATCCCAAAAATAGCAAAATAAAATGTAAAATTTCGCTGAACTTTAAATTTTGCTGAAAATTTTGAAAGATTTTTCAAAGTTTTCGTTTTTAAAATTTTTTTTTTGTATAAATAAAAGTTTCATGAGTGTGACTCAACGTGAGTGTGAGTGAAGCTTGCGGGAGTGTGAGTTGTATTAAATTTACTCACGTGATTGTGAGTGAGTGTCAGTAGAAATAATATGCTCGTTAGTGAGTGTGCGTGATTCAAAATATCCTGTCGCGAGCGTGAGTGAGTGTGAGTCAAAAATCACTCACGCGCCCATCTCTACTTCATATGGTCGAGTGTCCTCAAGGTCGTTGCTTCAGCATTTGCGATTCTTAATCTAAGAGCCAATTTTTCTTATGTTCTCTTGATGTAGATATCCACGGACTGAATGTTTAATATCACTTCCTTGCCGGCCTGGGGTGCCGATTTACAAGCACCAAAAATGCCTACATACGCCAGTTGGTATACCTTCTGTAGGGTGCAGAGATATGATTTCTTAAACTTTGCTTTCCGCCACATAAGGGCCCCATAGGTAAGTATTCGTCGAATTATCGCACCATACGAACGACTTGTTCATCCTTTCTTCTGTATTCCTTTTCTTAATCTGAGAGACGATTTTGCTGCTGTGCTCTTGATGTAGATATCCACGGGCTGGATGTTTAGTATCACTTGAGAGTTGAGAGTATCTTGAGCGTTGATTCCACTAGTTTGCTAATAGTTGATAAAAACTTATCTTTGATAAGGATCACAACGTCATCAGCGTAGGCAACCACCTTGATACCCATTCCGTTGAGTGACTCGAGGATCGTTTTTTTTCTTGGGATTCCACAGAAGAGGAGATATCACTCTCCTTGTATAGGCCACTTTGTGACAACTTTCCTCGGTTCACCATCACCTTTCTTTGAGTTAATTGTCCTGCTTTTCAAACTGTTGCCCGTCTATGGAGTAATCTGTGTGTTTTGACATTGTTTAACGCTCGTTCCACGTCCAGAAATGATGCCAAAACATACTCTTTTTTGTAAGGATTATCCTCAATCGGCTCGACAACATCATTTAAAGCCGTTTCAACAGACCTACCTTTAAGATAGGCGTGTTGGACCTTCTGAAATAGTCTGATGTGAGGGAACTTCTCACATTAAGAGCTACCTGTCTTTCCCTCCAATCGGAAGATACACAGCAGTCATGGCATGATTATCCCGAGGGACTTATGCAAGAGTGCCGGAAAAATTCCATCAGGTCCTGTCGATTTGTAGGGATTGAAGGTGCGGACTGCACACGTTTTCTTTCGTTCGCCAACTATTGTTCTGATGAATTCTTTAATCGGCATTGTTGTTGGTGAAAGTATACCCAAGGGAGTATCTCTATTCACCTCGTCAAAAGATGTTTTTTATTCCTGCACTTGGACCGAAAGGATTATGAAACACCATCTTTTCGGCCCGCCTACTTTTATGGGCGTAACTATAATAATAAGAAATTTGTAAACAATTTTTCTCGAAGAATGAGGCAAAGGCTCGAAAGCTCGTGATTATTTTTTCTAGTCCAAATCATCACACTTCTCCACACATTTGCAAAGTGAATTCCCTTATTATTTTTTTGTTAAGAGGCTTAAGGAAAAGTTCTTTGTTAACTTTTTTTTTTCTATTTTTATATAAACAGAGATTTTCCATTTTTACGCTATGTTTGGTATACTCTATTATTATCATTCTAGGATTTTTTGCGTCGTTTTTTTTTTTTATTTTTTTTACATTTTGTTCATTCAATGCTTTTATTAAAAACAATATTTTCCCAAAGTCGGCTGCACCCTTGCGCGTAGTAGTGAACCACCACATGATGTTGATGATAAAGGTTATTTTAAGTGCTTAGTGTTTTTTGCGATAGTGATTTCTGCTGCTTCTTTTGTCTTTTTAAATGTTGCGCGCATGAGCACAACGATCAATAAACAGGTTAACCTTGATTTATGCGAAATTTAATGGACCTTTTCTAATTTTAAATCGGCAATTCACATTTTTCAGTACATTCTTTTTTAAAATTTTTACGTTTGAAAAGTATAACAAACGATAATTTAGTAATTTTTTAGGAATCAACTGTCGCTATACCGAAATTCTACTTGTAAAAAAACTAAGTGACTCCAAATCGTCATTTCCGTTTTTTTCTGACATTTTCTAGCAGATTTGGAATCGGTGTAGTTCTCATATTTGATTTTTGGCAGTTCGAAGTTATTTTAATTTGTATTACCAAAGTCGACAGATAACAATCGGAATTCCATTTGCACTTCCGAAATTATTATAATTTTCGAATGTAAAGAATTTTTACAGTTTGATAAGAATTTCGTACGTTAGAGCTTGATTTGAATGACTAAATCATCGTACATCCCAAACCACTAAAGCTAGAGACTTGAAATTTGAAATGTAGGTTCACCTTCCAGTAAATAAATCCACAAACTGTTGGAAATTCCGATTCTAAATGGAAAAAGTGTTTGAAAAAGGTACTTTTTGGAAATTCCGATTAAAAAGTGACAAAAAGGGGTAAAATAAAATAGTGTACTTTGGTACTTTTTGATTTTTCTTAATATAATGATCATTGAAAGTTGAAATTTGATATATAGGATACTTAAATAAAAAAAAACATTGCACAATGTACCTTTAAAGAATTCCGATTTCATTAGGGTAGGTTAGGTTAGATTGGATGGACGTTCGCCATTTGGCGACTTCACTCGGAGACCCATTGTGATTCCCTTAATTGTTATTTCCATACTCCCCCATTAATACAAAGTTCAGCTTCTTAAACCACCCCGATTCCCTAAGGTATTCAGCTAGAGACGTCAATAAGACAACGTTTAGTCAATCCAGTTCATCGGAAAATCTTTGCCCCAAATGCTTTTAATCTGACCCTAATATTGACATACCATGTGCTTCACTGAGTCCTTCACCACCACTTCCTCACAACTTCTACAATATCAGAAATTCTCACACGCACGGCCAATTTGACCAATTATCCCTTTTCCAAAATTGTGAGGGATTTGGCAGTGACCACAATGTTCGCCATATCCTGCACGTAGTCAGTGATATTCACCTATCCTTCATTCTATTCTCAGATATGCTATCAATTTCGTTCATCAATTCCACTATAGGAACCGAGATGTCAGGTTCTACCTTTTCCCCCACCGACTTAGAGCCATTTGTCGTACATTCATCAGCCAATATGTTCCCAGATTAGCATGACTGTGTGCTGACTGATTCGACGAAGGGATTGTTTACAATTCCTAACGATTCCTGATTTTACAATGTATGATTCTAAGGCCTTCAGAGCTGCAAAAATATCCACCAAATTATTAATGGCGCAAGAACGAACGTCCCTTGTCATAATCATCTGCGCGGCTTATCCGTTAGTATCAATGAGGCCCCGCATTCAGAGTATATTCCTCAGCCCGTACCCACCTCCATTTTTGATCCGTCCGTAAAGATTGAGATCGCATTCTTTGTTTTAATAGAATTTTCTGCCCCTAGTTGGTATTTGGACTTCGAAGGTTCTGTCAAAGTTTATCTGTGGTGTGTTATAGTCGGTTATTAGTGTAAAAAGGGTAAAAATTAGTACTTTGGTACTTCTATCCTGTTCTGTAAACTTAATGGTTCTGTAAACTTAAAATTAAGAATAGCGGCTCATCCAGGGAAAAAACTTTCTGACAAAAGTACTTTACTCACGATGCTAAGAGAATTAAAAAGTGTAGTTTTTCAATCTCCTGTCGTAATGGTATTTCTCTACTCCCATCTGATACAAAGTTCTACTTCTTAAACCACCCCGATTTCCTAAGGTATTCTGCTAGAGACGTCAATGAGACAACGTTTAGTCAATCCAGTTCATTGAAAAATCTTTGCCCCAAATGCTTAAGGAGGCTTTTCATCTGACCCGGAAATTCACATAACAAGTGTTTCTCTGACTCCTCCTCCACCACTTCTACAATAGTCCCTATGAACAATTCTCATACGCACGGCCAATTTAACCAATTATCCGTTTGCCAAAAGTATGAAGGATTTGGCAATGACCAAAGTGTTCGCGGTATCCTGCACGTAGTCAGTCATTTCCTTCATTCTATTCCCAAATATGCTATCGATTTCGTTCATCAATTCCACTATAGGAACCGAAATGTCAGGTTCTACCCACACCGATTCAGTGTGATTTCTCGCACATTCATCAGCCAATTTGTTCTTAGATTAGCTTGATTGATTCGACGAAGGTATTCAATTCCTAACGATTTCCGATTTTACAGTGTTTGATTCTAAGGCCTTCAGAGCTGCAAGACTATCCACGAAAATGTTAATGACGCAAGGACGAAGGACCATTGTCATAATCATCTGCGCGGCTTAATCAATTGCAAGTACCTCCGCCTGGAAAACACTTAAATTATCTGGAAGTATCAATGAGGCCTCGATTTCGAGGCATTCAGAGTATACTCCCGAGCCCGTACTTATCTCTATCTTTGATCCATCCGTAAGGATTAAGATCGCATTCTTTGTTATAACAGAGTTTCCCGATTTCGAGGCATTCAGAAAATACTTCCGAGCCCTTACTCATCTCATTCTTTGATACATCCATAAAGATTGATTTCGCATTCTTTGCTAAAACAGAGTTTTCCTCTCTTTCTTTCCTAGTTGGTATTTGGACTTCGAAGGTTCTGTCAAAGTTCATCTGTGGTGAGTTATAGTCGGTTATTAGGGTAAAAATTAGTACTTTGGTACTTTTTCTCTATCCTGAACTAATGGTTCTTGAAACTTGAAATTAGGAATGTAGGATCATCCAGGGGAAAAAAAACGTACTTTACTCTTAATCTCCTGACGTAATGGTCATAACAACATGTTTTTTGGAATGATGATGGGAGACTCGCTCAAAATGTAATAAAATTATTTACATCTCGTCCTTACAGCGCTACCTGTTCTTAACTCTAACTATGCCTTCAAATGTTTTATTTTTTTATTATTATTCTTTTCTTGATATTCTTTCTGCTTCAATACGGCCTATCAATTGTACGTAGCGTCAACTTATTATTAAGGAAATAAGGAAGGGTCTTTTTCTTTCTTTATTTTTATTATTTTTTCTAGTATTATTATTATTTTAGTTTTGGTTTGATTGTACATATTCTATTTTGGCAGTAGCATGGTGGTAATAAATCTTTTTCTATTTAGTAATAAAAATCGTTTCATAACAATGATTATTATTATTTTTAAAAAGGTAAAGGTAGGAACATTTTACTAACAAAAAAAAATAATACCAATTCAAGTTGTTGTAGATGTTTGCGCGCAGTCGTATCTTAAATAATAAGTACGCGTTTGTTTTATAATAGTGCAATTGTGCCTGCCAATGCTTATCTTAAATTTCCTTTAGAATATTTTATTTTTATGCAACTATGTATGAATTTGTTAAATCCCACATGGTTATGAATGTCGGCATAATTATGTATGAGATCAAAAGTTCATTAAAGAGTTAAGGTTTACCTATGTCCAATTTAAGAAGAGATTTTATATGTACATAAGTAATAAAACGTACACTCATAGAAATCCTACAGTATTCCTTACTAAAAAGTTGGTAGTTATTACTAATTGTTAGTATTAAAGGGCCCTACCACGCGTTAGTCAATTTTTACTAACGCAGTTATAAAAAAACGGTAAACAAATTTAAAAGCGAAAACCTATCCAAAATCGATTTTGAAAAATTTTTTAACAAAAAAAATTGTTTCAAAAATATATAATTATTGAGCTTGATAGCTGGCAATGATCTATTTTGGATTATTTTAAAAAAATATATAGATTTATTTTTTTTCAACGAAAATTTGCTATGTGCGTTTGAAAAAAAAAATATTCAAAAATGTAAATTTTACCATATTAGGTGTCAAAAATAATTTTCCAAATTTTTTAAAATTACTAACAAAAATTATTAAAAAATCGGTAAAAAATCAGTATTCAGTAAAGTTCAAAGTATTCCAATTTAAAAAAATAACTAAATTTATACTGTAAAGCTAAATTTATACTGTAAATTACTAGAAAAGTAGTATAGTTAGAGTTATAACACTTTTACTGTATTTTTTACTGTAGGATTATTTTGAGTGTACTTACATTCTAATTTGTACATTGACTGTCAGCCGGCTAATAAGGCAAATACTGCGGAATACACAAACCCATTTATGACTCAGGAGTAAAAGGACTTTCAAAATACAAAAGCACATAGATTTTAATGTAATCTGATTAAGAACAGGGGCTAATCACATAAAACGAAAGCAATTGACGATGCATAAACGACATCAAAATACATATCGTTTTGAAGGGAAATTTGAAAGCTTTTCGTTATATTATTATTAAAGAGTGTTGTCTAATCCAGAAACATTAAAAAAAATTTAAAACATTTTGTTTAGTTTAGGAACAACAAGGCTCCAAAAATTGACGATAATCAACTATAGTTTTACGTAATCATAGTCCAGAATTCAATTGCTACAACATCGATAAATTGAAGTTCGCGTTCCAATACAGAATATGTAATCCTTATAAAAATATTTTAGATTTATTATGTTTTTTACCCTTATATAATACAATTTTGTTATTAAGTAGCATCCCCGCCCAGTACTTCGTTACCTGTAATACTAAATACCAGAGATAACGTGGGCGGTCCGTTCCTTCAAGCCCTTCAAATCGGCAGGGCCTGATAGCATATTTTCGGTACCCTTGCAGGAGTCACTCGGGATAAAGTTATCTTTATCCCCAAAGCGGGAAAGATAAACTACAATACTGCAATACAGACCTATCAGTCTGTCATCGTTTTTATTGAAAAGACTGGTAGATGTTTAATTAAGAAGTACCCTCACATTAGACAATTTAGCAAGGCCCAACACGCCTACCCTAAAGGTAGGTCTGTTGACGCGGCTTTAATTGATGTTGTCGGTTGATTAAGAATACTCTTCACAAAAGCGAGTATGTTTTGGCATCACTCTTGGACATGAAAGGTGCGTTCAACAATGTCAAAATATCATCAATACTTCATGGCTTGCAAAATACAAGCGAGAAAAGTCGTTATAAGTGGCACTCCACAAGGGGAAGCGATCTCTCCCCTTCTGTGAAATCTTGTAATAAACAATATTCTCGAGTCACACAACGGAATGGTTATCAAGGTGGTTTCATATGCTGATGACGTTGTGATCCTAATCAAAGGTAAAATGTTTCCAACGATTAGCGAACTCATGGAAACCGCTCTGAAGATACTTTCGACGTTGGTAAAGCACAACGGTCTGGGGTTAATCCCGCCAAAACCGAACTTATCTTGTTCACAAAAATTACTAAGATAGATAGGTTTGTTGTTCCCAAATTAGCTAGAATCACTTTGGAAGTACCACTTTGGACTCAAGGCTTTCTTGGGAAATTAATACAGAGGAAGGTATGAACAAGATGTTATGTGCTTTTTACACCTGCAGAAGAACTTTCGGAAGATGGTAGGGTCTTACACCGCATATCATTCACTGGATGTATATCGCGATAATTTGACCTATGGTGTCCTGTGTGGTAAAGAGCAGTGGATAAGAAATCATATCTTCGCAACATCCTGAAGGTACAACGGCTGGCGTGTGTGGGTATTACTGGTGATATTAGATCGGCGCCCCAGGCCGACCCGAAAATGATACTAAACATTCAGCCCATGGATATTGACATCAAGAGCACAGCAGCAAAATCGGCTCTCATGTTAAAAAACCGCAATTGCATAAGCAACGCTATTGGGGACACTCGACCATATTAAGTACGGTGGGCGGGACGGATCTGGAACAGTAAACCGACTATATCTCACCGCAAAAAAAAACTTCGACAGAACCTTCCATGTCCAAGTACCAAATAGGGAAGACTGGGTACGGGTTCAGGTGTATATTTCGAAAGCCTTGAAATCAGGGCCTCATTAAGACTTCCGGATAAGTGTAGTGTTTTCTATGCTGAGAAACTTGCAACTGATAAAGCCGTGCAGATGATTAAAGCAATGAACCTTCGGCTATGCGCCATTAACATTTTCGGGGATAGTTTTGCAGCTCTAAAGGTCTAAGAATCAAGCACTGTGAAATCGGGAATCGATAGAAACTGTATACAATTCCTTCGTCGAATCAGTCAAGCTAATCTGTTTCGCTGGATATAGTTGGCTCGCTGGGAATGAGTTGGCTGATGAATGTGTGAGAAATGGATCTGATTCGGTGGGGAACAGGTTGAACCTGACATCTCGGTTCCCATAGTGAAATTGATGAACGAAATGGATTGGAGTGTAAGTTTAACCAATTTTTTTTGTTTTTTTGTTGCTTTTTTTGGTACGAAAGGAAATATGTAGAGGAAATAAATCACGCAAACTCACGCAAAAATATCGACTCACATACTGATTCACACGAAAATCTTACTCACGCACACTCTTACAAACAATCACGTGAATAAAATAGAATTCAGCCAAACTTGCGCATGAAATACGCGCTTATCTGCTCATGTGCCCATCTTTAATATATATCAACGCCCTCAAATAAGGGCGATTTACAAAAAACCCCTTGTTCTATATGCAGATCATGAACTTCGGGAATGAAAATGTTTCATTTGTTAAGTACAGAAAACCTTAAAAAGGGAGTCTTTTAGTTAAGTTCTTTAAGGCGGAACTTTTTCTCCTGGTCCAGTTTTGTCCAATTACTCAATGCGTGCCAAAGTTTTCCAGTCTACACTGAAAAAAAAAGACATTAAGACAAAATTAAGGAAAAAATGTCTTTGAAAATTTACCATGAATTTTTCTAAAATTTAGTTAAATTTAACTTAAAAATGAGAAATTTTCTTAACTATGAGGAAAAAATTTTAGTTCATTTACTTATAATAAGTTCATAGTTTTCTTTAAATGGATTTTTTTAATATTAGGAAAAAAATTCTTACTGCCAAAGAAATTTTCCACAAATCTAAGAATCGTATCTTTATTTTTAAGACATATTTCTTAAAAAACAATTTAGTTCAAGTTTAGTTAAAATTTACTAAAAAAAACATCATCGTATTTCTCTTCTTTGAATTGAGGAAGTGTACTTCTTAGAATTTAGTTAATGACTTCTGAGAATTTAGTAAATAACTTCTTAGAATTTAGTTAAAAATTCATTCATATCTCGAAAACTAAGCGAGTTAGAGCGAAACGGATGAAATTTTCAAAAGAAAGACTACAAAGAAAAATATGGAATAGCCTAGCTCTGCATATCTGTCGGGGTCTCAAGACCCTAATTTTAGATCTAAAATTTAAAATTCCCGAGATTTTATATATGCACACTCAAAATAATAACTCTGTAAAATACTCTGTAAAATTACTGTAATCTCAATTCAACAGATATTTGACAGAGTTCTCTGTCAAAATACAGATTTAAAGAAAATACTTTGTATTTTGTTGTGACAAAAAAACAAAGTTTCCTCTGTTATATTACTTTTTACTTTGTAATCTTAATTTTACAGATAATTAACAGAGTTTTCTGCTAAAATACAGATCTAAGCAAAATACTTCGTATTTTTTTATAACCAAAAAAGTTTTCTGTTTTGAGAAGTTTTTGTTTTTGTTACCAAACATCAAAATTTTATCTGTATATTTTTTTTTTTGAGAAAAAGTTAAAAAAGTTGCAAAAAAAGTTTTTTTTTCAGAAATCTTATAAAAATTTTACAAAATAACTTGCATTTAACTAAACTCTGTAAATTTACAGAGTTTTTTCTGTATTTTTTTTTTTTTTTGCATCAAATGTATTTAACAAATATATGTAAATTTACATAGTTTTCTTTGCTAAATGGTGGTTTATTTAACCAATATTTTACTAGAAACTCTGTAAATTAACAGTTTTTTTTGTCCAAATCATTTTACAGAGTTTTATAGTAAAATTACAGAGTTTTCTCTGTAAAAAAGCTTTCATATTTAACCAATATTTTACTATAAACTCTGTAAATTAACAGTTTTTTTCTGTCAAAATCATTTTACAGAGTTTTTTAGTAAAATTACCAAGAAATGTTGCTAGCTGGAAAAGTATGGTGTACTCTGTTAAATTAGCAGAGTTTTTCTGTAATTTAACAGAGTAATTATCTCGGGAAATACTGCCAACACGAGAAAAGGTCCAACGGCATTTTTGTAGCTCTTGACTCGTAGAACACTTCCGCAACGGGGTCTCGAGTTAAATGGGGTCCGAACCCATGGGTCCAGGGTCTAGACGCAATCTATTTCTAAAATGTGAAGTATAATTTTTCCCATTTTCTAGTAAAAATTGACTTAAAATTAAATAACTTTGTTTTCCTTATTTTTGGGAAAATTATGAACAAAAACCAAGAAAAAAAATCTTTGGAGCCAAATCATTCCCTCTTTTTCTCAAAATTGAGTTAATTTTCCCAGATTTGAGTTCACTTTTTTTTTGAGTGTAGATGTCTAAATTACTCAGAATGGTCGAACTCTAAAAAACTGTTTAAAAAAAGATTATATGACCCAAATTCGCTGATTTTCTTTGCAAACAGTTGCTTTATTAATCTTAAATTTTAGTTTCTTTTAATTACTTGCAATCTATAAAACCAATGTAAATCTTTTCTATTGAGAGCAATTAAAAACTATAAGCTTTTTAAAAGCACTAATAACACATTTTCACCCATTAAAGCACATAATTGGTACATACATATTATTAACCCTATAATGAACAAAATCAAAGTGTAATTTTAATTATGCTTTAAAAGAGTGAGAACTAAAGACAATCATAAGTGCAAGAGAACTATGGCCAATTTATGACCTCTAGAAATATCACTGTTGAATTTTTCTTACTTAGGTTAGGTTAGATGAGTGTTCGCCATTTGCCAAATTCACTCGAGGGCCATGAGGCCCATTGTGGTTCCCTTAATTTTATTTCCCTACTCTCCTTCTGATACAAAATTCTACTTATTAAACCACCCCGATTTCCTAAAGTATTCTGCTAGAAACATCAATGAGACACCGTTTAGGCAATCCAGGTCGTCGAAAAATCGTTGCCCCAAATGCTTAAGGCGGCTTCTCATTAGACCTGACATGTACATAACAAGTGCTTCACTTACTCTTCCTTCTCCACTTCCACGGCCATTTGGCCAATTATACAGTGTTCTGTAAGTACTCCCATTTATAGGATAAATATCCGTTTGCCAAAAGTAAGAAGACACTCCTCTTACTTTCTCTTCTCTTACCTTCTTTCCTACTTACTCACGGGAGTGGTAATAGGTCAATACTGCAAAATCGCATACTCAGGAAAAATTATAGGTCCTATCGCAGACGCTAATTGCACCAGACGAGTGCTGTCTAATCTCGAAACCCTAAAAAAATATGGAAGTATTGGGTTTAGGTTAGGTTAGGAGCAACAAAACTCTAAAACCCGACGATAATCAACTATCGTTTTACGTGATCACAGTCCAGATAAGGCACTTGAAAATGTTCTGTGCAAATGTTCTAGGGATCGCCAATGAAAACATAGTAAAACAGAATTCTCTCAAACATTTATGACATTAAGATAATGAGCTAAAACTTTTTTTTTTAAATCTTTGAATTCCCCAAAAGTCGATATTGTACGTTCAAGGGTTAAACATAAAACCAAATCAGAAATTACAACAATCTTAATATTAATATTCATTAAATTTAATTGAACATCGATAAAAGAATGAACAAGAAAATAAAAATACAATTCAAGTGGTGATTGAGTGAGTGAATATTCCATACCGTCCAGTACTCCATTAACTACTCCACTTTTTTTTACTCATTTTTGGTGCATTGCAATAAGTGTTGTTTTTGAACCCCCTATGGAATCATTTCATTTGTTGTTTTATTTCTTTTTGTAATCCAAAGAGAGAAGAAACACATCAAATAGACAATTTACAATCAATTAAATTAAATTAATTAAAAGAAAAATAAGGGGGAAAATAAATATGAAAAAAAAGAGTATTATACACTAGGGTGGCTCGTTTTTGGGCTTTTCTCTCTGATCAAATTCTAATACCCGCCAAAAGTGTCGGTCCCCTAAGGGTAACTCACATGCAAAATATCACTCCGATCGGAGTTTATCTTCTGTCTCCACTTTGAGCCTCAAAATTGGGGTTTTTGGAAAAAAGGACTTTTTTAAAAAAAAAAAAAAAAAATTTAAGTTTTTTTATTAAAATAATGAAAAAAAATTTTTTGTATAATATTTGATCATAAATACTTAAATATGAAATTTAAAGATTTTACGGTATCATTAACCCGTTCAAACTTGCTACCAAAAAAATGGCATGATTTTGGGGGCGTTCTCAAAACACCTTTTTTCAAAATTTGAAAATTTTATTAAAAAAAAATTTTAAATATACCATTTTTTATTTCTGAATTCATTAAGAACACTTTGGAGAAGAAAAATGTGAAATATGGCGGTTATCCGTCGGGCCACTTTTCGGGAATCGCGGGGGGAAGTTAGCGGATTTCAAGGAAATGTTGGTTTTATCAATAATTTGGATTAATAAAATCTTATAAATTTCATTTTTGGGCAAATTAACTGTTTTTGGTGTCGTGGCATTCAATTAGATAACTTTAAGTCTGTCATAAAATCTTACCGATCTAGGACGTCTTTAACCCACATTGGCGGGGGGTCAAAAATGACCCCCGCAGGAAATTTGAAGTTTAGAGCTTAAATTTTGTGCTATTAACAAGTATAAAACGGCTTTTGTGTTTTCTACCCTAACTATTATTTCGTATTAATATATTATCTTTAAAAAAATCGTTAACCCTTCTTGGTAGGGGGTCAAAAATGGCCCATTCAATAAAAAGTATATATTTTTTACAGAAAATTAATTTGTGGCAGTCTATTAGATAACTTTAAATCAGCCCTGAAATTTCACCTGTTTCAAGATATCTTTAACCCACATTGGCCAGGGGTAAAAAATGACCCCGGCAAAAACTTTTCGGCATAGTGCTTGAATTTTTTGATATCAACAAAATTTATATTTTTTATTGAATGGGTCATTTTTGACCCCCTACAAAGAAGGGTTAACGATTTTTTTAAAGATAATATATTAATATGATATAATAGTTGAGGTAAAACACACAAAAGCCGTTTTATACTTGTTTATAGCACAAAATTTAAGCTCTAAACTTCAAATTTCTTTTGGGGGTCATTTTTGACCCCCAGCCAATGTGGGTTAAAGACGTCCTAGATCGGTAAGATTTCATGACAGACTTAAAGTTATCTAATAGAATGCTACGACACCAAAAAATAGTTAATTTGCCCAAAAATGAAATTTATAAGATTTTATTAATCCAAATTATTGATAAAACCAACATTTCCTTGAAATCCGTTAACTTCCCCCCGCGATTCCCAAAAAGTGGCTCGACGGATATCCACCATATTTCACATTTTTCTTCTCCAAGGTGTTCTTAATGAATTCTGAAAGAAAAAATGGTATATTTAAAATTTTTTTTTAATAAAATTTTCAAATTTTGAAAAAAGGTGTTTTGAGAACGCCCCCAAAATCATGCCTTTTTTTTGGTATCAAGTTTGAACGGGTTAATGATACCGTAAAATCTTTACATTTCATATTTGAGTATTTATGATCAAATATTATACAAAAAAATTTTTTTCATTATTTTAATAAAAAAACTTAAATTTTTTTTTTTTTTTTTTTTAAAAGTCCTTTTTTCCAAAAACCCCAATTTTGAGGCTCAAAGTGGAGACAGAAGATAAACTCCGATCGGAGTGATATTTTGCACGTGAGTTACCCTTAGGGGACCGACACTTTTGGCGGGTATTAGAATTTGATCAGAGAGAAAAGTCCAAAAACGAGCCACCCTATTATACACGGCTGTACCGATTCTTTAAGTACCCTGTTGGTAAATTTTGGCTTCGCCGCTTATTTCACAATAACTGTTTGGTCGACTATTGAAGAGTTTTTATAAACTTTTGGTTTCATTCTACACAAACAAAAATAAATGTTTTGTAGTTTATTTTCAATTTAAACGTTGTTATATTAACAAACAATTTAACTGTATTGACAAAAAAATAATTGATTGTTAATTCAACAACACAATTTGTAAATACAATTAAATTTTTCGTTAATACAACAATGTTTTAATTAAAAATTAAGCATAAATAAAAAAATGTGTTTCAAAAGAACGCTTGATGAACAACGCTTGATCAATCGACTTAAATTCAATCGAGGATTAAGATTATTTATTCATATAGCGAAATGACAAACTAATACATTTAGTCTACACAAAGTGTAGGGCATACAAACTCCAATTAAGGTGGTATTGTACTTATTGGTAGATAGAAGTGCATTATGAAGTACATTATAGCCTGGAATAGGTGAAGAACGTACCAGCCTGCATTAAGTATATTGAAAATTAATTCCAATCATATATCATGTTTATGTGCCAAAACAAACATCAATTGTTGTTGGACGTTTAGAGTTGTGTCGGTCGATTGTTTAAGTTCTTTCAATTATTGAAACAAAACTGTTTTCAGAAAATTTAGTACCCCACTTACATACAAAAAGAATGACAGGTATCCCACCAAGAACAAATTGCATTTTATTGAATTTTAAATATTTTAAAATTAAAAAAACGACAACAGTTGTTAATTAACCTGTTAAATGCGTAAGACATATAATTAGGGTGACCATTTTTTTCAACACTCAAAATTTCAAATTTGTTAAAGTAACAGACTTGGCCTCCATTTTTTTTTTTGTAAAACAACTGTTAAGAAACAACTCATTTACTGCTGTCGTTTGCAGAAAAATTAGTTGATTTCAAACAACTTCATTTAAATGTTTTACCCACAAAATCGTTTTATTTCCGAAAAAAATAACAAAAAACTCAGTTGTTTTGAGAATAAGAAAATCCCTCAGATTCTGAGAACTTTTCCCTCAAGTTCTGATATCTCTTCCTTTTAGAAAACGTCCCAAATGATTAACACATATTTTTTGTTAAATATCCCTGAAGTTAAAAGCACCTTTTTAAATAAATTTTCTCAGATTCATTTGGATTAATGCAGTTGCATTATCTTTCTAAAAATATTCCTAAAATCCATTATCCTCTGAACTTGTCGTTATAAAAAAACTTAAAGATTCTGTGCGTTTTTCATATAAATTTGTGAAGATCAAAATAACCTAATGCTCGCTAAGGAACCTCCTGATTCGCGAACTCTTTAGAATTAGTTCAATATAAGTTATAAAAACTACTCTGACGACTTTTTTTGGAAATTACAGTTTTTGTAAATAATTTTCGAACAAAGTTATTTTTTATGTTGAAATGTTTAAAAATCGGTACAATCAGTACACATACCAAAAAGTCAGTACAAATCTGTACATGGTTTTTTGATCAGTACACGTGACCAAAAATCAGTACATATACTGATCAAATCAGTGCGAATGGAATGAAATGTTTTTTTTTTCAAAATTAAACTGATCGACACCAAAAAATTCTAGTACTTCTCTAACGCGAAAACTAACAAGGAGGTCTTTTAGAGGGCACCCACCGATTGTCCTGAAACTTGAATATTTGAATGAGGGCAGAAAAATAGGAGTTACCTGTTTTTTTTTTAGCTGCCCAATCTCAAATTTGAACAAGTAGAACAGTTAAATTCGACTTGACCGAATCTACGAATATCCTCCACAATGCCCTGTGAAAAAATAACATTTTTGATTATAAATATTTTATTTTGTGTAAAAAAACTTTTTTATGTAATTTTTGAAAAAAAAAAAAAATAATTTACTAAATTTTTTTTTTGAGTGTAAAATTTTTTTTGAGAGTAAAATTTTTTTCGAGTGTGTTTTTTTTTTTTTGTTTTAGTATAAAAATATTTTTGAGTGACAAATATACGTTGTAAAATATTTTTGTGACTTACCAATGTTTTTAAAAGATGTTTAACGGGTTTTCAACACGTGAATTTAAGGTAAAACTAATCTGTAATTCACGGTTTTGTTAATAACTTTTGAACCACTAGACCGATTTGGCTAAAATTCAGTACGAACCAGGCCAGGGGAACGACAAATATATATGCCAAGCTTCAACATACCCTTGCCTTTCAAAAGTTAGCGTGTTTTTTATCTCGTAAATTCACGAAAAACCGAAATTCAGGCTTTGGCTCTTAACTTTTAAACCACTAGAACGATTGCGCTGATTTCGCCAAACTTTAGGAGCGTCCGTGAAGTCTTTCAAAAGTTAGCGTGTTTTCAACAGACGGACGGACATCGCTAGATCATCTTAAAATCGGTCGAGGATCATGAATATATGAAGGGCTTTTTGTAAAAACTCGATAAGCAACATTTCATTTTATGGTGGTTTTTGCCTTAAAACATTTAAAAATGATGTAGAAAATATAACTTTTCCAGAACATTTATTCTCAGGATACTTGTACGAAGGGTTTAAGCAAGACTTTTGCAAAAAAATCTGTCAATAGAACACCGGCTGAAGGAGATAAACACAAAAAAATAAAATGTTTCTTATCAAGTTTTTTCGGTAAGCCCTTCATATATTCTTTATGGGGTCCTAGACCAATATTTCGAGGTGTTACAAACGGAATGACAAACTTATATATACCCTCTATCACTAGAGTGGAGGGTATAAAAAAGGTTGCCACTAGGGTATTCAATCGATTAACCATAAATTGGTTAAGCGATTAATTTTGGTCGATTAACTGTTCGAATAATTTAAAATAGCCAATTTTCAAATAACAAATAAATCGGTTAATTTGTGTCGATTAACGGAAATTTTTCCTTTTTCAGTACTTTTCCCTTTTTTTTTTGTGTATTATTTTATACACTGCCACCACTAAAAATAGTTTTTTAATGCGCTGAATACGAATCTGGCCTTAGAATTGGTCTTTTCTGTTGGGCTCTTAAAATATTAAGGGGTTTCGATTTCCCATACTGCAAAAAACTCAGATTTTCGCTGTATTCGGACCCTTAAAAACGGTATTTTTTTTTGTTATCTAAAAAATTAAAGTGCGTTTACTTACATTGGTCCTCTAATCTAGCTTTAAGCAGATTGTGGATCCAAAAATAATCGGCAAAGCGGGATATAAATTTCATACTTGTTTATTAAATAAATATTTAAAAGCACACAAAATTCGTGGTTTTATTTTCCATTTACATTTTATTGATATTATTCGGTTAATCGAATAATTCAAATTTAACCGATTAAATCTCATCCCCGATTAATTATTTGTTTGATTAACCGATTAAACCAGAATTGAATACCCTAGTTGCCACCTTATAAAAAAATATGGGTTTTCGGGAAAATTCGAATAAAAGCCGAACTAACAGGAATTTCGCCAAACGCAAAAATACGGGTCATCTTAATTTTAATAGAGATTATTGTATATGTATGATTTTGGCGGCCGTACGTTAACACGTCTCCATATTAACTACCCCAACGTTTTTACATTTTTGACAAAAACGTAATAAACGAAGCCGAATTTTAGCACGACCGATATACCATTGAATAGGCCTTCGATGAATCATTCGACCTGTATAAAATGTTCATATAGTTCACATAGAAATGTGAAAAATCTTCAAAAAGCGAAAAAATCACGTTTTTCCCCCTCTCCTTTGACCCTCTGAATGTGAGATTAGGCAGCTACAAAAAAACAGGTTACTGTTATTTTGCTCGCTTCTTTCCTATATTCAAGTTTCAGGACAATCGGTGGGTGCCCTGCGAAAGACTTTGGTATTTCTTCGATCTCCTGAAATATTGGTCATAAAAACTTAATTTTGTAGAATCCTCAATCGGAAAAAATACTTTTGGGAATTTTTGATTCTAAGATAGTAAAAGAAGGAAAAAATTTACCTTGGTCCTTTTTCGATTTCCTAAAATATATATATATGTTCCTCTAACTCCCATTGGAGCATAGGGCGCCTAAAATAATGGTCTAATAAACTTAAATTTTGATTTTCGGCCATTTTTTGAAACCCCAAATCCCCGATATTGCCGATAAGCCGAGACACATCATCCATAGAATTGTCTCTTTTATATATATTTTAAGTTTCATGCAAATCGGTTCATAAGGGTAGAGATACTTCCCTGTTTAGTTCGGAAGTTATCGCAATTTTCCCGAATATGCAAACTGTTTCATAAGGTGGCAATGAAATTTTTAAACCCTGATATGGGCGATAAACCGAGACACCCCAACTTTAAAATCATCTCTTTTATATTTTAAGTTTCAGGCAAATTGGTTTATAAAGGTTGGAGTATTTCCCTTTTTAGGTGCATATAATAGTGCGTGTAAAATTTCCACTTTTAGAGTGTTTAAATTTATTCTTAAACTCATTATAAAGCATTTGTGTAGCAGCAGCAGTTTGGTAAAAGAGTTAACGTTGAACATTTTGATGTTGTTGTGGGCTTGCTTTCATTAAAAGTGCAAGGTGTTACAAATGATCAAGTAGTTATACTTTTTTTTCTTTTTTACACGCACCGAAGTTAAGTATTGAGAGTGTGTTTGAGTTGTATGTTATTCTACTCCTGTATAGATAGAATAGACCAGGGATAGAAAATCGGAATTTTGAAATGGTACTGGACCTCAACCAAAAAAGTACTTTTTCGCCCTCGACGGTACTAAAAACAATTAAAGTCCAGTTTCGGTACGACAAACGCTGTTCGTCTGCGACGAATAAGAAGAAACTATGCATTATTCAATATAAAAGTTATTAAATTGAGGACATCCTTATTCATTTACTTATTTTTTAGAGAAAACTTCAATAATGGTTGGCTAAAATCAAAAATTTCATGTATTTGAAGCTTTTGAAACATTTTTATAATGAAAATCGGTCGATTAATTGTGTTTTTTTTTTAGATTTGGTTGAAAATGTATGAAATCGTCTGGTATCGAAAAGGTACTAAACCAGTCGCGGGGGTACTACGGTATTTTCGAGAGTGAAAAAGTACTGAAAAAAGTACTAAAGTACTAACTTTTCCATCCCTGGAATAGACGGACAATTTTTCCTAGCCCATTATAAAACAAAATTGTTAAATGTTTTGTTAGTCATTTTACAATTTTTCAAATCCCTTCTTCTTTTCTTTTATATTTTCTGAATGAAAAGTGTGCAAAAAATTGTTGGAGTTTGGGTGCAGAAGTATATGAGAGCTCCCCTCATTAATATTGCTGATCACATATATTGTGTATAGAACTAGAGATAATACACTTGGAAAATTTTTAAATATTTAATTAGTGGAATTATATTAACTATAAGACTGCCAGTACATACTTATGGAGGTTTATGAGGTCCTAGACCGATATTTCGATTAGGCAAATTTTACTAAGAACAATAGTTAATAAGTTCCATGGGTGCGTAAAAAACCACTGTTTGGCCAAAATGTCAAACTTCGACCCTAGACACGACACTAGAAACACGAAGTGACACATTTAAAATACTAGAAATTTCATCAGCTTTCATAATCGCTTTTGAAAATGTCCATATCTTTATTGGTTGCTGTACAATAGCCAAATACCGTTATTCTAGGTGGGTATCGGTTGCCAACCCTGATTTTGAATCCTAATAAATTAGTCAATCAATTTTTTATCCTAATTTAATAAATTTCTTTATTCAAATAAACACCAAAAACAGTTGTGTCTTCGGGACTTATACAATTTAGATACGTCCCATTTTTTTGTTCTAAAAGTGCTATAACAATACCATATTTTTTGTTGTTAACGCGCTTTAAAGGCGCTTTAAAATAGCAACGGCATACCGTTTACCGTGGTTATCATTTTGGACGCTGGGAGAGTACTAAGCTATGATGCTTTCCCAGCACACAAGCGACCGTAAAAGGTACTTTGCCAGCGCTCTCCCGTTTGTATTTTTCTGCCTGGGTAATTTCCATTTAAATAAAGTTTTTGCAATAATCTTTTAGAAATTGTGGAGGGTATCACTACATTTTCTTTACTTGTTTTTTTTTTTTAATTTTTATGACCGAGCCCTTAAAATAAAGTGTATTCCAACCGGAAATGTGCAACTGAAAATTTTTCTGGGAATTTTACATCAATTTTAATAAGATTTTTTCTTTAAGTGTTAAAGTACATACAGTGCGTTTAAACTTCATCTTCTGTATATTTTTTTTTTTTCATTCAATTGAAGTTACCTTATTTTATAATGGCTTATATAGTTTATACGGACGTGTGTAGAGTATCCCAGGCTAAAAAAAACAATCTTTATCATTGAAAATATAGCGGATTTTCTAATTTTGGTTCTGCTGAATCCTACAGACAGCTTAAAATATAAATTTTAATAACCCGTGTAAAAAAATAATTAGATCAAAACATATCTTCTTTGATAAAAACATATATGGATCATATCTAAATGGATGTAATTAGATCTAGTCTCATATCTTCGTCAGATCGGTAAATTGAGTTTATATGGCATATATGATCAGACATTTTCAGATATGTTCATATATGTAAAATTGTCAGATAGACTCAATTTACGGATCAAAATATATCTGAAGCAGATATGAGTTTATATGAAGTAGATCTGATTACATCAATTAATATATGATCCATATATGTTTTTATCAAAGGAGATATGTTTTGATATAATTATTTTTTTACACGGGAACGTTAAAATTCCGTACGTTTTACCTTGAAATATTGATCGGACACCCTTTTTTATTAGCATCTACCCCAGCCGAGAATGGATCTACGGATATTTTGCCATATTTATAACATTAACCACACAGGCTGACCGGCCTTAGATGATACAACCACCACATTGATATGGTTTAACAAATAATCGTTTCTTGTTCTATTACTGCTGTGTTTTCAAACTAAAATATTCTACGGAATGAATTTTTACCACTATAGAAAATACAATTCTATTTTTAGTTATCTCAACTTTACTTCATACTATCTTTCATCTTTTTTATCTCTTATAATTCTTCGCAAGGGTTCACACCAAAAATTATTGATCAACAAATTTCAATCAATCAATTAATCACCTACAATTTGATGATTGATATAACAATTTTCTTCATCGGAGGAGTTTCAATTAAAAAATTAATTGAAACCGCGTTTTTCAATTATTTCTGTGTTACATGATATGACTTTGCAGACAAAAATAAGGGGATTTACAATTTTATTTTCTTCAAATTTTTAAGCGGAAAGGTGTCCGCTTTTGATTTGTGGGCTTTATACAACATTTTTTATTTTTTGCAGCATACAGTTAATTTGAGTTGTATTTTATGTCAATTAAATATTGTAAAAAAACAAAATTTTTTGTAAAATCAATTGTATTGATTGTGGTTTTATCACCATTTTCTTTCGAGGTGTTGCATGTGTTCTTTTATTAATTCTTTCGATTTTTTTCTTTTTATATTCTTAATGCAACTTTCCAAACCAACAACGTTCGATTTACAATCAAATTGAATTCATATTGATTTTATACTCGCAATCACGAACAACAGTTTGATTTTATATAGAAATATAAGAATAACAGAAAAGGAACGAGCACAAAAAATTAGAAAGGTGTTAATAAAAGTCAGGCTTTAATTAAACAGTTTTAATTGTTATGATAGGTTTTTATTTGTCTATTACACAAAATTTATTGATCAAAAATCATTATAGAGTGTATTGCCATTATTGGCAATGTGTTGTTAAATTTATATTGAAAAATTTCCTAGGCTTAAATTTTTTTTATAACTTTGTGAAAAAAAAAAATATATTAATTGGATGCATTTGAATTAGGGTTTCTAAATTCCCGGACTTTTTCAATTCCCGGGAAATCGTTTTAAAAAAATCGTATTCCCGGGAATTCCCGGGAATTTTTTATTTAAAACAAATTTTGAACTTTACCATATAAAAATTGTTATATTACAAATTATGGTCGTATTTTTCAATGTAAAACCATTTTAGATGTATTCTCTTGTAAAATAGTTTTACTAACCTCTAAAATATACATAGAAAGTTCATAAAATCTGTTTTTTTTAGAAATATTGGACCTAATCATAGTTTTAGTATTTGTATTGACGTATTTCCACTCCATGCAAAATTGTTCACAATTCGGAAATAGCCGATTTTGCATCAAATGCAGTTTTAATAACTTTTTGGAAAATTTTTCTAATTTTGACAACGCCAACCGTAAGAAATTTATATCTTGAAGATATATTTAATTAAATTTTCGAATTATTAAAATTAATTGGTTTAAGGCATTCCGGCCAAAATGAGAACACCAATGTACTATATATGTAGCCATTGTAACGACGTATTTTCACTGGTTACTTGAATAGAACTCGTGGCGGCCAAAGATCGTTACAAAATATTTTTTATTCACGGCCGATAGATATCGGGCTTTAACTTCATTTATGAAATTTTAAGCAGTATAAAATACTAAATTTCGTAAAGAAGAAATCATTTGAATTTTAGATTAAGAAAACATTTGCCAATTTGCAACCAACATTTGAAGTAAAATTTAGTTTGATTTCGTATTCTGTCACGCAATCGGTTAAAGAAAAATAATTATTAGGCCTAAATAATATGCAAGCTGAAGCATATCCTCACTAGTTTTTCTTTAAAAATGTTTATTCTTTCAAAGTTTTAATGTGATTTTTATTAAATCATTTAAGATTGTGTTAAAAATGTGTAAATTAAATATATTTTTATTAAAAAACTAGCGACGAATTCCCGAAATTTCCCGAAGAAAAAATCCCGGGATTTTAAGAAAAATATTTCCCGGGAATTCCCGGCAAATTTTTCCCGAATAGAAACCCTAATTTGAATTAAAAAGTCTTTTGTTAACTTTTGGTTTTATAGTATGGATAATTTTGCGATGGTTGTACCGATATTTAAAACACAGAAAAAAAATCTGTAATTTAAATTTCGATTGAAAAGGATCCCGCTGTGGATCCTATATGAAAAATAGTTTTTTTTACTAAAATTTTTTTTGTAGGGTACCTCTGGTAAAAATTTTGGGAAAATGTTTGATATTTTGAAAAGTCTAAGAAATTACCAGGTTCTAAAGCAGTTTTCAGACGGCAAAAAAACAGATTCTGAAAAATTTACAGTAAAAATATATCAGATTTGAGACATGTTTATTCCAAAAAGTTATCTGATTTTAAAATTTGTCTGAGTCATTTGCTTAAAGAGAAAATTTATGATTATGAGACATTAACCCAATAAAAACAAGTAAGAGTGTTAAATTCGTTCGTGCCGAATCTTTTATACCCTCCAACACGTTTAAAATAAAAAAAAAAAGATCGCAGGGGCGTCTTTTTTTTGTGTGTGGGGGGGGGGGGGTGGTCGGTGGAGTTGGTGGAGGACACCTGTACCCCCGCTATATATGTTTACAAATTATATGTTTATGATATTTACGCTTAAATAATACATTTTTATCGTTATTTTTAATTAATTTCTATAACCACGCCCCCAAAGGGCGGCGGCCTGAAAATCGAATTTTCTAACCCCCTTGGTCCAAGCGCAGGTCTATGAACATAATATGGCATACAAATGTTACATTTGTTAAGCAAAAATTAAAAAAACTCGTAAAAATATCGTATTTTTTAGGGGTCGTTTTAGTTCTTCAAGGGGGAACTTTTTCCCCCTGGTCCGATTTTGCCCATCTTTGAACTTAACCTTACCAGTAATATAAGAGATATTTTTGCCCAATTTCAGGAGTCTAGAAAAATTCACAATTTTTCCTTAAGACAAACTCTTACATGTTTTCATTAAAAATATGTCTAACATTTGGAGACATTATTCCTGTAGAAAAATTTCAAGATTCTTAAGAAAAATCGTGTACTAAATTAACCGAGACGGGTGACTATGTCTCCTTCTAGCGAAACATACCAAGGCCTCTGGTCGAAATCGAACCCACGACCCCAGACTCATAGGCTAGTACGCTACCAACTAGCCTCCTGGGCCTGTTTCTTAAGAAATGTTTCATAGGGGTGATTCCATGTCAAACCGCACAGAAAACTGCGATTTTCGGATTTGTCACCTCCGATTTTAATGAAATTCGCAAAAAATATTTCACATGCGTTGTTTTCATAAAATGATTACCTTACAGGCTCCAAAAATTTTTAGTTTTCGAAACATGGCGTCTTGAAAATTGCCAAAAACGTCAAATTTTCAAAAAGGTGCACATACAAAGTCACCCATAACTTTAAAACTATAAAACCCACAATTACCAAATAGGTACCATTTGAAAGCTGAAAGGATTACCTTATAAGTGGCATGCACAATTTTTTCTTGTAACGAAAGGTCAAAGGTCATATTTCAAGGTCTAATGTTCAAAGACCTATATCTCAAAATCCGATATTTTTAAAATTCTCAAAAAAATATATGATAACAATCAAGTCTTTCTCTACATTTGTATCAAAATTTTAGGGTGGACACTCATATGGTTCCAAAGTTACAGAAGAAAACGTGATCGAAGGCAAGGTTTTTTCTACGAGTTCATATAAAAAATATTGCACAAACAAAACAATATACATAGTCGTAAACAAAGGTGCGGGCCTAGCACAAGGCTTAATACTTTTTATGTATTTTGAGTTATATTGTAGGGGTTTTCTTGTTCTTTTACAAGGAAAGTCCTTGAAAGTGAACATACCTGATTTCTTTTAAATTTATACACAAGCTAGAAAAAATAAATCTAAAATCAACCAGTCTGAGCTTGTCGGCCTAAATTCAGGTTAAACGCGGTTAAAAATTACCCATTTTCAGTTATTTTAAAGTTTAGGTACTTTATATTGATGCCACATATAACAGATCGGTTTCATTCGAAACCTATATTCTTCCATAGTAGGGAAATAGGAATGGGGTGGGGGAACCGTATGTTCAAAGCGGAATAAAGCTCATAAACAAGAATATAATCAAGCATAAAAATGGTTTAGAAATGAAAACACTAATGTTTCGAACTTCTTTGAATTTTTGCCTTATTTTATTTTGGACACACTAATAAAGATATTTTTTTTTTAAATTCGGATGAAACCCGACCTGTAAGAAAAACTGTCAATAAAAAATTCATGTGATTGCTTAATTTAAATAGAAAATAGTACTAACAATGAATTTGTTTTACAAAAACTATATAGTTTACCAAAAACTATACATTTTTAACAAAAACAATTATGCAACAAATAAAATGTCTCAAACAGACGCCAATTTTTTTTTTTTTTAAATAAAACGGATCTGATATAAGTGGCATCAATGTACCTAAAAGTTAAAATTACTAAAAATCGGTCATTTTTGACTCCCGTTTAACCCTTTAAAACTAAATTAAGACCAATAAGCTCAGACAGGTCGATGTTAGATATTTGTTGTCTTTCATGGGCATAAATTTCAAAGAAATTACGTATGTTCACTTTGAAGATTTTCCTTGTAAGAAAACAAGAAAACCCTACGATAAAATTCAGTTTTGATTGTGAAATCAAATTCAGGAGGTCGAAATATTAATAAATAATGGGTTCAGTTTTTAGGTCCGTCCCTTTGTTTGTTTACTGCTAGCAGCATGCTATGCTGCTTTGTGTGTGTAAGCTTTTGCATATGAACTCGTAGAGAAAATCTTGACTTCAAGCACGTTTTCCTCTGTAACTTTGGAACCATATTAGTGTCCACCCTGAAATTTTTATACAAATGTAGGGAAAGACTTGATTGTTATCATATATTTTTTTGATAATTTTAAAAATATCGGATTTTAAGATATAGGTCTTTGAACATTAGACCTTGAAATATGACCTTTGACCTTTCGTTACAAGAAAAAATTGTGCATGCCACTTATAAGGTAATCCTTTCAGCTTTCAAATGGTACCTATTTGGTAATTGTGGGTTTTATAGTTTTAAAGTTATGGGTGACTTTGTATGCGCACCTTATTGAAAATTTGCCGTTTTTGCCAATTTTCAAGACGCCATATTTCGAAAACCGAAAGATTTTGGAGCCAGAAAGGCAGTGATTTTAGGAACACTATCCATTTGCAATATATTTGGCAAATTTTATTTAAATCGAAGGTGACAAATCCGAATGCTGTGTGGTTTGAGCTGGATTTGCCCATAGAACAAAATTTCAAATTATTTTCCTTTTTTCCTTTCCTTTCCTATTTTCTTTAATTTCCTTTTTTCTTTTTTTGCCTTTTTTAGTGATAGAGGGTATATATAAGTTTGTCATTCCGTTTGTAACTCATCGAAATATCGGTCTGGGACCCCATAAAGTATATATATTCATGATGCCCAATCGATTTCAAGACATTCTAGCGATGTCCGTCTGTCTGTCTGTCTGTGGAAAATGCTCTCACGGACAAAATATTGCACGGAGATGACTGAAGCTTAACACATTTATTGGAAGTTCTCCCGAGAAGTTTGGTATTGCATTTGAGCGACATCGGTTCAAAAGTTATGAGCTAAAATGTAAGCACACCTCAAAAATTTCAGTACATTCAACATAACCTAAAAATACAAAATGCTTTAATTCGGCTTCTGGTTGACATATGTGAACATAATTGAACACAAAATGGTATTTAAACAAGTACGAACATATTTTTTGACAAAAAAAGAAAAAAATCGCAGAATTTTTTTTCTAATTTTTTTTTTCGCGGAAATTTTTTTTCAAAAGTAATTTCCTTTTAAATAAAGTTTTTGGCAATAATTTTTTTGAAATTGTGGAGGGTATCACTACATTCGGCAAAGCCGAATTTAACTTTTTTACTTGTTTCTTTTGAATTTGGTTTTTTCCTTTTCTCTCTTCTTCTTTTCTTTCCTTTTTTTGCCTTTCCCCTTTTTTTCTTTCGAATTCGTTTTGGGGGGATTTAATTTTCCCCCCCCCGTGGATCCGCGCCTGTTTTAAGGTTGGGGTGTCTCGGCTTATCGGCCTTATAATTGTTTAAAAAGTTCGTAGTCCCCTTATGAAACAATGTGGACCTTCGGGAAATTCCGATAACTCCCGAGCTATCGTCTAGACTCTAGAGCAAATTATTTGGTATCATATGGATATCGTACGTCTATGTCTTCATATAAATAAAAAACGTTATATGTTGTACTATTTTTTTTTTGAGAACCGGAACCAGAATCAGATCCGGAAATACCGGAATTCTTCGGAATGTATCTATACTGGTATTTCCGGGAATACCGTGAATCGGGAAAGGTGGGGGGGCACTAATTTATACTTATTATTGATCATAAATATGTAATTGATCAAAGATCGATTCTCAGACAAACTAGCGATGTCCGTTCGTTGAAATGGCGATCACGGCCAAATTGTTACACAGATATGACTGAGACTTAACATATTTATTTGTTGTTGCACTGAGAAGTTTGGTATTGCATTTGCGCGATATCGGTTTAGCGGTTTAAAAGTTATAAATTAAAATGTAAATAAACCATTAAAATTTTGGTATATTCCACATAACCTGAAAATACAAAATGCTTTAATTCGGCTGCTGCTTGACAGGCCTTCAAGAAGGCCTATATGCAGTTTAAAAAATCTCAAAAAGACTACGTTAGAGTATATATATGAGATATAGGACCACCTTGGCATGGTTTAAAAAATATGAAAAAATCTTGCACATAGGCCTTCTTGAAGGCCAGCCAACGATATGTTAACAGAATTCAATACCGAATGTTATTTAAAAACGAAAAATTCGCGGAATTTTTGTTTTTCACCAATTTTTTTTTTTGCGAAATGGAAACCGAATGGTATTTAAACAATCATAAACATATTTTTTTACAATTTTTTTTTGCGAAATTATTTTTCACCAATTTTTTTTTTTTGCGGAAAAAAATGTTTTTTTTTTTTAAAAATGCTGTTTGGGGGTATACTTATTTTGTCATTTCGTGTGTAATGCATAAAGAAGGTATGTATTACTGATATGTGGTCAATTCTAAGACATTCCAGCTATGTCCGTCTGGCTGCGGAGGACAGACACAGTCCAAAATAAACGAGCTAGACACCCGAAGTTCGGCAGGAATATGCCTTATGATTATAGGCTAGTTAAATTCGGAAATTTTAACTGGGAAAAAAATGTCCTTCTTCAGGGGGAACCTCAAAAAAACTAATTTTTTTGCAGGGTGTTTTGCAAATGACACATTTTGATGTCTGATGAGAAAAAGTTATTTTTGCTTCCGGCACTCCCCCTTTTGTGGGCGTAGATATTAAATGTTATGGATATAATTTTTTTTTCTTATATTGCTACATATAATTTTCTTACTTGTTATTTAATTGAATGAACAAACGTTGCATCAATTAAAAAATTAATTGAATTTTTTTTTTTAACAAAAATTTCTTTTCTTTTTTCTGTGCAATATCCTATCTTTGATTAAAAAATTTTCCCACCATTTTAAAAATTAAAGAAAGTATGAATTTGATATTTTTTTTTTATCTCATCACTAACATTTTCAATCAAAACACAACAAAAAAAAGAACCTCACCCACCAAAAAAACCATTTATGGCAACCAATCCAAATCCAATTCCTAAAATAAAAATCGTTTTTTTTATAACCAACAGCCATCATATAATCACAGGATATTTGTTTAAAATATCCACAACAAACTACAAGCCCATATTGCAAAATTAATTATAAAAAAAAAAAAAATTATTAATTTATATTTGTTTGATATGATTCCTTTCATGCACATGCATGCATGTTTACTAATGGTAACAACAACACTACTGCCGCTGCGCGCCGCTACCACTAACAATTGACCCGCATAAAGCAAAAAAAAAAAGTAACGGATTTCTATTACACCCAAAAAAAAAAAAAATCAAAGCAAAGTTCGATACAATACACAGGGTGGAGCAGGCGGTAGAAAAGGTAGGACAATTGATAGCACAAAAAATATGGCCTGCAGAGATATCAGAGATGGTTTTTATTTTTTTGTTGTTGTAGTTTTTCTTAAAAACAACAAAATCGCACAATAATAAACAACAAAAACAACAACAAGAAAATATCAAATATTATCTTTCACCCGATGTAATCGTAATTTTAATAAATTGCTGATGGTACATTAGTGGTGGCACACAGGCAATCAATTCAAGTGAGTGGTGGTTCCAAACATACGTACATACTACAACATAGTTGTATGATTGTAGTAGCCTAGCAAAGCGTTTGCAGATAAGTAGCATTTTATTTTTTTTTTCACATTACACGCAGTGATAATAAATATGTTAGGTTAGGTTGAAAGTGGCTGCTGACACATACACTCTGAAGTCCCTTGTGATACCATAGGACTGTAATAGCTTCCACTTCTAGTCCCTGTTGTTAAACCAATTTGAGCTCCTTATGAAACTCCTTAGATATTGAATTTTTACATCCGACCAATCAGAAAGTCGTGAAGCAAGTCTCCGGCCAGAAAATGCAATCGTCAGGTGATCATCAGTATGGCTTTCGCAAGGGTCGCTCTACGGGATACCTGTTAGCGTTCCTTTTGGAACGTTGGAGTCGGTCCATTCCTCATTTTGAGGAAAGTAAGGTGGTTGCTCTGGATATTTCCCTTCAAAGCTTATTGCTGTCGGTAATGTCTTCTCTCGATTTATTTCTAGCTTCCTCAGAGATCGCACTATACGTGTTGATATAGATGAGGTTTCATCCAATGAATTTTAGCCTAATTCAGGGGTACCGCAAGGTTCTGTTCTTTCTCCTACTCTATTTCTTATTTTTATCAATGATCTTCTCAGTAAAACTTCCAATCCAATCTATTCGTTTGCAGATGACAGCAAGATTTGTCATTCATTTTCTTTCGATCATAGGCAAAGCCTCGTTGAAGTTGGGGACAAAAGGCAGATTATGAATGACTCACTCAATGAAGACCTTTTGGTTATATCTGATTGGGGTTAAGCGAATAGAGTAGACTTTAATACGCACACGACCCAATGCTGTATGCTGTAACACAGGCGAGACGTGGAAACAGCATTGTCATCTGTATCTATGGGTGATATCAATATCGAAGAATCGAATACTCTTGATGTTCTGGACATGAAAATTCAGTGTGATGTTCTTTGGAATAAACACGTTTTTTATGTGTCAAAAGAAGCATTCAATTGTTTCGGATTTCTGAATCGTTGCAAGAATTACTTCACTCCGTCCGATCTGCTCACTATTTATACAACCTACATCCGGCCGAAAATGGAATATAACTCTCATATATGGGCAGATGCTTTGAAACTCTTGGACCGTGTTCAGAGGTGGGCTACTGCGCTTATCAATGACCTGGATACCCTATATCCAGCTCTATTGACTCGTTGGAGCATCGTAGTAATGTATGTTTGTTTCACACTTTTCAATCGATACTGCCATGAGAGATGTTCTGCAAAGATAAGCGAGCTTATTCCAAAGACTCGGGTTTTTATTCGTAATACTCGCTTATATAGTAGATCAAATCCGTTTGTGGTCGATTGGGAAGTGGATCGCACAACACAATATTGAGAGAACTCGTTCATCAGCCGTACAAGTCTTATGTGGGATAAACTTCCTACGGCAGTCTTTCCTGTTACTTACAATGTTCAAAAAATTAAATCAAATGATCACAAACACTACTCCATCTTTCCTTCTTCCCATGACCCTTTTTCCTGATGTCAACACAATGCACCGCATTTAAAGGGGACATCTCCTGAGTGTGGGTTAAAAAAAAAACTCCTCTTGGAAGCGACATCATCTCACTTGTGCGCTTCTGATTTAGAGAAGGCCAAATCTGTCGTGTAGTGTTACTCGACTATCCATGTGCCCATCTCTGATTAGTCTCCGTCGCGGAACAAAGCCTTAGATTCTGCATGCAAGTTTCACCTACCTACACAAGGTAGTTCGTTCCCAGTCTTGCAAGCTCATCGACTTTGCAATTTCCTGAAATGTTTCTGTGCCCTGGTAGGTACTCATATGAGTCGTATGTCAAACTGCTTGGTCATCTTATTTAAAAACGTTTTGGCAGTTAAGGTCAGATCTAGTTTTCAGAAACATTGACTCCATGGACTTGACCGTGACCTGGCTGTCAGAATACATGTTGACTTCGGTTGTAGACACGACATTGCAACTCAACCAGTCAGTCACTTCTTTTATTGTCAACATCTCTGCCTGGTAAACACTGCAAAGATCTTTCAATCTTCGACCCAGGCTCAACCCAAGCTTTTCCGAATAGACTCCAAGCCCACTTGTTTGTGTAACTTCGATCCATATGTGTAAAAATGTATGGAGGGTTCACTACCCTCAAGCCCCTCATCCAAGACTGCCTCGATTGTATTATAGTTATAAAGAGGCTCTAAAAAAGGCTCAAAGGGGGAGCACAGTCCACATTTTATGGTATTGTTATCTTCTTCAAGATCGCGCTATGGCCACAATCGCTGCTCTTACATTGCAGTGTGCTCTTCAGTCGAACTTCCGACAAAGCCACATACTGCTTACCCTATATATTTAATGGTGTTAGGTGGAAAAGGATTTCCAAGACAGCCGTAGGTGTAGTTCGAAGACCACCAATAAATAGGAATCGACAAGCTGCAAGAACAGGCCAAAGCTGGGAAACTTTAACCGTCTCTAAAATAAAATTCCGATGTGATCTTTCAAAACGCCGACACACGTATATTTTTTTTTGTCTCCTCTACCAGAATCAATCGTCGCAACGCTGTAATTTTGGAAAAAGTTTGAAATTGTTGTACAGTGTAATTTAAGTTTTGCAAAAATGCGAAATTTCAAAATTGCAACTGTATTAGGTTGTTATTTTTTAAAGAGTAGCTATTGAAATAAAGTGTGAATCTTGCAACCAGGCATCAAATTTTTTTACTAAATGAATTTTTCTTTCTCTTTTTAGGTAAGATTGAAAGTATTATTGATATCAGGAGGTAAGTTTGTAACCGAAGAAAAAAAGATTGTCAATACAATTAAGTTCATAGTTAATACAATTAAACATTTAATTAAAACTGAGCCTACATTGGATTTTGTCAATACAACATGTAATGAGTAGTCAACTTTAAACTGTGATAAGAGGAAATCTAACCTTAATATATTTTTTTTAATTAATTACACAGTGATACAAAATCGAGCTCCAAAATACGTATGGATTGTTTTTTAGTTTAGTGCTAGATTATTTTTATATGGATTTGTCATGTTAGATAACCTATTTTCTTGTCACCAACTGTATCGTCTCAAACATAGTGGTGCCATCAATTGCCAAACTGCTGATGTTATTATTGCTTTTTGCTGCTGATATTATTGCCGCTGCTGATGTAGCTGTGTTATTGTTGCAGTTTGCAATTATTAGTTAGTAGTGCTTGTATTTTATTTTATTTTTTTTACAATATTGCTGAAAAGCATTCGATTGCCACACGCCCAATAATAATGACGATGATGGGAGTGCATGCATGTCAAAATGTTGCCCCTATCCATATATACAAGTATAAGTAGAGTTTTGTGCCACACTGTGTTAAACTACAACTACACACACACATACAAGTATATGGAACCACAAACAACTGTTTATCTTATACCCAGCTTCTTAGGGGCTTCCATAAAAATGTTTACCAACTTACATACAAACATGTTACTTTAACAATATTTTTTTTATAAAATTTTAGTGTGATTGTAACTGCTATTGCAGCAATATATTGTACTACAATATACTACCCATGTTGCTACTTACTACTGCAACTACCACTTCTTCAACTATTTCAATCATCATATCCCTCCATAAACTGATATCAATTTCTTGTATTTCTTACTCACCACACTTAAAAAAAACACATATTTTAATTTTGGGTCACAATTTTCCTAGGTTGTAATAGGTTCCCCTACTAGGCCCTGCCATTAAACCAATTTGAGTGCATTATGAAACTCCTTATATATTGAATTTTTACATCCGACAAATCAGAAAGATCGTACTGCTCCCTAGATCCCAGTGCAGCAAGTCTCTGACCAGAAAGATCAGGCCGGTGAATGACAGATAAAATGTTCCATAGTTTCCAACTCCTCCTTATCCATGAAACTCCGGCAAAAGTCATTTGACGTTACATTAAACCGCTCTTCGTGCTTTCCTATAAGACAGTATCCGGTAATTACAGCAACCACTGTCGAAATCTCTTCTCTTGGAAGCGATATCAGCTCCCTTGTGCGCTTCTGATTAAGACAAGTCAAAATCTGTCGTGTAGTCTCATACGTCCATCCATGTGCTCATCTCGGATTAGTCTCCGTCGCGTTTCTGAAGGCATACCAACACATTTCAATTATTTTGGAACCTGTAGAGTAGTTTTCAGTCTTGCAATCTCATCGGCTTTGGAATTCCCTGGAATGTATCTGTGCCCTGGGACCCATATAAGTCATATGTCAAACTGCTTGGCCATCTCATTTAAAGATAGCCGGCAGTTTAGGGCAGATTTTGTTTTCACAAACATTAACTCCAGGGACTTGACCGTGGCTTGACTGTCAGAATGAATGTTGACTACAGTTGTTTACAAGACATTGTAACTTAACCAGTCAGCCGCTTCCTTTATTTTCAGCATCACTGCCTGTTAATAATTTGGAAATCTTCGAGCCAGGCTCAACCCAAGCTCTTCCGAATAGATCCCAAAACCCGATCCGTCTGTGTAAAAATTTATTGAGGCTCCACTATCGGGTAAACCACTCATTCAAGGCTCCCTTGATGGTATCATAGTTTTAAAGTGGCGCTCAAAAAAGTTCATATTGGGAGCGCAGTCCACATTATGTGGTTATATTCTTCAAGGCTGGCAATTGATAAAGCCGCGCAGATGATTATGGCAAGGGGCCTACGTCCTTGCGCTATTTAAATTTTTGTGGATAGTCGTGCAGAAATCGTAAGTAACTGTAAACAACTCCTTTATCGAATCAGTCAGCACACAGTCAAGCTAATCTAGGTCCCATTACATAGTGGGGTCGCTGAGAACGAATTGGCTGATGAATATGCGATAAATGGTTCTGAGTCGGTGGGGGAACGGGTTGGACCTGACATCTCGGTTTATATAGTGGAAATCATGAATGATAGGATATCAGAGAATAGAATGAAGTATAGGTGGATATCACTGACTGCCAAATCCTATGAGGATAGAAAGTCTTCTTACTTTTGGCAAACGGGCGGTTAGCCTATTAGTTGGTGTACTGGCGGGATACTGTGTAATCGGACAAATGGCCGTACGTTGGGGAATTTCTGAGAGGGACTATTGTATAAGTTGTGGGGAAGTGGAGGAGGAAGAGTGAGTGAAGCACTTATTATGTGAATGTCTGGGCAAAGATTTTTCGATGACCTGGATTGCCCAACCGGTGTCTCCTTAACGTCTCTA
Organism: Pegoplata infirma; assembly: GCA_963921195.1. Taxonomy (NCBI): domain Eukaryota; kingdom Metazoa; phylum Arthropoda; class Insecta; order Diptera; family Anthomyiidae; genus Pegoplata; species Pegoplata infirma. Next base: position 292,935,567 of record OY992536.1, on the reverse strand, counting down.
GCAGAATACCTTAGGAAATGGGGGTGGTTTAAGAAGTAGAACTTTGTGTCAGAGGGGTTGTAGGAAAATAACAATAAAGGGAATCACAAAGGGGCTTTTGGCCTCCGAGTCAATACGCCAAATGGCGAACGGCCGTCCAGCCTAACCTAAAGAAGGAAAACATGTCCATTTTCGAATTTTCTAGTTAATTTTTTTTTTGAATGCTTTCCTTTAAGACAATGTCCGGTAATTACAGCAACCTTCGTCGAAATCTCTCCTCTTGGAATCGATATCAGCTCACTTGTGCGCTTCTGATTAGGAGAAGGCCAAATCTGGCGTGTAGTCTCACACGGAGACATTCCCTGGAACGTCTCTGTGCCCTCGGACCCATATGAATCGTATGTCAAACTGCTTGGCCATCTCATTTAAAGACAGCTGGCAGTTAAGGGCAGATCTTGTTTTCACAAACATTCACTACAGGGACTTGACCACGGCTTGACTATCAGAATAGAGGTTAACTGTGGTTGTAGACAAGACATTGCATCTCAACCAGTCAGCCACTTCCTTTATTGCCAGCATCTCTGCCTTGTTAACACTGGAATGATCCAGCAATCTTGTAGCCAGGCTCAACCCAAACTCTTCCGAATAGACTCCAAAGCCCACTTGTTCGTGCAGCTTCGATCCGTCTGTGCAAAAATTTATGAAAGCTCCACTATCCGGTAAGCCACTCATTCAAGGCTTTCTAGATGGTATCATAGTTGTAAAATGGCGCTGAAGGTAGGGGCAGTAATAACTGCCCCCAAAAAGGGTTATTTGACGTTATGCAAAAACTGGAGAGGTATTATTCAATAGAATGCAATATGTAAAGTAATGTCGCTTTTAATTTTTGAATGAATAATGCCAGTGGTGAAACCACTTTTCCGCAAGAAACATGCAGGATTTAGATTAAACTGGTCTTGTGCGGATCATATTAACACACTACGTATCATCATTCCAGTCCTAGAATGATAATTCAAAGCTTTCTTGGAAAAGGAATACAGAAGAAAGAATAAAAAAGTCGTTATGTGCTTTTAACACCTGCAGAAGAACTTTCGGAAGAAGGTGGGGAAAACCGAATATTATTCATTGGATGTATGGTACGATAATTAGACTAATACTTACCTATACTAAAAATTCACCTCGTGGAAATCTACATCAAGAGAACAGCAGCAAAATCGGCTCTCAAGTTAAGAGAGTCGCAAATTCTTTAGCAACGCTCTTGGGGACACTCGACCAAATTAAGTACGGTGGGCGGGTCGAATGTAGAACAGAAAACCGTCTACATCTCACCGAACAGACAAACCCTTCGTAGTCCAAATACCAACTAGGGAAGACTGTGCAGAAAACTCTGTTATAACAGTTATACATACAATTTGAAGATGTTGATGGTTTGATTTTCGGGACTAGACTTCTTGGTTAGGGCCTCATTGAGACTTCCGGAAAAGTATATTGTATTCCAGGCTGAGGTTGTTCCAATTAATAAAGCCGCGCAGATGATTATGACAAGGGATCTACGTCCTTGCGCCATTAACATTTTCGTGGATAGTCTTGCAACCCTGAAGGCCTTAGAATCAAGCACCGTAATATCAGAAATCTTTAGGAACTGTATACAATCCCTTCAATAAATCAGTCAGCCCACAGGCAAGTTAGTCTGGCGGATGAATGTACAAGAAATGGCTCTGAGTCGGTGGAGGAACGTGTTAAAACCGACATCTCGTTTCCTATAGTGGAAATGATCAACGAAATTTATAGGATTTTTGAGAATATCACTGACTACGTGCTGGATAACGTTAACTCTGTAGCCACTGGCAAATGCTAAGAGGACAAAAAGTCTTCTTAAGTTTGGCAAACGGACGGTAAGTCTATTAATGGGAATACTTGCAGGACATTGTCCAAATAGCCGTGCTTATGGGAATTTCTGATAGGGACTATTGTAAGAGTTGTGGGGAGTGGAAATAGAGGAGTCACTAAAGCACTTGCTATGTAAACGTTCGGTTGACTTGTGCTTGATCGTTCAATTGAGTGAGCGCTCATTTTCGTTCATTTCCGATAAAAGACCTACTTCGTTCATCTAGTTCAATCGCTCTTTTGGTATTTTTGTTCAACAGTTCGTGAAAGAATGATTTTGATCATGTCTGTTGGTCGTTCATCTAGTTCAAATCGGTCAATTTTTGTTTTACCATGTCTGTTGTTTTGGCTTTCGTTCAAAAAATACAAAAATGTTAAATAAAAACATTAATTAAAAAAAAAAAAGCAAAAAAAATATAATTTTTGTAAAAAAAAAAAATGGTGAGAAAGCGTGACAAAAGAGGAGAGAAAACTAACGCCTAATGGCAAAATTAACAAAAAAAAGTTGAACGACCGAACTGAAAGATCAAAATGAAGTAATGACCAATTGAGCTGAATGAACGAAAAGACCTAAAAGAGCTATAATGAACGAACTAGATAAACCGCTCAGTTAAGTGATTAGTTCAATTAAACTAGTTCGGTCGTGAACGACACAACTCTAATGTCCGGGACTGATAAGGAGCTTAAGCATTTGAGGCAACGTTTTTTCGATGACCTGGATTGTCGAACGGTGTCTCATTGACGTCTCTGGCAAAATATATTGGGGAATCAAGGTGATTTTAGAAGTTGGGGGGGGGGGGAGTTTGTATCAGATGGGGAGTGGAGAAATAACAATTAAGGGATTCATAAACGGGCTTATGGCCCCGAGTGAATGCATATCCAACCTAACCTAAAAAAGGAAAACATGTCAATTTTCGAATTTTTTAGTTAATTATTTTGTTAAGTGCAAAATGCAACCCACGGTTTTCATATTTGTGACTATTTTCCTTCTTTCATTCAATGTTGTTATTGCTATTTGTCTGCTGGTGCTGTAGTTGTTATCGTAATGCGACAGTTAACCGTTGCTTCTAAACACCAAAAACTAAAAACCTATAACCAACGAACCATCCCAAATAAACTGAAAAAACTCACTGTGTTAATGTAAACATTGGAAATTTATTGACAAATAACACGCGACCTAAGGCCACATTTGCCATTAAATAGACTTTGGTCTCCTAACTAAGTTTTTTTTTTTTTTTTTTTTCTTGTGGTTGATTTTTTTTAATTCTTTCATTTTTGCCTTAGATTGTTAAATAGTTTCCTCGTTAACTTGGCACTTAACATTAACTACTGTTTTTTTTCGAACAATTAATAGTTGAGGAGTTGCTTGTTTTTGGTTTTAGCTACTTTCCGTTTATTGGCAAAGTTCAGAGTATGTTTTCAATATATAATTAAAATTAATTAAGTTTTTTTTTCTTAATTTGTTAACGATCAATTTAAAAGATCGTATTTTGAAGTTTTATTTTTGTCTGTGTTGTTTTTTTTGAAATATTAACAGTTTCATGACACCAAACATTTCAAATTAAAACAACACAACCCTTTGTTAATTTAAATGGTTAATTAGGTAAATTTTAAATAGCAATACAAATTCTCGATTGGACGGTGGTAACGACCAAAGGTCAATGAACGGCAGGATTAGGGCATTGAAAACAACATATTGTACAATGTTGTACATCCTTTAGGTTAGATTGTAAGGGGCTGCTGACGTTCCACGTCAGTCAGGGGACGGTTTCCAGGGGGACTGTAATAGGTTCCCAGGGGGACGGTAATAGGTTCCCAGGGGGACTGTAATAGGTTCCCCTACTAGTGCCTGCTGTTAAAGCAACTTAAGTTCTTATGAAACTCCTAAGAAGCATCCGACAAATCAGAAACATCGTGCAGCTCCCTAAATCCCAGTGCACCAAGTCTCTGACCAGAAAGTGGCGTGCAATGGCCGATAAAATGTTCAATAGTTTTCAACTCCTTCTCTTTCAAGAAACTCCGGCAAATGTCATTTGACGGCACGTTAACCCACTCTGCGTGCTTTCCTATAAGACAGTGTCCGGTAATTACAGCAACCACCGTCGAAATCTCCTCTTGTAAGCGATACCAGCTCACTTGTGCGCTTCTGATTAAGTAATGGTCATATCTGTCGTATAGTCTCACACGTCCATTCATGTTCCCATCTCTGATTAATCACCGTCGCGGAAAAAGCCGTAGATTTTCCTTGCAAGTTTCTAGAGGCATAACAACTTATTCCAATTCTGTTAAAAACCTATAAGCTAGATCCCACTCTTGCAAGCTCATCGGCTTTGTAATTCTCTGGAATGTGTCAGTGCCCTGTCACCCAAATGAGCCGTATATCAAACTGCTTGGCCATCTCATTTAAAGACGTGCGGCTGTTAAGGGCAAATCTTGTTTTTAGAAACATTGGTTCCAGGGAGGTATTCGACTGCGGCTAACATTGCAACTCAACCAGTCATCCACTTCCTTTATTTCCAGCATCTCTGCCTGGTAAATACTGCAATGATCTGGAAATCTATGAGCCAGGCTCAACCCAAGCTCTTCCGTGTAGACTCCATATCCCACTTGTTCGTGTAGCTTCTATCCGTTTGTGTAAAAATTTATGAAGGCTCCACTACACGGGAAGCCCCTCATCCAAGACTCCCTGGATGGTATCATAGTTTTAAACGGGCGCACAAAAAGACACATGGAGGGAGCACAATCCACACTTTGTGGTACATATTCTTATTTTCTTCAAGATCGCGCTATGGCCACAATCGCTGCACTTCCAGTAAGGGTTGCTATTCAGTCGAATTGTCGACGAAGCCGCAAACTTCCTACCCAATATGTTTAATAGTATTAGGTGGAGGAGGATTTTGAATGCAGTCGTAGCCATACTCTGTACATTCATGATAAAGACATACTTTCTTTTTGTCTCTAAAGAAGGCCACCAGACAATGATTCCATACTGCAGAATTGGACGCACTAATGCTGTATAAATCCAGTGAACGGCTTAAGGGCTAAAACATCATCGTTTGTCAATAGCTCTTTTAAAGAAATTTAAAGCAATCGTTGTTTTCTCACCCCTTTCTCAATATAACGCCTTAAATTCAGCTTTTTATCTAGAAATATATAAAAGATATTTGGCTCCACCTGAGAAGGCGATTTCAGTGCCGTCCAGAGAAATAGGATCAAAAGCAGGAATCTTATTTTTCTTTTTAAACAAGACAATCTCTGTTTTACTTGGAAAACCTCCCAAACCACAGTCAGATATTTCAGAGAACACAGATATTTCAGAGAACCCTGAAGAATGTCTCTCAATGTTGTGAGGTGCTTTATCGCTATCGCGACATCGTCAGCATATGCGACAACATGACAACTACGTGCTTCTAGAGAGAGCTGCATTGAATTTAGAACCAGGTTCCTAAAAAGAACAACTCCCTGTGGTATGCCTCCATTGACAAATCAAGATATGATAGGCGCTCCGATTTAGACGTTATACGTCTATTGGCAGGGTAGATTTTCCACCATCAAACGATCCCTCGGCTCACTCCCAAACCAGACCAGGCCACAATTATCGAGTCTAGGATAACATTATTAAGAGATAACATTATTAAACCTATCAAGAAAGGTCACCATAATCCTTTACCGAAAGCGATCTCTCCATCGTACCAACGAGGTCATAAAGAACAAGGAGATGAAGATAGAACTTTGCGCAGCCTGGATGCCTCAGAAACGTCTTCAATTTTTTCACACAAGTTTCACATTTGGTAATTTTGATCACCTCTTAAGTTGCAGACTATATTCAGAACAGTCCTCGTCCGCTCTTGAAGACTTTGCCTTATTAAGGAGCTTTCTGTAGGAATTTCTGCTCGTCTGCAACTCAATAGACCACCAAGGTGTTTTTTTTGCCATTGTGCTTTACAAAAGGGCAAGACGCACCTATTACAAGCATTTGTTTGTCAATTTTCGCCAAACTATGCGGTTCAGATAAGGGTGCTTCATCCAAAATCCCAGAAAACGTCTCCCTAGATTTCACCCAGTTTGTTCTCATCAGATTTCTAAAGACTGCCTCAACCGGGCCACGCTCCCTTAGCAAAAAATCAATGTAGCGATGGTCTGTCAATTCTATTTGACAATATATCTACGAGATTTACATCAAGAACCTCTGACCGCCTACTAAAGTTGGTTCACAACCCCTGTTACAAATATACAGGTTAGTGCTTAACAAAAACTCCAAAAGTAACTCCTCTCAATCGTTTGTGTCTGTACTTCAACATATCGAATGATGTGCATAAGCATCACAGCACACTAATAACTGGTGTCCCCCAGATTCAGACTTCTGAATCAGACTGATCACCTTCTACGGGGTATTAACCCCGGATTTGGAAAATACGCAGGGGCGAGCCAAATAGACTTTCCATTAAGTCCAGATTGAGAGACAGGAGAATAAGTATATGCAGTGACAGCCAAGCTGCGCTAAGGGCACTAGATTCTCCAGTCACTTCATCTAAAATTGTCCAGGAGTGTAGGAGTAGACTCAATGAAATATGATGTGTGTCTGTCTTCTGAGGACTCCGAGTCATAGGCAAATGCGGGGAAACAAGATTGCCAATTCTTTGTCAAATGTTGGCTCCGATACAATTCCTCGCAATACGGAACCTCCTAGGCGGTATAGGCTTGACATGGATGATGCGTTGGATTAACTCTCACATGATAACAATTTTCATGGAAAGATGGTCTAATGAGTTAACATGCAAGAATACAAAACGCTTTGTGATCAGACCAGACAAGGAAGTGGATGCCTTTTTCCAGTAGATTCGATTGTCGCAGACTTCCTGGCCTAATTACACGGTGCCTGTTGGTGTCTTATCAGACCACTTGTGTGCAGCTTGTCTCGAGAATGAGGACTCAACAGAACACTAATTCTGTTGCTGTCCATCGTTCTCAAGAGCTACCCATTTGGAAAATGTGTCACTGAGGAAATTTACATAGTGATCCCTTGGGGAAATGTCTTCAGGTTCTGACAAATCATAGGTAATGCTTGATGACTTGTCCTAACATTGTCAGCAGTAGCGCTTTAACCCTTAGGGCACACTGGGCACGTGCCCAGGGCCCCGACCTCAAGGGGGCCCCCAGAAGTAGAAAGTATAACATATTCGCTTACAAACATTTTTTTTTTTATACAAATTTATGCAATAACACTTACAAGGGAAGTCTCCCTGGTGTCACCCTCCGATCTTCATGAAATTTGGATATGTTGTTAAGAACGAAAATTAATTCGACACGTAATTTTTTTAGCGGCCCAAACTCATTTTTAGGGGGGGTTGATTTGTATGGGGGGAAATTGACCTTTTTCAGTTTTTTACGATTTACGCCTATTTAAACAAAATTAATATAGGCATGTGTGGTATCAGATTAAAGGTATTAAAAATAATAACAACGGGCCAAAGAAGATGACATTTTTCGACTAATTAACAAAATGTCCTAAAATTTTGGTATTTTACTCAATATGAAGAAAAGTTGTGCATATTTGGACACGTTCTTCGCACACGTAGATATATCCCAGTCAGAAATTGCCAACCGTACCAAAAATCTTGTGTTGGTACAATATCGGGCTAGCCAAAAATACAACATTGTATAATGTAAAACAGTTTTACTAAAAATATTGTGTTGTCACAACTTTGTGTTTACATAAAACACTACACTATGGATTATAATTGAAAAGTTTTAACATTTTTATTTTTTTTAAAAGTTTTTGATTTACATAGACCTCAACTCTTTAATCTAAGTGAACACTTAAGTAGTTGCTTTGTTAACCAATTTGCACAAAATTGTAACTAAAAAGCACTACATCGAGATTTTCAATATATCCCTAAGCAAAAGATAAATCCAATGTCGTAAATTTGTAAAATCAATGTTAACCCAACGTCAAAACAAAAGTCGAGCGATCGTTGGCCACTGTTATCATTTCAACTTCGGAATGACGTCGTAGACTTAGAGACGGGTATGATATGCCAACGTTGGTACCGTCGCCGCCAACTTCATTCCAACGTTGGCCCGTTTGTATTTTTCTGACTGGGTAGGTTTTTTAAAGACCTTTCATTTGGTATGTAACATAATATAGGAGATAAACGAAAAAAACTGAGAAATGGCATTGTCTTCCCCCCTCCTTTTTACCTACTAAATATGAATTTGGGCCGCTAAAAAAAATACGCGTCCCTTTATTTTTTCTGCTCTACAAAATAAAACCAATTCCATAAACATCCGCGGGTGACACTAGGGAGACTTCCCCTGTTAGTCGGTTGAGTTAACAATAAGGCTGAGTATAATTTTTAATTTTATTTTTTTGTTTTTTATTTATTTTTTTTTTTTGTGTAGGTTCCATTTCTTAAAACAGTTAATAACATGAATTGAATTTGTACCAATTAACTGTAATAAATATAAATTTAAAAGCTTTTTCTTGTCATTCGATTTTAAATTTTTTTTCCAGTGGGGCCCCCAAATACTTGTGTGCCCAGGGCCCCCGGCATACCTTAACCCGGCCCTGATTGTCAGCGCTGAATGTTTGCTTTATGAGTGTGGACAATTACTCTAAGACATTGATAAGGAAATGACTTCAGGATATCAGTATATTAAATAAGAATTTTAAATCTGGGCAACTCTTTAATTTCCAAGAAAAAGATGTTTATATTGTCGATTATTTAAAATAAAATCAAAATCTTACAAGTAGTATAAAAGTAATAGGAAAATGGATAAAAGTAAAAACTAAAGGAAATACGAAAATTTTTCGTATTTTCGCATGACCTACGTTAGACATTTCCCCAAAGAAGTCATAGGTGACATGTCCCCAGAAGGTCAGCCCTGACCCCTGCTGACTTTGAGTGAGGACATTTTGAAAATTTGTATGAAACTTTCCTCAACCCAATACATAGAGATGTCTTGTGTATGTCAGCAGTGACTCTGACATGTCACCGCTCCGTCACTGAGGATGGCTCGAGGACGTTGCCAACTGGGTAGACTGCGGATAATGGTTTCTGATATTCTGTCCATGGATATGGTCCATTGGATCCCCTTGTCTGATTTTCTCAAGTTTGAGAAATGGGTAGTCAATGTTAACATTATCGCATTCTCTTGAACTGGTTTGGTTGTTCGTTTTCCACATACTAATTGAACGTCAATGTTTTCCGTCCTTCAATTTTGACAGATAAGTTGAATAGGGGCACGATGATCGGCCTAGTTTCGATGATTGCGAATATGGTGTAAAACTCTCTTCTTACCCTTTACCTATTTTATTTTTCCGGGTAAGGTACAATGGACTGTTTTAAGTCTGAGCGCCATGGACTTAATGGACCTGATCTTTGTAAGTAAAAGGTTACCAAACTTTGTGAAATAAATTTTCCTGCGCCTAAATTATCTTCCTAATTGTTTAAATAAATCATTTCACATTATTTTATTTCTCATAATATTTTTTCTCTTTCAAAAAGGAGAAATCTCAACAAAATCTTAATGTTTTAAATCTCAGTAAATTAATCACAATTTCTAAAATGAAATCTCTTGAAAATCTTTTATGGTAAAACAAATTTTCAAATTAATGCTAAAATTATCATACAACATAAAACGGATATAAGATAGAAATCTAAAAAATATGCACACCGCCATTAACATTAATATGCTTGGAATATGAAATTGCAAAAAATTAAAAAAAAATCCAACTTATAGTAAAAACAGATTCTTAAACTGCAGCTTCTTGATGCAGCCACAAATATGTAAATCAAATCAAGAAATAAACATAATTTTCAAATCAAATGCATCAGCAAATGCAATAATACATAACAAATTATTTAAACAGAGATAGAAAAAAATAAAATAAACTAACAAATACTTCTTTTACTAAAACATAAATGCAAAGTAACTACTGTATTTTTGTGGCTGATATTCTTACGATAACTTTAAAACTGAAAACTACTTTTCACAAAATATTTTTATGCACAAGATAGGATAAAGAATTAAAAAAGCTGAACATTTTTAATACACCATTTCCAAATTTATATAATTTAAGAGTTTGCACAACTGATCACAGCATTCTTAAAAGGGTAGATAGAGTCCTAGAAACTTGGAGTTTGGAATATTTGATCCTCCAGCGAAAAAAAAACATTCTGAAAAAAGTACATTTTAAAAATTCCGATTTTAAATAGGTAAAAAGGGATAAAATATTGTACTTCGGTACTTTTTTTCTCCTGAAAATAAATTACCAAAAAAAGTATCGAAAAATCTTTTTCAACAAAGTACCTTTTGGAAAAAGTTGTACTTTGGAACTTGCACATTCTTCTGATACTTCTGATATTTCTAAAAACTTTAAATTTGGAATGTAGGATCAATTAACGAAAAAGTTGTACTTTGGAACTTGCACATTCTTCTGATTTCTAAAAACTTGAAATTTGAAATGTAGGATCAATTAACGAAAAAAAAAAACATTCTGAAAAAGTACTTTTTAGAAGTTTCGATTCTGAGAGGGTAAAAAAGTGTACTTTGGTACTTTTTCTGAAAAAATAGTCAATAAAACTTGATTTTCACAGAAAAAATTTTAAACGAATATCAATCAACAAAAACGCGGGTTCAATCAATTTTTTGATTGAAATTCCTCCAATTATAAAAATTGTTATACCAATTATCAAATTGTAGGTGATTGATTGAAAATTTTTTCAATCAAACATTTTTTCGATTTTGATCAATCTTTTGATCAATTTTTTATTCATAATCAGTCAAAATAATGATTGATTTAACAAATGAATTGTAAGCTTATGAGAAAATCATCAAAAAATTCATCTTTTTTGCTTTCTAATATGTTGCCAACAATAAAAAAAAGTAATACCCGTTTATTTTGAATTAATCTATTTAAATAAATTAAAGCGAAAAATTTTATTCAAAACATTAATTGGCTCATTTAAATTTTGTTGATCAATAGATTTAATTCAAAATTGTTAGCCAATAATTTTTTCTGTGTTTGGAGTATCATATCAAAACAATTTGAAAAAAAAAAATTAAATTAGTTTCTGATGCTAAGACGGTAAAAAAGTGTACTTAAGAATTTTTTATATTTCCAGATATAATGGTCTCAAAAACTTGAAATTTGGATCATAAAAACTTGATTTTGGAGTGTGGGATTCTCCATCGGATCAAAACAATTTAATAAAACACTTAAGGAATTTCTAATTCTAAGAGGGTAAAAAATTGTACTTTGGTACTTTTTATATTTCCGAACTTAATGGTCCTAGAAACTTGAAATTTGGAATCTATGATCAAGATATTGGCGCGTGAGTAATTTTTGACTCACACTCACTCACGCTCACGACAGGAATTTTCGAATCACGCACACTCACTCACGTGCACTCACGCCAGCTTCAATCACACTCACGTTCACTCACACTCACGAATCTCTTTTTTATAAAAAAAAAATAAAAAAATCAGTAACGAAAATTTCAAAAATCTTTCAAAATGTTCAGCAAAATTTAAAGTTGGCCGAAATTTTAAACTTTTTGATTTTTTTGGGACGAAATCTGAAGTTAAGCCAAATTTTAAATTTTTTTTTTTGCTTTTTTTGGTCCGAAAGGAAATATAAAAAGAAAATAAATCACGCAAACTCACAAAAACTCACGCAAAAAAATCGATTCACGCGAAAATCTTACTCACGCACACTCACTCACGCAATTTTTTTCTCTACTCACAATCACGTGAGTAAAATAGAATTCAGTCAGTCCCCAATATGATCCTCTAGAAAAAATAAACATTCTGAAAAAAGTACTTTTTGAAAATTCCTATTTTATGGGGACAAAATAATTTAAAATAGTGCATTTTAGTTCTGTATTTGGTATTGTATCTCCTGAAATAATGGTCATAGAAATGTTAGACAAATGTTTGATTTTCCTGCCCAAAAAAAAATATCTGAAAAAGTACCTTCTGGAGATTCCGATTTTAATGGGGAAAAATAGGCAACAAATTGTACTTCGGTACTTTTTCTATCAACTGTAATAATTTAGAATGAACAATCATACAGAGAAAAAAATATATTCTGATAAATGTACTTTTTCAAAGGTTTTGATTCTAAGAGGGTAAAAATTGAAGTTTGGTACTTTTTCGATCTCCTGAAATAATGGTCATAATAACTTAATTTTTGGAATATAGAATTCTTTGTTGGATTTTTCTCCCAAAAAAAGTACCTTTTGAAAATTTCGATTTTAATGGAAGTAAAAAAATTTTACTTCGGTACTTTTTCTATCTCCTGTAATAATTTAAAATAGAGCATTTTGGTTCTGTATTTGGTATTGTATCTCCTAAAATATTGGTCATAGAAATGTTAGACATATGTTTGATTTTCCTGCCAAAAAAAAAAATCTGAAAAAGTACCTTTTGGAAATTGCAATTTTAATGAGGTAAAATGGGCAACAAATTGTACGTTGGTACTTTTTCTATAGAAAATGAGAAAGAAAAAATATTCTGATAAATGTACTTTTTCAAATGTTTTGATTCTAAGAGGGTAAAAAAATCTACTTTGGTACTTTTTCGATCTCCTGAAATAATGGTCATAATAACTTTATTTTTGGAATATAGAATCCTTTCTTGGATTTTCCTCCAGAAAAAAAGTACCTTTTGAAAATTTCGATTTTAATGGAGGTAAAAAAAATTTTTTTTTTCGATTTTCTATCTCCTATAATAATTTAGAATGAAGAATCATACAGAGAACAAAAAATCTGATAAATGTACTTTTTAAAAAGTTTTGAAGTACTTTGGTACTTTTTCAATTTCCTGAAATAATGGTCATAATAACATAATCCTCTGTTGGATTTTTTTGCCAAAAAAGAAAAAAACTTTCTGGAAAAAGTACCTTTTGAAATTTTCAATTTAGTACTGTAAAATTCTAAGAGGGTAAAAAATGTGCTTGGTTACTTTTTCGATCTCCTGAAATAATGATCGTAAAAACTTATTTTTTTGGAATATGGGATCCTCTGTTGGATTTTCCTGCCGAAAACAAAAACTTTTTGAAAAAAGTACCTTTTGGAAATTCCAATTTTAATAGGGTGAAAAGGGTAACAAATTGTGCTTCCGTACTTTTTCTATGTCCTGTAATAATTTAGAATGAAAAATCGTATAGCGAAAAAAAAATTCCCGGTAAATATAATTTTTCAAAAGTTTCGATTCTAAAAGGGGAAAAAATTGTAATGGTACTTTTTCGATCTCCTAAAATAATGGTCGTAAAAATTAAATTTTTATACCCTACGCCACTCTGTGGTACAGAGTATAATGAGTTTGTGCTGATGTTTGTAACTATCCGAAATATTGGTCCTACACTTAAAGAAAAAGCTTCATTATATTTATGAAAACTGTCATAAATATAATGAAAATCTTCATTAAAGTTCGTCCAATGTAACTGTTTCATAAATGCAATGAAACAGTTTCATAATTGTTCATAGGGTCAATATTAACGAAATTTTTCATTATGTTTATGAAAGATTTCATAAATATAATGAAACAAGTTTCATAATCCATTATAAAACTCTTATGATTATGAATGCTTCATAAATAAAAATGCTTCATAATGAAAAATTTCATAGATTTATTTTATTTTTTTTTTCTTAAATATTTGATAATATTTGGAGTATTTTTGAACCACTTCATTGGCACTATGGAATAGTTCCATATTTTTAACGAAATAATTAAAAAATGAATATTATTTTTATAAAATATTTCCTAGTATTAATGAAATATTTCATAATAGATATGAAACAGTTACATTGGACGAACTTTAATGACAATTTTCATTATATTTATGAAAAAGTTTCGTAGTATTTATGAAATGTTTCATTACTAAAGCAAATGCATATTTTTTTTTTAGAAATAAAATTTATGATATTTACATTGGAAGAACTAAAATAAGGAATAAAAATTTTAGAAATTGTTTCAGGAGCTATAATTGTTTTGCCCAAATTTCTTAATCATATTACAAAAAATCGTATGATGCGTTAATGATTTTTTTATGAAATCATAAAATTTGATGAAGTGTATTTCATAGACTTTTTTTATGAAAGTTTCATAAATATAATGAAATGTTATGACAAAAATATTTATGAAACCATATCATAAATATTATGAAGCATTTTTCTCTGAGTGGAGACCCACCTTTAAGTATACCGATCGACTCAGAATCACTTTCTGAGACGATTTAACGATAGCACGATACAGGTCGTAATTATCAATCGATTTGACTGAAATTTAAAACTTAAACTTCGTTTGGCCAAAGGACGAAGCCTATTGAAATTGGAAATAATCGGTCAATGTGTAGACCTAGTCCCCATACGAAGGTCCGTTTTTTTTTGGCACAAATGACTCTAATAACCGCATTTTAGTAGGTATCGTTTAGAACTTGGCAGGTAAACATATTTTGCGTTCACAAAACCTCATTTCAAATTGTAAAGGAACCGGGCCAGTTCTTCTTGTAGTCCCCATACAAACCAAGCTCCCCATTATTCATATAAATCTCTCAAAAATTATGAAAATTGGAAATATTTCATCAAAATTTTGTTTTTAGGTGATAAGCGTGTGGTTTGGTGGTCTTATCAATTCTGAATATGTTTGGACTTATACCATATAAAAATTTCACCCGATATTCAGTAAAATCGGTCTATTGGCAAAAAAACTAAACAAATTTCACTCAAATTTTGTTTGTGTATGTTTTCTATACTAATTAATGATTTCTGTTAATTTTTTATATGAAATTAAAAATGGTGTAGTTGTAGAAGTTAAAATGGATGATAGTGATGGATATAATGGTTTATTAGTGTCGGCATTGATACGCAAAAAAATCTCCGATGAAGAAGCCATGAAATACAAAAATGCCGCTTTTCTATAATATTTTCTCTGTATATTTTTTTTTTTCAAGATTTAGATAAGCAATCTAAAATTAATGATGTTGTTGTATATCAAGTAGTAAAATAAAAAAGAAAAAAAAAAAAAACAGAACAGAGCGAGCTTATTTCTAAACATTTCATTATATGAAAGCTTTCTTGTACGTATTGAATAAGAAGAAAAAAAAATAGAAAATTACAATTTTTTTTTTTAGATTAAAAAATTCGTTATGCTAGAAATGGAAAGATGAAAAAAAAGAAGAGAAATCTAAATACGATATCGTTGTAGAATCTAAACCAACAAAACCAGCCACCATCATCTATCAAAAGCTTTTAATAGCAAATCCATACTTAAAGTATAAATAACAAAAAAAAATAAATAAAAAATTCAATTGTCTTTTGATTTAATAGTTTATTATTAAAATAAATAAGCATGAAATTAAACAAATCGGTAGAAAAAAAATTATAAAAATAATGCTAAACATGTTACAAATCATAATTTTTAAATAAATACTTTAAATATTTTCAACAAAGAAACCATACAAATTTATACCAAACAAAAGACTTAAGACACAAACGTTTTTTCAAAAACTACTTTGCTGTTAAACAAAAAACAAAAAGGAGGGAAAGCTAGGCAAAATTAGTGCATTTTAAAGGAAATTTTTATTAAACATATTTCTAAATTGATTTTTTTTTTTTTAATTTTTTGAAAAGAACAATGTATTAGAATTTGAGATTTTTGGGTTTTGGGTTTATCTAATTTGATATATTGGGTTTATCTAATTTGATATAATTGTATATAATTTTATATCATAAGTAGAGTTTTTCACGGAGTTTTTCCCAGGACGGGAATTCCCGTAAATTTTCGATCCTGAAATCCCGGGAAATAGAGCGGGAATTCCTGGGAATTGTCGTTTCTTTGAAATTGTTGATTTTTCGACTTCTATTGATTATTTTGTATGTGATTTTTTAGAGATTTTATTAAAATTCTTGATAATTGATGGCAGAAACGTACGCAGGGACCAGGAGGGCCCAAAAAGTATTCCAAGAAAGACCTTCTAACTAAAAAATGTCATAAAATCTGAGACTTACGAAATGAAAAATGTCTCACAATATCTAAATCTTCGATAGGATACAATTATCAGAGCCTGATAATTTTTTTTAGAAGCTGAGAAACTTTCTTTCTAAGACCTGTAAAAAATATTTATGTCTCTGGACATGATTCTTTTTAAATCGATAAATTGATATAAAATCTGTGTAAGGAATGACTCTGAAATTAACGGGTTTTTCTTCTAGAAACCAGAATTTTTAAATTTTTTTTAATAATTTTTTGGGTAAAGTTTCTTATAATTTTATTTTTTTGAAACATTTAATACTCAAATTCTGATTAATTTTTATTAAAAAATAAAAATTGTTTTATTTGACCTTTAAAATATTATATTTTGAGGATGTTTATTCTGGCTCGAGGTCATTATTTTCTTTACTAATTAAAACCATGATATTCTTCTAGCATAATTTTCTAGAAAATTATTTTTCTGTTTTAAATTTATTTATGTTGGTCATTTTTGCAAGACTTAATGTTTCGGACTTTGTCAGATTCCATTGTCAAGATTATTTAGCAAAAATAGAAACGATTTACTACAAAATAGCAAACGATTCTAATGACAAATCGTTTGTGCACAAACTAAAATATTAATACATATTCGCCTCTATCCACAATGGGAATTAGAAAGACGAAGAAATTGTACTATACTATTTAGTAAGGCAACGATTGTCAATAACCAACAAAAAAATGACCAACATAAATAAATTTAAAAAAAAAATTCTTGAAAATTATGCTATGAGAATATCAAGGTTTTAATTAGTAAAAAAATAATGACCTCGAGCCAGAATAAACATCCACAAAACTTAAAATACTTTTAAAAGACTTCGACATATTTTTACCGTTTTTTATAAAATCTGTGTAACAAAAATTGTTCTTTTTTCCCCGAAACTTATTTTTTTTAGGTACTAAATAAGATTTTTATGGTGTAAATAAACATTATAAATAGTGTAATCGCATTCAGAAGGCTTTTTATATAATTTTTTGACAAAAAATTTGGGTTTTTAGTTTTTGCGGGAATTCCCGGGATCCCGGGAAACTTGAAAATGAATCCCGCTTTCCCGGGAAATGAAAAAGTCCGGGAAAAGAAAAACTCTAATCATAAGATAAAATATATAGAATTTTGCATAAAATATTTTTATACCCTCCAACCACAGTATGGGGGTATACTCACTTTGTCATTCCGTGTGTAACGCATCGAAATATCGGTCTAGGACCCCATAAAGTATATATTTTATTGATCAGTGATCGATTCTAAGACATTCTAGCGATGTCCGTCCGTCCGTCCGTCCGTCTGTCCGTCTGTAGAGGACACGATACAGTCCAAAATAAAAGAGCTAGACTTCCGAAGTTTGGCACGAATATGTCTTATATTCCTAGGCAGGTTAAGTTCGGAAATGGGAAAAATCGGACAAAGGGGAAAAAAGTTCCCCCTTGGAGAACTAAACCAACCCAAGAAAAACCGCATTTTTTGCAGAGTTTTTTGTACTTTTGGTAAGCAAATGCAACATTCTTATCTCAGAAGAAGTTCAAAATCGCAAAGGGAAGGTGCCCCCTAACGTCTCCACCAACCCCCCCCCCCCCAAAAAAAAATACGCCCCTGGATTTTTTTTTTTTTACATTTTGGAGGGTATAAAAGATTCGGCACAGCCGAATGTAACACTCTCACTTGTTTTTATCTCATAATTTTCAAATTTATCCCAAGTTTTTTTTGGGAATTGCAAAAAAAAATTGCCAAAAAAAAAAATATTGTGTCCGGGACTTAGAAATTAAAAAAAAAAACAAAATTTAAAAAAAAAATTTCCTAAAACTTTGTTAATAAATTTTTACTTCAAAACGCAAAAAATGTACCAAAAATATTTGTTATCCAGAACTTAGAAAATATTACAAAACTTTTTCAGGACTTGTAAAATTTTTGGCTAATTTTTTTTTTTTTTTAAATCAATTTTAATGAAATTCTTAACTCCAAAACGAAAAAATTATCTGTGTCTGGAAATTTTAAAAAAAATTTCTCGGGACTTAGAAAACTTTTTTCCCCCTATTCGGAACCATATATATATATGTGTATCTCATCTTGTATGAGGTCAGACATGGAGTTGTATATCATATATTTATTTATTTAATATTGTATGAGGTCATTCATGGAGTCATATAAAATATTATATGCAACATCTAATTTAATAAAGCTTTATATACTGTATCTGGAGCAACACATCCCGAGTAAAAAAAGTTATATGACGCAATATTTAATTATATATCAACAGATATGCTTTTATGTAAATCCATATTAATTTTGATCCGAAAATGGGCGGATTGAATATTATACGATTGTATCAAATTCTATTATTTTTGATAAAATAATATCAAATTTGATTAAGTTTGATCCCAAAAATGGGTCTATCTAATTGTATTAAATCATATCTTATCTGTTAAAATTAGATACATTTTTATATAATTAGATGAAATCTGGTGAATTTTTTTGAAATTTTAAACGTGAAATTAGAAATTATTTTATCAGATTGGATACATTATCAATTAGAAGAGTTTTTATTGCATTCTTCGGAATTTTTTCGGGACTTAGCAAATTATTAAAAATTTGTCATTTTTTTTTTTTTTTTTTTTAATTGTTTTAAAGGGATTTAAAAATTCCAAAAAATGTTTGTGTCTTAGAAAATTTAAAACATTTTTTCGGAACTTAAAAATTTTTTTAAAAAATAAAATTTCTCCTAAAAACAATTTTCATAAAATTTTTTAGGACTTGAAAATTATTTAATTTTTTTTAATTGTCCGGGACTTAGAAAATTTTGAAATTTTTTTTCGGGATATAATTATAAATAAAATCATATATCTTTTTATCTGCCATATCTAAAAATTCCCGACCTTATATGTCATATCTTATTTCATATAGATCGGTATAAAAAAAGATATAAATATGTATGTTATCATATTAAAAAATAAGTAAAAATACAATGCTATATATAAACTTATATGTCCATATCAAAGTTCATGCATAACCATATATAAATATAAATAATTATATAATAGCATATATGATTATATCAGATCTTTTTTACTCGGGATGACTCGATATCCTTTTATATGGCACCATATTAAATTTTGGGTGTAAAACTTAATACAAGATACATTTACATATAATTATGTAAAGTACTGTGTATGGCCGCATATAAATATATGAAATAATATGTAAATAAAATATCTAAACTTTTTTAGTCGGGTATAGAAAAAATAATTTGATATAATTTTATAAAATTTTATATAAAGAAAATTCTGATATAATTACATATAATTTTATCAAATTATATAAAGTTTTATCTAATTTTATAAAATTATATCAAATTATATTTAATTTGATAGAGTTTTTTATATAATTAGATGAAGTTTTATATACTTTGATAAAAAATTATATCTAATTTGATAAAATTTTATTAAATTAGATACAATTTTATCTATATAAATAAAAATCAATTGTCGTTCGTTGGTAACAGCATCAGATGAGAACGGCTGGACCGATTTGGGCAATTTTTTTTTTGAAATGTTCGTCATAGTCCAACTTAGGTTTTTACGTTAAGAAAAATTGACCACGCCCACTTTTACGCCCACTTTTTTCGATTTATCTAAAATCGGAAAACGGCACCGAAAACAGCACCGGTTTGGGTAATTTTTTATTTACATGTTCGTAGTAACCCAATTTATGTTTCTACTGAAAGAAAAATCGACCACGCCCACTTCTACGCCCACCTTTTTAATTTATCTAAAATCTGAGAATGGCTGGACCGATTTGACAATTTTTTTTAAAATGAATTTTCATCATATTCCAATGTTTTATACGAAAAATGAAAGTGACTTCGCCCACTTTGGCTAGTTTTTGTTGAAAATGTTAGTCATAATTCAACTAAGGAGTGTAAAATTTCCCACGCCCACTTTTTTCTATGTATCGAAAAAACTATAACGGCTAGACCGATTTGGTTAGTCCGCAAAAGATTTTTAAGGACAGAAAAATTGTCCACGCCTACTTTTACTGGACCGAGTTGGTGAGATGCAAATACGATTTTAACGGTAAGGAAAGTTGTCCACCCACTGTTTTCTTCGATATATATTTTTCTCTATAGAAAAAAATATAGAATAATAAAATATAAATAAAACTCAAATGTAGTTCGTTGTTAATCGCAACACTTCAGAACGCCTGGATCGATTTGGCTAATTTTTTTGTTTTAAATGTTCGTAATAGTCCATATAATTGTTCGGAAAGAATAATTGTCCTCGCCCACTTTTTTCGATATATCTAAAATAATTTTTTTTTTTCTCTAATTTGATCTATTAAAAAAAAATATTTCTTAAAAGATACCGCTTAAACTTGGTACAAATGATTTCAAATCCTTGGGTATTGTTAACATATGTACAATTTTACCTTACCACACAAATTTTAACGACCACTTTTGTGTTGACAAAATTTGAACTTTTTCAATTTGCCTGACCTTTGACAACTGAAATGGATTTTAGTCTGCTGATTCCGATTCTGTTATATAATTGTTTCTATCAGCTCGCGTTCGCAAGCAAATCGCTGTTAAAGAGTCGATAAAGTGCGTTTTTAACCAATTTTGCTTGGCTATAATTTCCAAAAAAAAATTTAGTGCCTCAGTTTTAATCACGATCTTAACTATATTGGATGCCAGAATTCCAAAACTGGCATTAGGTTTTTTCTGACAGCTTTAGTTTTCGAGTTATTAAAAAGGGCATAAATATTCAGACAAAATTAAAGAGGCCATAAATTTAAAAATTTTATTTTAGCGATATCTCAAAAACTAAAGACGACTCAGCAAAAGTAAGAGCAATTTTGAAATCAGCATATCGAACATACCTAAAATCGTCACTCACTTTTTGGATGTAAGACAAGTGTTGGTAAATATAGACTCCCAAACATGACAAAAATAGCCTGTTTTCAAAGTTTCCTTAGGCTATATCTCGAAAACTAGAGCTGACCCAAAAAAAACTGTAGCTAGATTTAAAATCAGCGTTCCCCTAATACCCAAAATTAGCTATCAGAACCCGGGCAAAAAAAGTGTTGCCCTGTGTTATAGTTCTAATTAAGTTTTTAAGGTATAAATGAGAAAAGTGTCCCGGAAAAATTGAAAATTCGGGAAAACTATAAAGGTTTGCTTAAACTTAAGACAATTACTCACGATAAGAACGATGGATATGCATAATTTTTTTTTCTGTTGTTCGTAATGACACTAAAGAAGTTTTTAATTTGTGTAGCTCGCAAAGTCGAAAACATGATAATTTTTTTTTTAGTTCCTAAAATATAATTTATAGATGATTATCTGCCTAATCGGGTCTTTAAAACCACGCCCACAAATTTTTATAGAATTCTGATCTTTTATTAGGGCCAGCAACGCTGGCCGAAATATTGGTCCCAGACCCACTTTTAAGTATTCCGATCGACTAAGAATCACTTTTTGAGTCGATTTAGCGATGTCCGTCCGTCCGTCTGTCTGTCTGTCCATGTAAATGGTGTAAACACGATACAGCTCGCAATTTGTGATCAATTGACTTGAAATTTGAAACTTAAGCCTCTTTTGGCCCATGGGCGAAGCTTATTGAAACTGGAAAAAATCGGTCCATATTAAGACCTAGCCTTCATACAAAGGTCCTCTTTAGTTTTGGCTCAAATGATATAGCCGCATTTTAATAGGTATATTTTCAAAATTTGGCAGGTAATCATGTTTCATCCACACAAATCATTATTCCGAATTTTAAAGAAATCGGACCAGTTCTTCTTGTAGCCCCAATACAAACCACCTTCCTGATTTTCACATAAATCTCTCAAATTTCATGAAAATAGAAAATATTTATTTAAAATTCTGCTTGTGTATGTTATACGCGTACTTAAAAAACCTTATCAAATCTGATTATCATCGGACCATTTTTGGACCATGTGAAAATTTCGCCCGATATTCAGTTGAAGCGGTTTATTGTCAATAAAAAGAAGCCTATTCCACTCAAATTTGATTTGTGAGTGCTTTTTACACTTATTAAAGATTTGACAAATATATAAATTTGATCCATTTTCCGGAAACTCTGGTGTAGGGTATTATATGGTCGGTATTGACCGACTATAATTTTCTTACTTGTTTTATTTAAGACCTAACACTCATATCTTTCAAACCAAAGAATAGAAAATCCGTTGTAAAACAACAAAGTTTTAATTTTTTCAAGTTTCAAAATTCGATTTCAAAATTTTGATTTTTTAACATACGAGTATGTGTTTACAAATAAAAAAAAATAAACGAAGTAATCGTGAAAAACTATGGTATTTCCGTACTCTGTGGACTCCAACCAACCCGAATTTTTATATTAAAACCCCTGTTTATTTTTTTTTCTTCAGTAGCACAGTGTTATTAGTAGGGATGAGATTTCCATTCAAATGCATATTTTTTTGTCGATAGTCTTAAAACAATATCGACCGATTATCTTTCCGAATCAAGAAATTTGCGTTAAAATGGCATCGATTTGTTTTTGCATATTTTGGTGAAAATGCATATTTTTGCATATTTTGGTTTTAAATGCATATTTTTTGCATATTTCCAACTTTTAAGTGCATATTTTGGCATATTTTGGCATAAATTAGCAAAAACACAAATTAAAATTTATTTGTTCCAAAAACTATTTTAAAAATTTATTTTGAAAATAAGAAATTTTTTTTCTTTTTTATTTTTTTTATAGATATTTTTAGTTTCTAAAAAAATCTTGCTTATATAAAGCAAGATTAATATTACTATTTAACACGGCGTTATTTTTATCTTTTTAAGAAGTTTTTTGTATGTAAACAAGATTTTTATTGCACTCATTTTATTTTTTAGTGTATATTTTTTGGTTTTTAAGTGTATATTTGAAATTTTTATCGCATATTTTTGATTTTTTAGTGCATGAAAATCTCATCCCTAGTTATTAGATACTAAAAAAATTTTCATAGAAAAAAATATTAGTCTCTTGAAAATTTTTCGTCTACCCGGCTAAAAATAAATGTGTATGTTCGTATATGCTTATATATAGATCTTTATATGATCATATATGACATATATGGAAACATATATGTGACCATATATGCAAGAAACGATCCCATATATGTGGCCGTATATAAAATATGTGCCATATATGATATCATATATAGAAACATATATGTTATCATAAAATGTTAAGTTTTAGTGCATGTGTATGAAAATATCAACCGGAATTACAAAACAAAAGTTTTGTAGGATTGAAATTATATTTTATTACCATATTTATACCTTAATACCGATTCGTATCAATAATTTAAAAAATATTGTTTCCTAGTTGCAAAATATTCTGATTAAAAAAGTTACTTTTACATAAAGAAAATGGAAAAGGTAAGTTTTAATTAGAATTTTAAATGAATTTAGAATTTTAAAATCATATCTATTATTTTTTCCAGTTCATCATCATAACAAGTATAAGCGTGTACATTTTATTCCAAAACAAGATCATATTGAAAAGGATCATATATATAGAGTGCTTTGATGTTTATCTCGTGCAACTTCGTGGAGAGGGCATATGCACCACCATTATGTTTTCACTGCGATTGCAATACTGCAAACTATTTTGAAATCCCTTAATGTCGCCATAACATATTGGAAATGATAGATCGTATAAGCAGTCCGAATAAGGTTAAGCTCACTCAACTTGGAGAAGAGGACATATGCACCACCAGAAATGTTATCACTACGATTCCAACACTATAAATTATTTTGAAATCCCTTACTGTAGAAAAATGGAAAGAACGTATAAGAAGTTTGAAGGCCGAGTTACTAGAAAATTCAACCATGCGGAGGGACGTTAAGCTCGCTTAACTTAGAGCAGAGGGCATATGCACGACCATAACTTTATCACTACGGTTCCAACACTACAAACTATTTTGAAATCGCTTACTATCGCCATAGCAAATCGAAATGAAAAGAACGATCAGTTTTAAGGTTGAGTAACGATTTGGGAAGGACAACGTTTTTATACAATTACAAGAAAGCTGTCTATAAGCGAAAGTGACAATCTGGCACATTGTCACCATGATGTAAGTAGAAATAGTTTTTATCCATATCCTTCAAATATTCTTACAAACATAACCCAGCAAGATAAAATACATATGTACTACTGAATATATTGCTTTTAATCAAAGTCTTAAGTAATTATTTGCTTGCTATGAATTTTGATGCGTGCATTTAGTAGTAGCAAGTTCTTTTTTGCTGGAATAAAAAAGAAATGTGTAATAATTTTTAATATTTTTTCAGATGGATTTCTGAAAGACAATATATCTTTCCTTAAAAAGCATTCCATAGTCTTTAGCATCCAATGGGCTTAAGCATCCCATGGTCTTAACAAAATACACTCCAACATGTATGTTTGTAACTAGCAGTATCTAGCCAATCTTTAAAGGTAGATGGTTGCTTCGTTAAATGACATCCGTGTTATCATTAACCTATTAGCACCAAATGCTATCGTTGGTAATACTTTAATACAATAAAAATTTTAGAAATATCTTAAATATTAATATTATTTTATATCCTTTTTTAGATTTTGACTATAAATATTGTAAAAAAGAGGCTTATACCATAACAAAAACGCTAAGTCTGAAGATAATCGGAATTAACACTAAAACAATAAAACACAATGGAAATCAACGTTCCTTTAATAAGCCCTTTGTTCGCATCTTTCGCAATTGATATCAATTGAAAAACTTGATATATAAGATCTTTTATGTTCAATTTATTTTGTTTACTATCAAAATGTATTCTCATATCTATAAGTTAAATTATTTATTTTTATATGGTCACCAAAAATGCAAACGATAGTAACTAAAAAATGAAAACCATCAAACTAAAGGGTTTCATTAAAATATATGAAAACACCAAAATTAATAAAAAAAATATTTTTATTTTAAAATTATATTTATGTAATACCGTTTGCAATTCTGGTGAATATATACATAATAATCTATTACATATAGTTTAAAATGAAAAAAATAAATAAAAAATATGAAAAATAATGTAAAACAAATTGAAAACAACATCATATATGATCCCATATATGATTCAATATATTATCCAATATATGATTCAATATATGATCTAATATATGATCACATATATTGGATCATATATGATCGTGTCTTATATAAGCGCCAATTTTGGAATATGGTCATATATAAGACCATATTTGATACTATATATGATACTGTATATGGTCTCATATATGATATCATATATGATAATATACAACATTTTTAGCCGGGTAGAGAAATTCTCAAATTATAAAACATTTTTCTGTATAGAAAATTTTTCCTATTCAAAGACATTTTTCGTAAAGAAAAATTATTTTTTTTTGTTGCATTGGAGACCTTCCTTTACACTTACTTACTACTGTTTTGAAAAAGGAAAAAAAAACACCTAACAAAACAAAAGACTTAAGAAACAAACTTGAAGTTTTTTTGTTAACAATCAACACTCAACAAAACCAAATGTTAAACTTTATTAACATTGTTGAAAATCAACAAGCAATTTTTTTTTTGTTTGTTAACAAACAATTACAAAGCATTTATGAATTTATAGCAAAAAGAAAAAAAATGTTGTATTATACATGTAACACTTTATGCATTCAGAATTTATAATAGACAATACAACAAAACAAAAAAAACTGAGGAAAATATGTTACGCCAAGAATTTTAGTTTCTTATCGTTTACAAACTTTATTTTTTTGTTTTGTTAAAATAAACATAAATCGTTTAAACACGATTTCACGATTTTTCATAAATATATACTAAAAAAAAACTCTATCATAGTTTTAAACAGAAACCAAACAAAAAAAATATATGCACGCATAAGTCATAACTATGCGTTTTGAATTTTTCTTTTTTTTTTTTAATAAAATTCAACAATATGATTTCTAAAGTTTGTGGAAAAATTTTATTTTTACATAAATTTTGATATTTTTCGATATTTTGTTTCTCAGAAGTTTGATGAACTAGAGTTTAAATATTAATGACAAACTTTTGCAGCAACATTTTTTAAATACTGATGACAAATTTAATTCAAGATTAAAATGAAATGAATTTTCTAGGAAATTTAAAATATGAAACATTCCACACCAAATGTCCCGCTACAGAAAAACATG
This sequence comes from Pegoplata infirma, assembly GCA_963921195.1. NCBI lineage: Eukaryota > Metazoa > Arthropoda > Insecta > Diptera > Anthomyiidae > Pegoplata > Pegoplata infirma. The sequence continues at coordinate 292,909,473 of OY992536.1, read as the reverse complement.
TGTCCCGTAAATTTCTGAATAGGTTGTTTGGATAGCCCTATATGTAACTAAGAAAATTGCGTTTTTGGTTTTTTAAATTTTCGAAAACTGGGCTTAGGAGGCGTGGTCAAATATTGGAAAAATGGTCAAATTTGTGGCGAGTTGCCTTGATTAAATATTTATCACATTAATACGGAATGCACCACAATGTCAAAAATTTACGTTCTTATATAGTTTTATATGGGCTATCGATTAAAATTTTTTGTTTTGGAAAATTTTCAGAACCCGTTCTGAAATTTTCCATTTTTTAAAAAAGTAAATTTATCAAAAATCCGGCCACTTTTTTTTTTTTTTTTATTTATTTTTTTAAAAGTTTAGATGTTTGTCCATCCACACAAAAAAAATCAGAAACACGTTCATCTTTTTTTTCGAGAAAATCGCATTTGAACTTTAAATTTCATAACAATTTTGTTATTTGCTTGTATTTCTTTGTTTTAAAGTTGCGAATGAGTAATATTAATTGCATAAATATTCGTCATACGCTCTGTTGACACTAGAAAATACAAGCAAATTACAAAATTGTTATGAAATTTAAAATTCAAATGCGATTTTCTCGAAAAAAAAGAAAAATACATTTCTGATTTTTTTTGTGCGGATGGACAAACATCTAAACTTTAAAAAAAAAATTTAAAAAAAAGAAAAAAAGTGGCCGGATTTTTGATAAATTGACTTTTTTAACAAATGGAAAATTTCAGAACGGGTTCTGAAAATTTTTCTAGGAAAAAAATTTATTCGATAGCCCATACGAAACTATATAAGAATGTAAATTTTTAAGATTGTGGTGCATTTCGTTTTAATGTGATAAATATTTAATCAAGGCAACTCGCCACAAATTTGACCATTTTTCCAATATTTGACCACGCCTCCTAAGCCCAGTTTTTGAAAAATTGAAAAACCGAAAACGCAATTTTCTAAGTTCCATATAGGGCTATCCATACAAGCTGTTCAGAAGTTTATGGTACACGTGTTTTTTTTTTCGCTGGACATTTGGTGTGGAATGCCTCATATGTAGAATCAATTTGGAGTTTTTATTAACTTTTTTTTAGTTTCCAAATTTTAATTCCAGGATCTATTCTAAAATTTGTGTTTTATGTCATTAAGTGTCATGTGTCATTGAATTAAACATTGACTTACTTCCCCATGTCGAAATAATTAAAAAAAAAAGGTTGGTGACTTTGCAAAATTAATTTCTTTCATTTATTCCTTTTCCTCACCGCAATTTTGTTAAAGTTTTAAATTTTATACATTTAATAGACAACTATTTATACCATCTGTTAACAAACATGAAAATAATAATAAATTAACCTGTCATTTTAAATGTTTTTCGTTTTTTTTTTGTTGTTACCACAACTTCTAACATAAATAAATGCATAAAATATTTTCATATTAATTTTTTTCACACACTCTTTTACGAGACGTAAATTCTAACAAGTCAAAACCCTTATTTAAAGTTCTATAAAATGCAAATTAATTTTAAAAGAACCGTTATAAGTAGAAAACGTTAACAAACATTTCAATTAAATTCCTTAACATCACCAACAAATTTAAAACACCAAGAAAATGTGTACAATCAGAAACTGAAACAAGTGCATTGTTTTTTTTTAATAGCTCAGAGTCAAAGTTCGAAAATTTTTTTACAATTTGAAAATTTTTCTGTACGAAAAGTGTCTCAGAATTTAAAAATTTTTCCGTACGAAAAATGTCTCAGAATATGAGAATTTTACTTTACGAAAAATATTTTAAAATTTCTAATTTCAGAATCTGAGAATTTTTCTAAGTGATAAATGTTTAACAATCAAAGAATTTTTCTAGTACAGTCAAACTCGCTTATAACGAACTCGGTTATAACAAATTCTTGGTTATAACGAACTAATTCCAAAGTCCAGACGTTTTGGCAACAATTTTCACACAAAATACTTCTTTTATAACGAACTCGGTTAAAGTGAATCCTCGGTTAAAACGAACTACTTATTATGGTCACACGGACACAATTTCATGTATATTTACTTTTTTATAACGAACTCCAATAAATATTTTGAAATGTGCCGCAATTATATTTACCAAACTCACAAAAGGATAGAAATTTTTGGTTATATTGTAATTTTGATAAATTGTATTTATATTTTTAATGTTTTCTTCTCAATAAGTAGTTTGCTTACAAAAAACGTTAAAATAAAATTGGAACTTTTTTTTGGAAATAAAACTAAGTTGATATAAAATATACCCCGCTTATAACGAACTTCGTTTATAACGAACTATTTTTACTGGTCCATTGGAGTTCGTTATAACCGGGTTCGACTGTACATACAAATTTTTGGTTTCCCCATTAGAATACTAATAATTTTATCAAAATTTCAATGTTCGAAAATTTTGTTTTTAAATCAACTTTAAACAATTTTCCTATGTTCGAAAATTAAAAAAATTTAACAAAAGTCAAAATAATTTATGATCAGGGAAACCAAAAATATGCTCTAAAAAACACGTTTTATGCGCTTAAAAAATGCCCCCAAAAACGGAAAATATGCTCTAAAAACAACAAAAATATGCTCTTAAAAAAATTATGTCCCCTTTTTTGCTGTATTTTTTTACAATTTTTTTAGAGAATAGACCCTCCAAATACCGTTATGTGCGACAGTTAGAGGGTTAAATATGTTCTACAAAAATATTTGCCTTAAGTTTGCTGAATCTAAAGAAAACTTAGTTTCATATGCCGATATGAAGCAAGAACAGGCCAAAGGGGAATCAATCGTCACATTTCCGTAATTATTGAAAAAAAGCATCCTTGTTGGATTAAAAATCTAAAAATAATTGTTGTCATAAAAAAATTGGAAAAGAATAATGTAAAAATTGAAAAAAATGATCTAAAAATGTAAAAATATGCTCTAAAAAGTGAAAAAATGCTCTAAAAATTTAAAATATGCTCTTATGCTAAAATATGCTCTTAAATCTAAAATATCCAAAAATATGCTCTTAAGGCTAAAATATGCAAAAATATGCTCTAACAAATCGATGCCAGATTTCTTAAAAACAGAAAATGAATGACACACTCAACCAAGATCTTTCTACTATCTCAGAGTGGGGTGGTATAGATATTATGGAATCGGAAACTTTTGATGTTCTGGGCATGAAAATACAGTGTGATGTCCGATGGAATAAGCATATTTTTTAAGTGTCGAAAGAAGCATTCAAGTGTCTTGGCTTTCTGAAAAGGTGTAAGAACTACTTTACCTCATCCGATCTCCGCACTATCTATTCCACCAACATTCGACCGAAAATGGAATACAACTCCCATATATGGGCAGGAGCTTCAGTGTCTATTCTGAATCTTCTGGACCGTGTGCAAAGGAGGGCGGTGAAGCTTATTAATGACAATAGCGTATCTAACTCTATTGATTCATTAGAGCATCTTCGGAATGTGGGTTGTCAGTGTAACAGTTCCATCGATATTACCATGGGAAATGTTCTGCTGAGATAAGCGAACTCATACCCCGAGCCCGTGTTTTTGTTCGTAACACTCGCTTATCAAAAAGAGATCATCCGTTTGTAATCGACTGTCCAGTTTTTCGCACAACGCATTACAGAGAGAATTCGTTTCTCAGTCGATTTATTCGTATGTGGAATAACCTCCCCGCAGAAGTCTTTCCTAACTCATTTAATCTAGAAAGGTTCAAGTCAAATATTCATAAACACTACTCCCTCTTTCCTCCCTCTCATACCTATTTTTCCTCATATCAACACAATGCACTGCATTCGTAGGGGGAATCCCCTGAGTGTTGGTTTAATATAAAAAAAAAATATATTCCATTGTCTAGACTATTTAGCAAATATAAAACCCTATACTACAGGTAGCAAATGGAATTTAAATGACAAATCGCTAATGTTCAAACAAATCAAGTAAGAAAATTATAGTCGGTCAAGACCGACCATATAATACCCTGCACCAGAGTTTACCGGAAAATGGGTCCCAAGTTCAAACATGGACTGATTAGATCTATATTTTCTCAAATCTATAATAAGTGTAATAAATAATAATGAGTGTTATTAATAAAAAGCACTCACAAATCAAATTTGAGTGGAATAGGCTTCTTTTTGTGGGCAATAAACCGCTTCAATAGAATATCGGGCGAAATTTTGACAAATGGTCCGATGATAATCAGATTTGGTAAGTTTATTAAAGTACGCGTTTAACATACACAAACAGAATTTTAATTAAATATTTTCTATTTTCATGAAATTTGAGAGATTTATGTAAAAATCGGGAAAGTGGTTTGTGTGGGGGCTACAAGAAGAACTGGTCCGATTTCTTTAAAATTCGGAATGGTGATTTGTGTGGATGAAACATGATTACCTGCTAAATTTCAAAAGGATACATATTAAAATGCTGCTATTAGAGTCAAAACTAAAGAGGACCTTTTTATGGGGCTAGGTCTAAATATGAACCGATGGCTTCGTCCTTGGGCCAAAAGAGGCTTAAGTTTCAAATTTCAAGTCAGTGGATTAAAAATTGTATCGTGTTTACACCGTTTACATGGACAGACAGACAGATGGACGGACGGACAGACATCGCTAAATCGACTCAAAATGTGATTCTAAGTCGATCGGTATACTTAAAAGTGGGTCTAGGACCAATATTTCGGGTAGTTACAAACATCAGCACAAACTCATTATACCCTGTACCACAGTGTGGTGTAGGGTATAAATATTAATACACATTCAACTCTACCCTCATTGAGAATTAAAAGAAGAAAATTGTACAATCTCTTAGTAAGATCACCATCGGCAAATAGGATTTTTATATTTGCTAAAGCTCCTATGACACTAGATTTTTTTTGTATTTTATTTTTTATTAATTGAAAGAATGAAACAGTAGAAGAAGAAATGAAAAAGAAACATAAAATAAACAAACAAATAGTGGTGATTACTTTCTTTTTAATAAAAACCCGCTGAATAAATTCAAAAAACCGCCAAAAACAAACAAAAAATCGCTTCATTTAATGAAAAACAGAAAAGTTGGCAACACTTAATATCATTAATGCATAAATGTCAAAAAAATATGTAAAATTTTTACATTTTTTTTGACATTCAGTCATTTGATAACCAAATTTATCGATAACACAAGAATAAAATTTGACATTTACTATTTTTTATTAGTATTATTTTACTCTTCACACTTGTTTAGATTTCCTATGGTGAAATATTTGCACTGTTCACATAAATTTCATCAATACAAAAAAAATGTGGTGTCATAGGAGCTTAAATAGACTTGACAATACAACCTGACAAATTCCGAAACACGTGTCGACTAAGTCTTGCAAAAATGACCAACATAAATTTAAAAGAGAAGAATAATATTCGTGAAAATTATTCTATGAGAATATCTTAGTTTCAATTAGTAAAGGAAATAATGACCTCGAGCTAGAAACAATTTTTTATTTTTTAATAAAAACTAATCAGAATTAGCCAAATTCAAATGACCGCTAAAAAATTGTTCTATGCTCAAAACTGTTTCAGATCTGAAAATTTTTCTGCACGACTATAAAATTAAACAATTTTTAACAACAAAATTACAACTTTTTTAACTCGATGAAACTTACAAGAAATTCTTGTGATTTTACTAGATTATTTTTTTTTCATTTCAAACCATTTGCCTTTTTTTTTTTTTAAAGAGTACATTCTTTTTAACTGCATATATGGAGTTTAAATTTATTCCAAACTCCTAACAGCCTACATAATTTTTCCAGTTACAAGAACAAACAACACCTACACACATGTCGCGCTATGAATAAAACACTCCGAAAAGAAAAAAAAATAACAAAGTTGAGGGCGTGTGTAAATTTCTTTGAAATGCGTTTGATGCATGAGAATGATTTTTCCGCTTTATAAATAAAAGAACAAAAAGAAAAAACAAGACAGAAAAAAGTAACGTGTAATAAGGCGTTTTTGAAAAGAAATTACAGAACGTCAAGTACTATAGACAGTCAACTCCAAAAAGAAACATAATTTTTAAAAATATTTTTAGTGGGTTTATTCTAGCTCGAGGTCATTATTTTCTTGACTAATTAAAACTATGATATTCTCATAGAATAATTTTAAAAAGAATTAGTTTTACATTAATGCATTTTATTTAAGTGTAAAATTAACTTTCACTTATGTGTAGTCTACCGTATTTTAATAAAAAGGCTAAAAGTGAAAGAATGAACGAAAAAAAATTGGCCGACATGTGCATATAAACTAAATTTGAAATGCAAGTTGTTAATTCTGCTGGTATTTGGATTTTGAAAAACAAACTGTTAAGAGGAGTTTGTTAACAGGCGCATGCGTAACCAAGTTTGATTTCGATTTCTTTGTCTGTTGTTCTAATATGGAATACTAAAATATTTCCTCTAAGGGTTGCTAAGGTTCATTCGGTGGTAGTTCAAACGTTATTCTCACGCTTTAAAGTCACACAATAATTAATTTTTAGAAAATGAATTTGCAATTTATTAGTTGAAACAAACGTTTTTTTTACCTTTTCAAGTGTTGTTTTTTAAGGAAGTTCAATTTATAAGGGTATGTACGTTAGGGGTTAATTTTAAAATTTATGGATTAATATTGAAATTAATTTCTATTTTTGTTATTTTTTTTTTGTTGTTTAAAGGTCCTTGACCAGGAAGTGAAAAATTAATGAATAAAATTTTTCTCAAGTTGATATAATAACAAATAAATAAAATAACAAATAAAACTATTTTTGCCCGTTCTTTCAACTCGAATTTAAAGTTGTTGGAATTTCGAAAACGAAAAACTTTAATTTTTTGTTCTCCCTTATTGAACATTTTCGAACATAAGAAAATCGTTTTGAGTTGATTTAATATCAAAGTAGACTATTTTTATACCCTCCACTCACTGATAGAGGGTATGTATAAGTTTGTCATTCCGTTTGTAACTCATCGAAATATCGGTCTGGGACCCCATAAAATATATATATTCATGATCCCCGACCGATTTTAAGACATTCTAGCGATATCCGTCTGTCTGTCTGTGGAAATAGTGATCACGGCCAAAATATTACACGGAGATGATTGAAACTTAACATATTTATTGGAAGTTCTCCCGAGAAGTTTGGTATTGCATTTGAGCGATATCGGTTCAGCGGTTCAAAAGTTATGAAAATGTAAGGACACCTCAAAATTTTTAGTATATTCAACATAACCTTAAAATACAAAATGCTTCAATTCGGCTGCTGGTTGACATATGTCAACATAATTGAACACTAAATGGTATTTAAACAGGTACGAACATATTTTTTAACAAAAAAGAAAAAAATCGCGGATTTTTTTTTCAAAAGTAATTTCTTTTTAAAAAAAAGTTTTTTGCAATAATATTTTTGAAATTATGGAGGGTATCAATACATTCGGCAAGGCCGAATTTAACTTTTTCTACTTGTTAATAGTTTTTGGTTGGCTATTTGACGTTCGTGATCTTACTAAGAGATTGTACAATTTTCGTTTTCTAATTCTCAATGAGGGTAAAGTTGAATATGTATTAATATGTTTATTTGAATATTAGCGATTTGTCATTTATATTCCCTTTGCTACTTGTAGTATAATGTTTTTTTATATTTGCTAAATAGTCTTGACAATGGAATCTGACAAATTCCGAAACACGTGTCAAATAAGTCTTGCAAAAATCACCAAAATAAATAAATTTAAATCAGAAAAATAATTTTCTTAAAAATTATTCTATATGAATATCGTTGTTTTATGTAGTAAAGGAAATACTGACCTCGAGCTAGAATAAACCTACTCAAAATAAAAAATTTTCTTACTCTTTACCATTTCAAAAATTTTCGAATATAAAATATGGGTTTAATTTCATTTAATATCAAGTTACCTCAAATTTAAATTTTTTCAAATTTCGAAAAAGTTCAAAAGTTTTCCAACCTGCAAATGTAGATGAATTTGTTATGTTTTGTAACACTAATTAATAAAATAAAATTTTATTTTATAGATTTTTCTTAGTCTACAGCCATTTTAAGCACTAAATTGTTTTGTTTTATAATTTCGAAAATTTTCGAACATTAAAAAATTACATTAAATTAATTACATTGAAAAGATCGTGGTTTTTGTTACCCTTTACAAGTGTTACAAACTTAAAACTCACATTTTTTCTGATTTCGAAAATTTTCGAACATAGAAATTTTGATGGTTTGTTTATTTACATTCATGATGAACAAAGAAATTTTGATGATTTGTTTATTTTTACAGTACATTTATGATAAAACTTACATATTTTATTCGTTTTTCTAAGTCGTAAGACGTTATAAGCATTTTCGAACTAAATAAAATATTTAAATTACCCATGAAACTGTAAATTACATTGCGTTCAAGCTAAGAATAAGAATTTTTTAAAGTAATTTTTAAGTTTTGAAAATTTAAAAAAGTTTAAAACTCTTTATTATTTAAATACCGTAGTCGTTCGAAGAACGCATTAATTTTATACTTTTGTGTAAGTCTCACTCTTCGACCATTTTGAAAAATTTCGAACATAGGAAAATGGTTTTATTTTCATTTAATATCATAGCTAACTATTTTTACTACTTTTATTCAAGCGTAATGAACTCAAATTTAAAGTTTTTCAAATTTCGAAATAAGTTCGAAAATTTTCGAACTTACAAATTTTTAATAAATTTGTTATTTTTGCTACACTAGTTATTAAAATAACAATTTTTATTGATTTTTCTAAGTTTACAGCCATTTTAAGCATTAAATCATTTTGTTTTATAATTTCAAAAATTTTCGAAGATAAGAAAATTGGATAAAAATAATTAAAATGAAAAAAACATAGTTTTTGGTACTTTTTAAAAGTGTTTAGATAATATTTTCCAAATTATAAAAATTTTCGAACATAGAAATTTGGACGATTTGTTTAATTTTACACTATATTTATAATGAAACTTGCCGATTTTATAAGTTTTTTTAAGTCTTAAAACATTTTAAGCATTTTCGAACTAAAAAAATTAAAACTTACCATGAAACTGTAAATTAAATTGAAAAGAACGCAGTTTTTGGTACTTTTTACAAGAACTACAAACTAAAACTTGAATTTTTTCAAATTTTTCAAATTTTCGAACATAGAAATTTTGATTAAATTGTTATTTTTACACTACACTTTTGATGAAACTTACTTACTTTATTAGTTTTTCTAAGTATTAAGACGTTATAAGCATTTTCAAACTAAAAAAGAGTTAAAATTACGCATGAAACTGTAAATTACATTCAAGCTAAGTGTTAGAATTCTTTATAGAGATTTTTACATAAATTTTGCAAATTTAGAAAAATGTTTGAAACTCTTTAAAATTTAGAAACCGTGGTTGTTCGAAGAAGGCATTAATTTTATATTTTTGGTTAATTTCTCACTCTTCGACCATTTTGTAAGATTTCGAACATAAGAAAATTGTTTTAATTTCGTTGAATATCAAAGCTAACTATTTCTTCTACTTTAATTCAAGCGTAATGAACTCAAATTTAAAGTTTTTCAAATTTCGAAAAAAGTTCAAAAATTTTCGAACATAATTTTAATAAATTTTTTATTTTTTGCTACACTAGTTATTAAAATAACAATTTTTATAGATTTTTCTTAGTTTACAGCCGTTTTAAGCATTAAATCATTTTGTTTTATAATTTCGAAAATTTTCGAACATACAAATTTTAATAAATTTGTTATTTTTTTCTACACTAGTTATTAAAATAAAAATTTTTATAGCTTTTTCTAAGTCTACAACCATTTTTTAGCATTAAATTTGTTTAATAATTTCGAAAATTTTCGAAGATAAGACAATTGGATAAAATTAATTAAAATGAAAAGAACATTGTTTTTGATACTTTTTACAAGTGTTCAACTAACATTTTTCCAAATTTCAAAAATTTTCGAACATAGAAATTTGGATGATTTGTTTATTTGTACACTATATTTGATGAAGCTTGCAGATTTTATAAGTTTTTTTAAGTCTTAAAACATTTTAAGACTTTTCGAACTAAAAATGAAAACTAACCATGAAACTGTAAATTAAATTGAAAAGAACGCAGTTTTTGGTACTTTTCACAAGAACTACAAACTAAAACTTGATTTTTTTCAAATTTCGAAAATTTTCAAACATAGAAATTTTGATTAAGTTGTTATTTTTACACTACTTTATTAGTTTTTCTAAGTCTTTAGATGTTATAAGCATTTTCGAACTAAAAAAAGTTAAAATTACGCATGAAACTGTAAATTACATTCAAGCTAAGTGTTAGAATTTTTTATAGAAATTTTTACATAAATTTTGCAAATTTATAAAAATATTTGAAACTCTTTAGTATTTAGAAACTGTAGTTGTTCGAAGAAGGCATTAATTTTATACTTTTGGTTAATTTCTCACTCTTCGACCATTTTGTAAGATTTCGAACATAAGCAAATTGTTTTAATTTCGTTGAATATCAAAGCTAACTATTTCTTCTACTTTAATTCAAGCGTAATAAACTCAAATTTAAAGTTTTTCAAATTTCGAAAAAAGTTCGAAAATTTTCGAACATACAAATTTTGATGAATTTGTTATTTTTTGTTACACAAGGTTAGGTTAGGTTAGGTTGTAAGTGGCTGCTGACGTTTTACGTCAACACACGTAGACTCTGAGGTCCATTGTGATACCACGGGATCGTAATAGGTTTCCCTACTAGTCCCTGTCGTTAAACCAGTTTGAGCTTCTTATGAAACTCCTTAGATGTTGAATTTTGACATCCGACTAATCAGAAAGATCGTACAGCTCCCTAGATCCCAGTGAAGCAAGTCGCTGACCAGAAAGTGCCGGGCAATGGCAAATAAAGTGTTCGATAGTTTCCAACTCCTCTTCATCCATGCAACTTCGGCAAAAGTCATTCGACGGCACATTTAACCGCTCTGCGTGCTTCCCTATAAAACAGTGTCCGGTAATTATAGAAACCACCGTCGAAATCTCTCCTCTTGGAAGCGATATCAGCTCACTTGTGCGCCCCTGATTAAGAGAAGGCCAAATCAGTCGTGTTGTCTCACACGTCCATCCATTTGCCCATCTTTGATTAGTCTCCGTCGCTGAACAAAGCCGTAGGTTTTGCTTGCAAGTTTCTAGAGGGATACCAACACATTCCAATTCTGTTGGAACCTGTAAGGTAGTTCCTAGTCTTGCAAGCTCATCGGCTTTGCAATTCCCTGGAATGTCTCTGTTTTTGGTACTTTTTACATGTGTTTAACTAACATTTTTCCAAATTTTCCAAATTTTCGAACATAGAAATTTTGATGATTTGTTTATATTTTTACTACATTTATGATAAAACTTACAGATTTTAAAAGGTTTTTTAAGTCTTAAGATATTAAAAGCATTTTCGAACTTAAAAATTAAAATTAGCCATGAAACTGTTAATTAAATTGAAAAGAACAAAGTTTTTGGTACTTTTTGCAAGTGTTACAAACTTATAACTTGCATTTTTCCAAATTTCGAAAAGTTTCGAACATAGAAATTTAGATGATTTCTTTTTTTACACTTATGATGAAACTCACATTTTTTTTATTAATTTTTCTAAGTCTTAAGATATGTTAAGCATTTTCGAAATTACATTCAAGTATAAGATAAGAATTTTTTATAGTAATTTTTACATAAATTTTGTAAATTTGAAACTTTATAATATTGAGAAATCTTAGCCGTTTAAAGAACGCATTAATTTTATACTTTTGTGTCTTGTCGACTCTAAAGTTCAATCAGTTACAGCATTTTTTAAAAATGTTGCAATTTGTTTCTAAACTATTTCATAAAGTGTTTTTTTTTTTAATTAAATTTTTCAATTAAATTTAAACTTTAAAAAGAAAACTATTTGGACGACAACATACCAAACAAATTTATCAATTAAAATTTATTCATTATCAAGTGATTTATGATCAAGACATTTTGAAGGCAATTAAAAACTAAACTCTGATCAGAACTAAACGAAACTACAAGAACACAATTTAATAGATTTAAAAAAAAATGTTTAAAAATGTGTGTTAAATTTTTTTGATTTGATTTCGTTAAAGTAAAAATGCTTAAAGTAAGACGTGAAATAATTCTATGCAATTATTGCAACAATGAAAAAATGAATGAACAAAAAACAATTGAAATATTCTGCATTGAAAATCATGCATCCAACAAACAGCTAAACCAATGATGAAGATTATTTTTTTTTACTAGATCAAATTGCAAAAAAAAGAATCAACATTTTGTAAAACAGTGGAATATTACAATAGGAGGACATTTTCTAAGTCATATGCTGAAGATTTTATTAATTCTATTCAAAACCAATTTTAAGATTTTCGATTCCATTTTTTTTTGTTTTTTCCCTACACTCAAAGAAAAAGATTCTTCATATCGATGAAAAGCTACATTAATATGATGAAATGTTGCATCAATTTTGGTTCAATGTAACGTGTTATCAATATTATGAAGCGGTGTCATCAATAACAAAAATTTATTTTTATTTCAAAAATATGAAAAAAAGAAAAAAATAATTTTATTTTTTCATTATCGATGAAAAGCTACATTAATATGATGAAATGTTGCATCAATTTTGGTTCAATGTAACGTGTCATCAATATTATGAATCGGTGTCATCAATATGATGAAGTTTGTCATAAATAACAAAAACTTATTTTTATTTCAAAAATATGAAAAAAAAAATAAATTTATTTTGATTTTGGTGCTTTAATTTTAATGACATATTTCATCATATTGATGAAAAGCTTAATCAATATAATGAAATTTGTCATTAAGATTGATGACAGCAAGTGATGTAATCGTTTCATCACTGTAATAAAAAACACTTTCTTTGAAAGTACTGCTCTTAAATCCCTAAAATCCATCGCTTTCCCCTTTAATAAACAGTTCACTGTAACTACTCTAGTATACATATATGATAAACGACATTGTCACTTATGCATGTATATGACCACAATTTAAAAGAAAAAATATTCTTTATGCCAGTAAAAAAAAAATAAAAAATAAAAAATCTATTGTTACTTTAAAAAAAAGAAGAAAAAAAAAGTTAAAGATTATAAACGTATGCTGTCGTCTTTTAAATAATATTCAATAAATCAGCACTTTTGATGTTTAAGAATAGCATCATCTCCATCTAGTATGTATAAAGTAAAACTAACTTCCTCATCATCAACATCCATTCGACATCATCAAAACATCATCGAAAGCTTCTAAAGTTTCACCTACATGGGAGGTATGCCAAGGATAATAAATCTTAAAATTTAAAGTAAACTCGATTAAATGAAACTATAAGTTTTATAAAAAGAAGTACTCCCGAAGTAAATCACGATTAATTTGTGCTCGAATTTTTCGAAATAAATAAAAATTTCAATAATGTTCATATAAACTAGGGCTTCCAATCGGGATTGGTTTTTCTTAATCCCGGGATTCGGGATTGAAGAAAAATTTTCGGGATCCCGATTTCGGGATCCCGGGATTTTCGGGATATTTTGAATCCCGGGATTCACGGGATTTTTTTTGAAATTTTCGGGATTTTTCGGGATTTTCAAAAATTTTTAGTATTTTTTGTCACTTTAACAAATTCACGCGTTCGTAAAAATTAGCAAAGTTTTGCTGATGTTGTGAAAAAGGTCAGGATTCCTCCTGTGAAGAATATACGTTAGACTGCCCAGAAAAAAAGCGAAGTTTTTATTTTCTTGGGGGATACCTGCAAATTTTGTTCCTTTTTGTGCAAAAAAATTTCGGTTTTTTTTTGGGATTTTTAAAATAATATCTAGGGGTCGCGATCTCGCGTTTTATAACGATTTATTTTTTTGAGTTTTTTATTATTTTAAATTGTTAAATATGATTAATATGATAAAATATTAATAATTTCAGACAAAAAAAAAATTAAATTAAAAATTAAATATCGCTCATTCCATGAGATGTCTCCCAGCATCTAATCAAATGTTCCTTAATTTATTTGAAATTTTGCACACATGAACACTATGAAGCTACACTCAAAATAATCACTCTGTTAAATTACAGAGATACTCTGCTGAGCCAGCAGAAAATACCATAGATTTCCAACCAGCAAGATTTTTTGTTATTTTACAAAGAAAACTCAGTAAAATGGTTTGGACAAAAAAAAAAACTGTAAAAAAATATTAGTTAAATGGGATCACAATTTTACAGACAAATACTCTGTAATTTTACTTACATTTTTTTGCAACAATTTGTAAAATTATTTCGTCAAAAAACTGTAAGTTTACAGAATTATCTGTAAAATGTTAGTATGTGACCAGAAGTTTTTCAAAAACTTCTGAAATTTTTTTTTTTTTTATTTAATTTTGTCAAATTTATTTGATTTCAAACTTGAACACAAGAAATAATTGGTACACTCATAGAAATCCTACAGTATTCCTTACTAAAAAGTTGGTAGTTATTACTAATTGTTAGTATTAAAGGGCCCTACAACGCGTTAGTCAATTTTTACTAACGCAGTTATAAAAAAACGGTAAACAAATTTAAAAGCGTAAACCTATCCAAAATCGATTTTGAAAAATTTTTTAACAAAAAAAATTGTTTCAAAAATATATAATTATTGAGCTTGATAGCTGGCAATGATCTATTTCGGAAATTTAAAAAAAAAATATATATTTATTTTTTTTCAACGAAAATTTGCTAAGTGCGTTTGAAAAAAAAAAATATTCAAAAATGTAAATTTTACCATATTAGGTGTCAAAAATAATTTTCCAAATTTTTTAAAATTACTAACAAAAATTATTAAAAAATCGGTAAAAAATCAGTATTCAGTAAAGTTAAAAGTATTCCAATTTCAAAAAAATAACTAAATTTATACTGTAAAGCTAAATTTATACTGTAAAATACTAAAAAAGTAGTATAGTTAAAGTTATAACACTTTTACTGTATTTTTTACTGTAGGATTATTTTGAGTGTAACAAAAATAACAACATACATATTTATAATAAAAAAAACTTCTTGAAGTTGTCATTCCAACGGCGTTTTTAATTTTGTTTAATTTTGCGTGCATGAACTTCTCTGCGTCAAAACCATTAACAGTCTGACAAGCCATTAAAATTATTCTTTGCGCATTACGAATATTTTAATTTATTAAAGCTCTCATATTTAGTGACGCATTTAAGCGGTAGATGTTCACCGAGGTTTTCATAAATTAATAAATGACGATGTAAGCAGGGTCTATTTATAATTGTGTTTCCTATTGGTACTTTCATAAAATTTGAGAAAAAACTAAAATTGAAATGAGCCTGATTAAATGCATTTCCCACTTTAATGGTGCGCACTCGAAACGTTATATTTTGATTTCTTGTTAAAATTCACTTTTTAAGTGGCAACTTTAAGAATTCTTATTCATTTTCTTCGACTGTAATGTGCAAGAAGCATGGATAAGTAATAACTTGACACAAAATAAAGGAAAATGCCATCATTTAAATGCGCCCGCTCTAATGTTTCGCACGAGAATGTTTAACTTTGTAGAAATTATTTATAAACTCGCTAAATGTTCTCACGGGTTTTTTTTTCAAAAACTTCTCATGAGCGGGGTCATTCCAATAAACACTTTTTTAAAAGTAAAGGAAAATCGTTTAAAAATACATTGACCTTCTTATATATCGTTTTAATGCGCTTGATATGGCTTTTACACAACGGTCACTATTTGATTCCTGACCAATTTCACTTTCATTAATGTGAAAGTTGTGTTGACAATTGGGAAATGCCATCGTGTAAATTTTCCCGCTTTAATGCTTCCAAATTGTTATTTTATTTTTGTGAAAATTACGAGTTTTTTACGAGTACCTAAAAATTTTACACAACATCCTCGTAAAATTTGCCAGCTTTTATTGTAATTTAAGGCGCTTTTTAAAGAGGAGTTGAAATATTTGGAAGTTTTTTTGAAGAGATTTTTATTTGAAAACTGTATTACAGAGCGGTTAGTAAAATTACAGATAAAATTTAGTTTTTCGGTCACAAGAAAATACAAAGCATTTTCTTAAAATCTGTATTTCGGCGGATAACTTTGTCAAATATCTGTCAAAATGAGATTACAGTCATTTTACCGAATATTTAACAGAGTTATTATTTTGAGTGTATTAAAATAAATCAGTTGTTAGTTCCGAGAAAATCCGTGAATTCGCGAATATATTCGCGTTCGCGAATTCGTGGATTTTCGCGAAACTAAAAACGAATTTATTTTAATTGCTCCATAGTGTACCTGTGTGCGAAATTTCAAATAAATTAAAGAACATTTGATTAGATGCTGGGAGACATCTCATGGAATGAGCGATATTTAATTTTTAATTTATTTTTTTTTTGTCTGAAATTATTAATATTTTATCATATTAATCATATTTATCAATTTAAAATAATAAAAAACTCAAAAAAAATAAATCGTTATAAAACGCGAGATCGCGACCTCTAGATATTATTTTAAAAATCCCAAAAAAAAACCGAAATTTTTTTGCACAAAAAGGAACAAAATTCGCAGGTATCCCCCAAGAAAATAACAACTTTGTTTTTTTCTGGGCAGTCTAATATACGTATTCGGTTATCTTTCTTATCTTTCGTCGTGGCTCATCGTTATCAACTTTTAGTGAACGTGAGTTGAAAAATAAATTAATTTTCAAATTTTTGCATAAGTGATTAATTTTTTGCTAATTTTTTTATTTTTTTAAAATTTATTTGATTTTTTTTTTTAAATTTATTTGTTTTTTTTTTTTGCAAAAAAAAATATTGTTTAGGAATGTTTTTTTTTTTGGTAAAAAATGTGTTAGCGAGAGTAGAGTTTGCATGACTCACGCGTGAGCGTAAACGATAAGTGACTGATTCCATTATTGTTTGAGTGAGCGTGACTGAGTGTGAGTCAAAACCCACTTAAGGCCTCTACAGACGATTCAATATTATGCACAATCTGCACTTATTTTTTTTTAGTACAATATTTTATACAGTTTTTTATGTATGCCATTTGTGGGTAAACGTCAAAAATATTGTGCATAATATTGCTTCGTCTGAAGGTACCTTTACGCCTTTAAAAAAATGTTTTAGTAAAACATAAAATTAAAAAAAGTTTACAACTTAAGGAGTTAAGATGTGTCAAAAGCCATTTACGGCAATATTCTTCTTGTAAGAGTAAAAGGAATAAATATAAAAGCCCTTATGTCGAACCACCACTAGTTTTTAGAATTTCTTTACATTTCGCAAACATTTCACCTTTTTCTATAACAAAAACATGGTGCCTGACGGAACTTATGTCGATTTATTTTTATTTTGTTTCACAAAATTCATATCTTATTCAAATTATTTTAAAAAAATCTAAAAATAATAAAAAATATTGAAAAAAAATAAAAAAATCGGGATCCCGAAAATCCCGGGATTGAAAATCAGAAATCCCGAGATTCGGGATTTGCCTAATCCCGAAAATCCCGGGATTTCCGGGATCGGGATATCCCGATTGGAAGCCCTAATATAAACCACGATTCTTTATTTGAAAGCCCCGTTAGATGCAGTTTTGTAGATTTCATGCTAAATAAAGCAACGGTTTTTGAATTTTTATAGTTTTCGGACAAATCCATGGAAGAAGCATTTTCGTAGAATCTGAAATAAAGTTACTGGTGATAGATTTTAAAATCTATTACAGATTTTAAAATCTATCATGATTAAACATGCATGTTTAATTGGTTTTCGAAAAGACGTGATTTTTATCAAATTTTCTTATTAAAAACACATTCTATGCAATATTGAAGATTGTCGACGTTTTCGGAGTAAAAAAAATAAGAAAACTACGACTGAAGGGTTTCTGATGTGTTCGGGTTTAAAAAAACCTACCCCCAATGTGTTTTTGAAATGTTCGGACTTCACAATTTGCAGTTTTTGGATGAATTACAGGTCAATAGCAATGTTCCTTCAGCGACGAGGATGAAACGCGTTAGGTGATGTTGCCAAACAGTTGTATTTGCATAATGTCCATAACTGCAATTTCCGTCAGGTTCTCAAGTTCTACTTAGCCTAGTATTTGCTCGCGATGTCTGGCCAATGCGATATGTTCAAGTGTTTCATCCGTATTGGGTTCATCACATCCTCAAATTGGAATCAGTGATAAGTCCAATCGTTTTTGCGTGGAAAGCAATTAAGCAGTGTTCTGTGACCGCTGCCCTCCTGAGGTTTTAACGCGGCCAGATTATTTTGGTAATTCTAATTGTACTTACATATAAGGAAAGTATCTCAACCCTTATGAACCGATTTGCCTGAAACTTAAAATATATATAAAAGAGATGAATTTAAGGTTGGGGTGTCTCGGCTTATGGGCCATATCAGTGTTTAAAAATTTGTTGTTGTCCCCTTATGAAACAATGTGGAGCTTAGGGAAAATTTTCATAATTCCCGAACTAACAGGAATATCGTCTAGGGCAAAAATACGTATCGACTTAAATTTAATAATGATTATTTCGTATTCATATAGATATCGTAGGTATATTTCTTCATATAAATACTCCCCAAAATTTACACATTTTCATGGAAAAAGTATTTAACGAAGCCGAATCACATTTAGCGGGTCAAAGGGGAGGGAGAAAAACAGGATTTTTTTCGTTTTTTGAAGATTTTCCCCATTTCTTCAGAAGAAACTATGTAACGTCGCAAATTATCGTCATAATTACGACGCACATATTTCGTCCTATTTTCATAACATATTTTCATAATTATTACCAATTTTTCCTATATTAACACTCGTGTTATTTTTTTATAATAATTTAGTACAGTGTAAAACCAGCCACACTATCGTGTAGAGCACTCTTTTGCGTAGCACTCTCCACACCGGTCATAATGTTCTGGTTTGTGTGTTTGTTTATCTTTATAAATAACCGGTATATTTGAATATGAATTGTTCAGGTTTGTGTGTTTGTACACACTGCCTATACAATTAATATGAGTTGAGTGTTTTCTATGGGTGTGTGTGTGTTGGTTTACTCAAATGTACTGTAAAATCATTTGAATACGTTTCTGTATTTTAAACAAACTGACTATTGCACTTATAATTCCAATTAAGTTAATATTTGTTATGGAATAAGAAGATCAGTTTGGGTATTTGAAATTTGTCTCCATACTGGCATTGCACCTGGTCAGTATATACGTGACAATCTTGTTCTTTGCTCTTGAGTAAAGAACAAATATTTTAAGGAGCGACCAATCCTGGTTGTTCTAATATACCACAGCGGTCCTTGGACTGACTGTTCCCACAGCAACCTTCGGGCTGACTGTTCACACAGCAACCTTCGGGCTGACTGTTCCCACAGCAACCTTCGGGCTGACTGTTCACACAGCAACCTTCGGGCTGACTGTTCACACAGCAACCTTCGGGCTGACTGTTCACACAGCAACCTTCGGGCTGACTGTTCCCACAGCAACCTTCGGGCTGACTGTTCCCACAGCAACCTTCGGGCTGACTGTTCACACAGCAACCTTCGGGCTGACTGTTCACACAGCAACCTTCGGGCTGACTGTTCACACAGCAACCTTCGGGCTGACTGTTCACACAGCAACCTTCGGGCTGACTGTTCACACAGCAACCTTCGGGCTGACTGTTCACACAGCAACCTTCGGGCTGACTGTTCACACAGCAACCTTCGGGCTGACTGTTCACACAGCAACCTTCGGGCTGACTGTTCACACAGCAACCTTCGGGCTGACTGTTCACACAGCAACCTTCGGGTTGACTGTTCACACAGCAACCTTCGGGCTGACTGTTCACACAGCAACCTTTTGGTTGACTGTTCCCACAGCAACCTTCGGGCTGACTGTTCACACAGCAACCTTCGGGTTGACTGTTCACACAGCAACCTTCGGGCTGACTGTTCACACAGCAACCTTCAGGTTGACTGTTCACACAGCAACCTTCGGGTTGACTGTTCACACAGCAACCTTCGGTTTGACTGTTCCCACAGCAACCTTCGGGTTGACTGTTCACACAGCAACCTTCGGGCTGACTGTTCACACAGCAACCTTCGGGTTGACTGTTCCGACGAATCCACGACGAAGACGCCTTGCTAAAGCTACCATTACCGAAGTTGCCTTAGTCGAAGCCGAAGATCATCGAAGTTGCCACCGTCGAAGCTACCGTTGCCACTGCTAAAATCACCGAAGTTGCCATTATCAAAGTTACCACTCTGACATCGCCAGAGGTGATCCGAACCGATATTACCGAACTGGAAAATCCGAAAGTTGTCAACTCTTAAATCGTGCCTACAGCTAAAGCCGAAGCAGCTAAACACCCTGTTACTCCTGTCAAATCCGAAGTTGTGAAAGCCGAAGCAGCTTAACCCTGTTACTCCTGTAAAATCCGAAGTTGTGAAAGCCGAAGCAGCTAAACCCTGTTACTCCTGTCAAATCCGAAGTTGTTGAAGCCGAGGTTACCATCTTAGAAGTACGATTACGAGTTGTCATACATGAGAAATTATTGCTAATCATTATAATAATTCTAATTTATATAAATAAGAATTCAAATAAAGATATATTGTTGTTAAGCCCAAGAAGGGAAAATCCAACTGTGTTTTTATTACGAAAGGTTTGAGGGCCCTTACGTAGATCCTGGTACGACTAAGCAATCCCAGCCAATGAATAAAACCTCGTTACAACTATATAAAGATTTTACACAGGTCGAAAGGTTTTTTGAAGGCCTATCTAATGATATATAGGGCGTGTCCAAATTAGACTTCCTGAAGTACGTTATTGTCAAAAATGTATAATCGTTGGGGTAGTTTATGTGGAGACGTATACAAGTAGGACCGCCAAAATCATATATAATAATCTCTATTAAAATTAAGCTAACCCGTATTTTTTCGTTTGGCGAAATTCCTGCTAGTTCGGCTTTATACGGATTTTTCCGAAAGCCCTTATTTTTTTCATAAGGTGGCAACCCTTTTTTAAATTTGAGATTGGGCATTCCTCATTTCCATATTCAAGTTTCAGGACAATCGGTGGGTGCTCTGTGAAACCCCTTTCTTGTTAGTCCAACGTTTCTCCAATTTTTGTATGCCTTTCAAAAAATAGGATTTTTTGATGTCTATAAAACAAGCAAACAAATCAATAATTTCATCGTTGGAGCTAAATCTCTTTTCATCGAGCCATTTCTTTGGGTTTGGAAATAGTCACTGCGGGCTAAATCCGGAGGATATGGCTTATGAGGTACCAATTCGTATGTACACTCAAAATAATCACTCTGTTAAATTACAGAGATACTCTGCTGAGCCAGCAGAAAATACCATAGATTTCCAACCAGCAAGATTTTTTGTTATTTTACAAAGAAAACTCTGTTAAAAGATTTCGATAAAAAAAAAAATTTAGAATTATCTGTAAAATATTGATAAAACCGAAAAGAATTTTACCAAAAAAACTCTGTAAATTTACAAAGTTTAAGATAAATGCATTTTATGAGTTCAAAATTTTACAAAAAAAAAACTGTAAATTTACAAAGTTTTAGTTAAATTCATTTTATGAGTAAAAATTCTCTGCATCAAAAACATTAATAAAATTAAAATTAAAATATTGTTAAATTTGCGAGTTTTTAACAAGTAACTCCAATTTTACACGTCGTCCTCGTAAAATTTACCAGTTTTTATTGTAATTTAAGACACTTTTTAAAGAGGGGTTTATCGGTCATATTTGGAAGTTTTTTGAAGTGATTTTTATTTTTACAGAGCAATAAATAAAATTACAAATGAAATTTAGTATTTTGGTTACAAGAAAAAAACAAAGTATTTTTCTAAAATCCGTATTTTAACAAAAAAAATGTTTATTATCTGTAAAATAGAGATTACAAAGTAAAAAGTAAAATTACAGATAAAATTTTGTTTTTCGGTCACAAGAAAATACAAAGTATTTTCTTAGAATTTGTATTTCGACAGATAACTTTGTCAAATATCTGTCGAATTGAGATTACAGTCATTTTACAGAGTATTTAACAGAGTAATTATTTTGAGTGTAATTTTGCCATGGAAACACACGTGTACACCCGTGCATTATCTTGATAAAAAATAACTTTTTTCTTGGCCATATGGCGTCGTTTTTATTTTTAATCCTCGTTAAATCGGTCCAATGAGTTGGCATAATATTCGCCGTTAATTGTTTTCCCTTTTGAAGGGAATCGATGTGGATTATCCAGCGGGCTGACAAACTTACCTTGGCCTTTTTCAGAACCGGTTCACCCAGACAACCCCATTGTTTAGACTGCTGATTGGTCTCCGGAGTGTTGTAATGGACGCCGCAAAAAACTCATTCGAATTGCGGTTAAAAAACACCAAACAATCTTTTGAAGTTGTTGCACGATTACGTTTATGGTTAATTGAAAGCAAACGCGGCACCCATCCTGCAAACAGCTTTTTAAAACCCAACTGATCATTTAAACTTGAAATCACATTGCCATATGAAATGCCTAGGGCATTAACAATATCACACACTTTTACTCTTCGATCGGCCAACTCTATTTCGTGGATATTTTGGCCGTCCAAAACAGCGTCATTTGTACTTGTGCGACCACAACGAAAGTCAGTAAACCAATTTTTATACCCTCCAACCACAGTATGGGGGCATACTCACTTTGTCATTCCATTTGTAACGCATCGAAATATCGGTCGGGGAATCCATAAAGTATATATATTATTGATCCATGATTGATTCTAAGACATTCTATGAGTGTCCGTCTGTCTGTCTGTAGATAACAAGATGCAGTCCAAAATACGTTTTTTTTCCGCAATGATGTTTAATAAGCTCAAAATTCACCTTTTTCCATTTTAAAAAAATCCACAATTTAACAGTAGTCTATTAACAAGTGGTACTTGATAAGAACAGTGTTGCATTTCATATAACTACGAGGTAAGTTCGAACAGTCACGGAATTATTGATCCGCCCTCGTAATTTCCTCCATACTTACATTGCTGAAGGCACCTTCTATATCCTAAAAAGCGGCTAATATAAAATTATAATCACAATGGACCTCAGAGTCTACGTGTGTTGACGTAAAACGTCAGCAGCCACTTACAACCTATAATCACTCAAAAAATTATGTTAGTAAAATCAACTGAAAATATCAGTTAAAATAACTACTTTGTAAGTTGTTTTGGGGTCAACTACTTTTTTAGTTAAATTAACTAACAATGTCAGTTATTTTAACTGACAAAAAACAACTGACTTATGCAGGGCCGGATTACCCTTAAGGCAAAGTAGGCAACTGCCTAGGGGCCCCGCATCAGCTAGGGGCCCCGAAACAGCTACGGGGCCCCTATTTTTTTTTAATGCACGGGGCACCTAGCTTTTTTTTAATTATTACTTGGTAAAAATGCGCCCACGTATTTCTTTGACTGAAAATTATTACTTGGTAAAAAATATCAGTGTAAACATGGAAGAATAAATAGGGAAATGCTAACAATTATTCTTTTCACAGCGATGAGTCTTTTGTTGGTAAAATTTTCAAAGAAGAAAAGCTAGGGGTCCCTACCTTTTTTTTAATTATTACTTGGTAAAAAAATGCGCCTACGTATTTCTTTGACTGAAAAGTATTAGAGGTCCACGGGGCCCTAGCTTTTTTATACCCTCCACTTAGTGATAAAGGGTATATATAAGTTTGTCATTCCGTTTGTAACTCATTGAAATATCGGTATGGGACCCCATAAAGTATATATATTCATGATGCCCGATCGATTTTAAGACATTCTAGCGATGTCCGTCTGTCTGTCTGTGGAAAATGCTATCACGGACAAAATATTGCACAAAGATGACTGAAACTTAACGTATATATTGGAAGTTCTCCCGAGAAGTTTGGTATTGCATTTGAGCGATATCGGTTCAGCGGTTCAAAAGTTATGAACGAAAATGTAAGCACACCTCAAAAATTTCAGTACATTCAACATAACCTTAAAATACATAATGCTTTCATTCGGCTTCTGGTTGATACATGTGAACATAATTGAACACCAGATGTTATTTAAACAAGTACGAACATATTTTTTTGACAAAAAAATAAAAAAATCGCGGAATTTTTTTTTACCAACATTTTTTTTAGCGGAAATTTTTTTTTCAATTGAAGGGCTTATTGTAAAAACTCGATAAGCAACATTTAATTTTATGTTGGTTTTTGCCTTAAAAATATTGAAACAATGATAAAAAATATATCTTTTGAAGAACTTTAATACTCAAGATACTTGTACGAAGGGATTAAACAAAACTTCTGAAAAAAATCTTTCAACGGAACATCAGGAGAAGGCGAAAAACTCAAAAAAAAAATGTTGCTTATCAAGTTCTTGCAATAAGCCCTTAAATTTTTTTTTTTTCAAAAGTAATTTCCTTTTAAATAAATTTTTTTGCAATAATCTTTTTGAAATTGTGAAGGGTATCACTACATTCGGCAAGGCCGAATTTAACTTTTTTACTTGTTTTAATTATTACTTGCTAAAAAAATGCGGCCACGTATTTCTTTGACTGAAAATTATTACTTGGTAAAAAATACCAGTGTAAACATGGAAGAATAAATAGGGAAGTGCTAACAATTATTCCTTTCACACCGATGAGTATTTTGTTGGTACAATTTTCAAAGAAGAAAAGCTAGGGGCCCCTAGCTTTTAATTTTTTTTTTTTTTATTTTAATTTTATTTTATTTTATTTTAATTTTATTTTATTTTATTTTATTTTATTTGTTGAATTTATTGGTTTAACCGAAAAGTGGTAAAAATTACCTTCGTGTCGTGGTAGCATAACAGATCAAGGCCTCTGGTGGGAATCAAACACTCTTCCTATTTTACCCCTTTTTGAGTTCTTTTATGGCCTTCTTAGAAGCAATTTTTTAAAATACTTTTTCTTAAAAAAGGCTTTCAGGAAATGTAACATTACTTCTAAGAAGGAAAAGAGAATTCCAGAAAGGGGTAAACTACTCACAAAAAACAGCGTAATTTAGAAAATATCTACATTGTGCTTGGAAAATTTTTGTTTTTTTTTATTTTTTTGGAATTATAAAAAGTCTGAAGGGGCCCCGAGACATGCATTGCCTAGGGGCCCCGACATGGCTAATCCGGCCCTGGACTTATGTAGTAAAAACTACTAACATTTGTAGTCAAAACAACTAAAATGTAGTAAAAATAAAATAATCAATATATATTTTTTTTTTTGAAAAAATTTTTCAGAAAAAAAATTGAAGACCAAATCTCTTCCAAGTTTTTTTTTTTTTTAAAAAGTTATGAAAAATAAAAAAAAACGAAAATTTATTTTTTGGAAAAATACTTCGAAAATTTTTCAGATATAAAAAAATAAAATTAACTACTTTAAATAACTGTTACTACAGCACAGTACTTTTTTGTTAGTTGTTCAAAAAAACTACTTAAAATAACTAACAGAAATAGTTGTTTGATATTTTTCATACAAAAACAACTGACTTTGTAGTTGAAAACAACTAACTACTGTAAAATATACAAACAACTTACATGTAGTAACTTACATAATTTTATGAGTTATCCAGAGAACTTTCTTTTCAGTTTCTATCGACTTTTCCTCCTAATAAGCATGTTGCGAAGTCAACAAAAAGTTTAGGTGGAAACTTTTGGTCGACTTCTCTCTTGTATAAAGCTCCAGATTTCTTTTCAAGGTTTAAAAAAGGAAGGCTGGTAGACTAATAGGTCGATTATTCTTTGCAGTTGCGTGGTTAATTTTACTGCATTTCGGTATGAAGACTACTTTCGATTTCCTCCAAGATTTGTGTAAACACACTTTAAAAACTTCCTTTAAGGAAAGAATTCTTTCGCCAGCAGTATGTTGAAGCATTTCCAGAATAATGTCATCTGGCCCTGTCATAAGGCTCGAACGATTTGGCTGCCCATTGTATCCACTCATCACATAACATATTGTGGGGAATAATCGACCTGTAAATTTGAATCTCCATTAAAGATTGTCCCGTGCATCCTGAAAAATGTGTTGTAAGAAAAACATCCAATGTTTCCGTTGCATTCTCTGGCCATGTGATTATTTTATATTATGAACAAATTTAGCAATCTTCAATCCAACTATAATTATCTCAAAAACTACGAAAAAATTTCACTTTTCGAAATTGAAATAATCAAATCAGATTTTTCCAATCGAACCAATCGATTGTAATCTTATAAGACCACTAATGACATGTTTCCAAAATCCTTAGATCTAGTTAAAAGCTTTAAAGGATTTGAATTTATTGCTCCTCTTAGAACTCCGAAGAAATATAGGTTAGGTTATTATTAGAAATATAAGTTTGGTCGTTAGCGGGCGGTGCAAATTAAACACTTTCAAAGTCATTGCGAAGCTTTTCAATATCCAAAGTACCGAAACGTATCTGACCGGTAATGGATCGGCGACTCCTTGCCACCGCTAGGCAGTGACAAAGTATGTGTTCCATCGTTTTATCTACTCCTGGTGAAGCGCATCTTTTACAACTAGAGTCTGAAATTTGTTCAGTATTCTTAGCATGGATGCCGATAAGACAATGACCAGTTATTATCCCAGTCAGAGCTCGACATTCCCTTCTCGTAAGTGATAGTAGTAGATATTTAGTTTTCCTTTTGTGAGTTCGCCTGCCTTTTCATTACCCTGTGTCCTAGGTTGTTAGGATAGGTTGTAAGTGACTGCTGACGTTTTACGTCAGCACACGTAGACTCTGAAGTCGTCCATTGTGATACCACGTTGTGTCCTGATACCCATAATAAATTAACCTGGTTGTGTAGACACAACATCTGCAAGTTATCGTATCCGAAAAATTTAACAATTTCGAAATTGCAATAATCAAATCAGATTTTTTCAATCAAAACAATAAATTGTAATCTTATGAAACCACTTATGAAATATTTTTCAAATCTTAAGATCTATTAGAAAGTTTCAAAGAATTTGAATTTATTCCTCCTCTTAGAATACCATCCCTTATTTAACTCTTCTTATTCAACTAAGTATTCACAGATTTTTTTTTTTTTTCTTTTCAAAGTCGAGAGAGTTTTCATGAATGTTTTTAAATGTTAAATAAACAATCAATGATTTTTGTATTAATTTAACGAAATAAGTATAATAAAAAAAAAATCAGAAATTGTTGACGCTGCATCCATGTTGTATGTGGTGGAATTGGAGACACATTCACATCATTCTTAACATCGTATCAGCAGCTAGAGCGTCATAGTCATTCACATCGAAGTCGTCATCGTCATTATTATTATTAAAATAACAGCATAGAAAAATACTCATCAACAACCACGTCAAACATCAACATTAACATCACATCAAATCGAATCATTCAACATCATTAATGTTTTTTCTTTTCTTAAAGTACGGAATAGAACAAAAAAAAAATCAACCATCTATCCAACCAACCAACCTACCGAGCAACAAACACAACCACCACCATTCATTCATTCAACTCTTGGAATGGATGGACCATACCAAAAATGTTGTTCTGTTCTTATGTTTTTTTCTTCATCTTCTTCGTCTTCTTTTCAGAATAAAAGCATCTGTCTATATAGGAAAAATAATAAAAAAAAAGTAGAAAAATAAGAAATAAGAATGCTTTTCCTAACAGCCGCTTTTTGTATCGCCACAATGCAGCGATAAACTCCCCTTGAAGACGTAGAATACAAAAAACACTATTTGATTGTTTTCAAGTTGAGGGAAAAAAACAGATCTTTAGAAAAAAAAAGCATTTGAAAGCTGCATCCGCTTAATGTCCCCTGAATGCGATTAGTTGCACATACGCCTCATTTTTTTCATATGAACTTTTTCTATTCTTCCTTTAGTAGTTGATGTTTTTATTGGGTTTTGTATTTTTTATTTTTTATTTAAAGACAATGAGTACTAACCATTTACCTCCTTAGTAAAAAAAAAACATTACAACATCGTTTTACACTGATCTGTAGTTATACGGTGGTAATTTCCAAGTTTAAACTTTGAACTAATAAAACCATGATTGATGGATTTTCGAATTCATAACATTTGGTTCAAAAGTTTCAACCTAAAGAAGCCATGATTGATGGTTTTTAAATTGAAAAAAAAAAAAATTGACTGAAAGTTTTGAATTAACTAGAGCTACTATTGAAGAGTTTTTGAAAGTAAAACAATAAAATCTAGACTTTTAAGGTTAGGTTAGGGGTGGTGGAGCTCACAATTTTAAGTTCCTAGCATATACCGACTAATGCACAGCTATAGCACACTTTCCTGAAACAACGATAATAAAACGCGTTAGTCCATGTTGCAAACAGTTTAATTGAGGAAAGGTCTATAACTGCGATTTCCTTCAGATTCTCAAGTTCCGCTGTGCTTAGTAATAGTGCGCGATGCCGGTCCAATGCGGGACATTTGCACAAGATATTTTCAACAGTTTTATCCGTATTCAATTTATTACATCTTCTACAATTAGAATCAGAGATACGACCAATCGTTTTTGCGTGGAAAGCAATTAGGCAGTGTAGATAGCGAGTTCTCCTTAGGTCGTAACGCGGCTAGATTATTCCGAGAATTCTGCTTGTACTCCTTTTGCTGTTTGCCTTGCAAATACACTGACAATCGCTTCTCGTTCTGTAGTCCTGAATCGGGGGTTGAATATGAACAAAAGTTCTGCACGCAGCTTTGCAAGTTCATCAACTTTCTGTATTTATAGCAACCCTGCAAAAAAAGTCATTACCACTTCCTAGTGGAGTGCTTTAAAACTATAAGAAATGTAATGAAATACAACAAAAATAACAAAAAACACAAGACAAAAACACACAAACATTCTTTTCTACTCCAAAATTCATAGTTATTCAGTTCATAACTCATCACCTTCCGCGACACTCCCATACAAATGTAAGTAGATATTCAGTAGATAAGAAGTACTCCGGGAAGTAGTTGGAAGTAGTTTGAAAACTCGGAGTACTTCTTATCTACTGAATATCTACTTACATTTGTATGGGAGTGTCGCGGAAGGTAATGAGTTAAGAGCTGAATATCAACTTTTTATGGAGTAGAAAAGAATGCCTTTGCGTTTTTTCCTTGTGTTTTTTGTTATTTTTGTTGTATTTCATTACATTTGTTATAGTTTTAAAGCACTCCAAATAGAAGTACTCCGCACATTTTTTGCTGGGAACTATTTCAGCCTTGAAAATGCTACAGTTCATAGGTAAATTAAAAGATTTATGTATATCACAGACGTCCGCAGTACATAGGTATTCGGGGAACGTTTAATAGATCCATGATTAATACCATTTTGAGATCAAACCATCGAATCCGAACTTCGAACTGAATAGAAGCACTATTGATGCGTTTTCGAAAACAAAACATTTGTTAACATATTCACAGACAGCTCCAAACAATTAATGGGAGTCGGTGCAGAATTTTCAACGTTCGACGGTCAAGGTCGAATGTAGCTTTCAAATGCTTCGACAACTTACAGATGGGTGCAAAGTCACAAAGGTGTTCAAGGCAGCGAGAGAGCGGACCAGCTCGCGAAACAATGTGCTGATGGTATTGGTACTTCTGTACATACAGATCCACCAATCCAAAACTTTAGATATCAACACCTCAGTGGCTTACAGATTTTGGGCATGATACAACCTGAAGAAAACTAACTAATTACTCTCACTTACCAGATGGAACTGCCGTACACTTACCGGTGTGATCACCGGTAATTGCCCTATAGGCTATAATAGAAAGAAAATATAACTTATTTCCGATGCCAGCTTTAGGAGGTGCAATAAACCTAGCACTGATGAACAAGTCGAACATATTTTTTGCCACTGTCCTGTTTTGGACAGAACCCGCATCCACATATTGGACAAGAAGTTTTCGCGAGCTTAGAAATGGTTTCGAATGTCGACCTAAAGCAAATAATACAATTCGCGATAAGGTTAGGTTAGGGGTGGTGGAGCCTAAAGTTCAGACTCCTCGCATAGACCGGCTGGTCCATAGCGATACCACAATTTCCTTCAGCGACGAGGATAAAACGCGTTAGTCCATGTTGCGAACAGTTTTAGTTGCGTAAGGTCCGTAGCGGCGATATCATCCAGATTCTCGATTTCTGCTTTACCTAGTATTCGCTCGCGGTGTCTGGCCAATGCGGGGCATTTGCACAGAATATGTTCAACTGTTTCATCTGTATTAGGTTCATCACATTTTCTACAATTGGCATCCGAGATAAGTCCCATAGTTTTCGCGTGAAAAGCAATTAGGCAGTGTCCTGTGACCACTCCCGTGAGTAAACGACAATCCTCTCTGTTAAGAGAGAGAAGGTAGCGAGTTTTCCCGAGGTCGTAATGCGGCCAGATTCTTCTGGTGATACTGCTCGTGCTTAGCTCTCTCCATTTCCTGTTTGCAATAGAAATGCAACGACAGTCACTTCTCGTCCTATAGTACTGAATCGGGGGCTCAATATGAACAAAAGTTCCTACGCCATCTGCTCCAAGCTTAGCGAGCTCATCAGCTTTCTCGTTCCCATCTACTCCCCTATGTCCAGGTACCCATACAAGAGATACGGTATTATTCCCGGATAGTTTCTGAAGATTCTCGTAACATTTAAAAACGACTTTTGATTTAATACAAAAGCTCATTAGAGCCTTTAGTGCAGCTTGACTGTCGACGTAAAAGTTTATCATTTTACCCGTTTCCCCAAGAAACTGTGAGGCTGCCTTATCTATAGCAACTATTTCAGCCTGGAAAATACTACAGTGTAAAGGTAATTTGAAAGACTTCTCTATATCACAAACGTCTGAAGTAAAACCGGCTCCAACTCCCGTCGATTGTTTGGAGCCGTCTGTGAAAATATTTATAGCGTCATTTGGAGCGCAACGCCAGTCCGACCAAAATTCTCGAGTCGGAAATTCAACTTTAAATTTCCGGTCGAAAAGTAATTTGGGCACTTTGTAGTCAGTGACAACATTTTCCAAATTGTCCATGCTACTGTGTCGCGATAAACACTAACGCGTTTTATTAACGTTGCTGAGGGAATATTGTGGTTTACACAGACATTTCGGATATCTCTATATCGTCTAATGTGATTCTGAGTATACTTAAAGGTGGGTCTAGGACCAATATTTCAGTTACAAATGTCAGCATAAAGTCATTATACCCTGTAACACAGAGTGATGTGACGAGACAACTTAACAAAGCACATATAGACTCTGAGGTTCGTTGCGATACCATGGGACTGTAATAGGTCCCCCTAATAGTCCCTGCCATTAAACCAATTTTAGCTCCTTATGAAACTCCTATGATATTGAATTTTGACATCCGACAATTCAGAAAGATTGTGCAGCTCCCTAGATTTCAGTGAAGCAAGTTTCTGGCTAGATATTGCCGGACATTGGCAGATAAAGTGTTCGATAGTTTCTAACTCCTCCTAATCCATGCAACTCCGGTAAAAATCGTTTGACGGCACATTTAACCGCTCTGCGTGTTTTCCTATAAGAATGTGTCCGATCACTAAAGCAACGACCGCGAAATCTCTTCTCTTGGAAGCGATATAAGATCACTTGTGCGCTTACGATTAATGTGTCATCCATGTGCCCATCTCCGATTAGTCTCCGTCGCGGAACAAAGCCGTGGATTTTGCTTGCAAGTTTCTACAGGCATACCAACACAGTTGGAACCTGTAAGGTTGTTCCCAGTCTGGCAAGCTCATCGGCAATGCAATTCCCTGAAATGTCTCTGTGCCCTGCGACCCATATGAGTCGTATGTCAAACTCCTTGGTTATCTCATTTAAACCAATCACTTTACAAAACAATGAACAATCGAATGCCTCCTAAATATCATGACTAACTTGTTTTCTTTCACCAAATTCGTGAATAGACCGACTTCCGAAAAAAAATTTTGCAGGTCCCCTGGAACTAACCGGAATCTACCATTTCTTTCCGTTGACTCACATATACTCAAAGGTATTTCTTTTGATCGCTTCTGTAGATGCAACCGGATATTGCAACTATATGGATGCAGAGTAGAGTTGCCAGACGGCCGGGAATGGCCTGGATTTTCCAGTTATTTTGGGTCTAGTCCAGTTTCCAGTTAAAAGAGAATTTTTCCAGCTAAAAAGAATTTCTTTATTTTTAACAATTTTTTATTAAATATGTATATTTTAAATTTTTTTAATACTTTTTGAATAAAACATAAATCAAATAGCTGCCTCGTTTGGCTACTTCAAAATGCGCTCTTTTTGCTAAATTTCAATTACTTTTTTCCAAGGTTGGCAATCGAAACGAATAACGGTATCGATATCGGTATTGGTATCGCTTTTATATTTATTTCGATATCGGTATCGGTTACGGTATTTGAGTTGAATCGGTTACGGTATTACCGATACCGAAACGTCAATACCGGTACGTACCGGTATTATCGAAAAAATGCTAAAAAAATAAAAAAAAAACGTATAAAAACTTTAAAAAAATTTGTAAAAACAAGTAGTAAAGTTAAATTCGTCATGGACGAATCCACAGTGCCCTTCTAAAGTGATAGTTAATTTTATAACGTGAATCAAATTAATAATTTTGATTAGAAATATATTATTTTGAGTAAAAAACGTTTTTTAGTCATTTTTGAAAAAAAAAAAAAAAAAAAATTGGCAACATTTTTTTTAGTGTAAATTTTTTTTCGAGTGTAATTATTATAAAAATTTTTGTGAGTGACAAGAATACTTTGAAAAATATTTTCCTGACTCATAAATTTTTTTTAAAGCTGGTTTAACGGTTTTTTCAACAAGTGAATTTAAGGTGAAACTAATCTGAAATTCACGGTATTCTTAATAACTTTTGAACCACTGGACCGATTTGGCTGAAATTCAAAACGAACTAGGCCAGGGGAACGGCAAATATATATGCCAAGCTTAAACATCCTCAGGATTGCCTTTCGAAAGTTAGCGTGTTTTTTATCTCGAAAATTCACGAAAAACCGTTGCCGAAATTCAGTATTTTGCTCATAATTTTTGAAGCACTGGACTGCTTTTGCTGGACATTTTCCTATGTCTTTAGTACAGAAATATAAGGCCGTATAGATTTCTACCTTTCTTTTTTGTTTGAGCTGAAAAGGGTCAAATAAGTTTCTATTGGGTGTCAAAATGACTCCATAAAAATATTTCCCTCCCGCATCGCGGTTAAAATAAGAACCTCAACAAATTACTTATTTCATTTTATTTCTAGGCAACCAAGTTTTTTGTTGGTGTTGTTGTATTTTGAAAAATGGGTATTCTCTGTCTAGACAAGATCACATTCAAAAATATTGCAAACAATTTTTTTCGCGAATTATGGGACCTTTATGGACGATTTCTACAAGTTAAGCCACTTCAAAAAATTATACTATGGTGGAAAACCTCCTGCTATTATTCCAAATGCCTTCCCCGAAGTCCTGTAAATATCAAAAAAATCCACATTATATAAAAATCTCCAAAAAAAACTACAGTATACAAAAGGGGTCCAGAAAGTTTCTATTGGGAGTCAAATGAATCCATAAAAATTTCGTGAAAATCAATAGTTTTCTTTTGCTCTCGCATCGCGGTTGAAGTATGACTTTTTTGAAATTTTTATTTAATTCACGATGTGGGTGCCAAAAGATTTTTTTTGTTTTTTATGAGACTTCGGTGAGGCATTTGGAGTACGATTTTTCATTTTCAAAAACCAAAAAATTTACAAATTTTTTATTATTTTTTTTTTTTAAACAGGTTTTTTAAGAAAAACCGTTTCAATACCGGTATGTACCGATACCGAAGGAAAAGGTTTTTGGATACCGGTATCCGATACCAAAACTGAGTTTCGGTATTGGTATTGGTACCGGTATTCAATTTAAAGGGTTTTGAAACGGATAACGGTATTGAAAAGGTATCGATTGCCAACATTGCTTTTTTCATTACCTTTTCAAGCATTTTGGGCAGTGTTGATTTCGGCACGAATGTTTTTCATGAGATCTTCGATGATCTGTGGGTTGTTTGGTGTACATTTTGCTTTTCAAATATTATCTGGGTTATTAAAAATGAGTAAATTAAATCTAAAGTAGGTTTATTTGACTGATATTGCATGAATAATTGTCAAATAAACCTACTTTAAGTATTATGAATAACCCTCTATATATTTAAGTCTCTATTCATAATAAATAATTAATCACTACAAGAATAAAATAGCAAATAACCCCACAAAAATAAGTCCTGAGGGGTCAAATCTGCAAATGAGGGCTAGTTATTGTTGACCTTTTTTGAAATCCACGTCCAAAACAAAAATATTTCACATTTGGAAATCGGTTGATTTGTTTTAAGTTATTAAAAAAAATCCAGTTATTTTTTCAAAATCCAGCTGAATTTTTTCAAATGTCCAGTTATTTGACGTCTAGTATCTGGCAACCCTAATGCAGAGTGCTTTATTATTTCAGCGTGGAAAAAACGCATGGCAATGGAAGAGATTTTAGAGACCTTTTGGTGAGTGGAAGCAAACAATTTGTGGGATTTTGATTCAAACAAGATCCCATAAACGCTAATCCCATAGTCAATGTAATTAAGTTGGCACTACTGTACGTTTGTTACGCCATTGTGCACTGAAAAAAAAGACATAACTAAATTTAGAGAAAAAATGTATTTAAAAATTTATCATGAATTTTCCTAAAATTTAGTTAAATTTAACTTAAAAATGAGAAATTTTCTTAACTATGAGAAAAAAAGTTTAGTTCATTTACTTATAATTAGTTCATAGTTTTCTTTAGATGGAATTTTTTAATATTAGGAAAAAATTCTTACTGCCAAAGAAATTTTCCACAAATCTAAGAAACGTATCTTTATTTTTAAGACAAATTTCCTAAAAAAACAATTTAGTTCAAGTTTAGTTAAAATTTACTAAAAAAAACATCATCATTCTTTGAATTGAAGAAGTGTACTTCTTAGAATTTAATTAATAACTTCTGAGAATTTAGTAAATAACTTCTTAGAATTTAGTTAACAATTCAAAATGGCGATATCTCGAAAACTAAGCGAGATAGAGCGAAACGGATGACCACAAAAGAAAGACCACAAAGAAAAATATGGAATAGCCTAGCTCTGCATATATGTCGGGGTCTCAAGACCCTAATCTTAGATCTAAAATTTGAGATTCCCGAGATTTTATAAATGCGCATATCTCAATAAATACTGCCAATACGAGAAAAGGTCCAACTGCATTTTTGTAGCTCTTGACTCGTAGCTCTTGACTCGTAGAACCACAAATTTACCCGAAAGCCCTCAGATTAATAGTTTTCGAGTTATCCAGTTTTTAAGATTCTCAAGACCCTATCAGACCCCTTATTACCGTATATCAAAAACTAAGCAAGGTAGAGCGAAACGGACACAATTTTTGGGTCAAAATCTATGGGGACCCTTAAAAAACCTAACGGAGTCTCGAGTTAACAGGGGGTGAACCCATGGGGTCCAAACGCATGGGTCCAGGGTCTAGACCCAATCTAGTTCTAAATTGTGAATAAACTAAAGTGTAATATAATTTTTCCCATTTTCAAGTTAAAATTGGCTTAAAATTAAATAAATTTGTTTTCCTTATTTTTGGGAAAATTTTGAACTAAAACCAAGAAAAAAAATCTTTGGAGCCAAACCATTCCCTCTTTTTCCCAAAATTTAGTTAATTTTCTCAGATTTTAGTTCACTTTTTTTTTTGAGTGTAGGTGCGCCTTTTACAAGTTTCAGTTGCCGAAAAAGTCTCGTACCGTTTTTAGAAACATTTGCAACCTTTTGAAATCTACAATTAATAAATTTCAATTTGAGGGTTGAATTAAGATATATTTGAAATCCCAGCAGCCGTATAATTAGAATCAACTGTTGGATTTTTCCTGTTGCTAAGTACTCTTGATGTACGGTTAGGTTCGGTTATAACTTACTTGATTAAGACGAATTCTCGGTTATAAAGAATTCATTTCTAGGTCCTGACTCCAGCAAAAATATTTGTAAGCAATACTCTCCCTTACCAAAATACACTAGTGTATTGTAATTTTTTTAATGTGCCTGCTTACTTCACTACATACTAGATGCAGTGAAATAAGCATATCCCCACTTGCAAGTAGATAAAAGAAGTTCTAAAAAAGCTTCTTAGAGAATCGGCGTGGTTTAAGACGGGGAGGACATTTCGATAAAGGGAATGAATTCGCCAAATGAATGAATTCGCCAAATGGCGAACGCCCATCCAACCTAACCTCTAATACAGTTTTGATTTTTCTGCATTGGAAAACTCAGTCTTCTCTATTGAAGTTCATCTTAACCAAGTTTGACTGTATTTTTTAGTTAACTCTACTCTAGTTGATCTTGATTCTTTTGTATTGTTTGGCATATAAGTTTATTTGTTTAAAGTTTTCTGCTATTTTTTTTTTTTGATTCTTCTTCCTCCTTGTCGTGGTATATTGTATGAGAATAATTTTGTTGTTGTGGTAGGTCCTGTCGTTTATTTACAACCATGTCAATCTGGTGAAAGGGATGTTTTATTACAAGACATTTCAATATTGTTTGGATTTGATTTCATCGTTTGGAATTCTTTTTTGTTGTTTGTAAGTTTTTAAAGTTGTTTGTGGGTTGTTAAAAAAAATTATTGTTGTTTTAATAATGACATTGATCAACTCGTGGTTATAGTTCAAGTAAGACTTTGGTATTAAAGAAATTTGTCGTACAGCTAGATTTAGCTTACACTATGTGATGGGGCTTAAGTATTCTTGTATGGTATTGGAATTGTGGATTTTTAAAGCCATTTGCAATCTTAAACAAAAATTAAAAAAAAAAAAAATTTAATTTTACAAAAAAAGAAAATCAAATTTAAAAATATTGAAAAGCGGGTAATAGACTTTTAAAGATTTCAAACTTTTGGCGGCTCAAAATAAGAAAGTACACATTTTGTAAATTTAATAGTAACCCTTGAAAAATCAATTAGATCTGATCTAATCTGTGTGGATCTAATTATAGTTAATTGTATATGACTGTATCTCATTAGAACTGTTTGATCTGAGATTTGTTAAAACTTTATTGGTCTATGATCGATTTTAAGATATTTCTAGAATGTTCTTATGTATGTACGTCCGTCTGTATAAGACACGATGCAGTCAAAAATAAAAGAGCTAGACTCCTTAAGCTTGGCACGAATATGTCTTATGATCCTAGGTCCTAAAAAAAACTTAATTTAAAAGGAAATTACCTTGAAAAAAAAAATAAAAAATTTCCGCAAAAAAAATCTCCGCAAAAAAAATTTTTCGTAAAAAAAATCCCCCATTTTTTTTTTTTTTTTTCAAAAAATATGTTCGCACTTGGTTAAAAACAATTCGGTGTTCAATTCTGTTCACATATGTCAACCCGCAGCCGAATTAAAGCATTTTGTATTTTTATGTTATGTTGAATGCACCAACATTTTTGACGTGTCCTTACCTTTTTGTTCATAACTTTTGAACCGCTGAACTGATATCGCTCAAATGCAATACCAAACTTCTCGGGAGAACTTCCAATAAATACACTCAAAATAATAACTCTGTTAAATTGCAGAAAAACTCTGCTAATTTAACAGAGTACACCATACTTTTCCAGCTAACAACATTTCTTGGTAATTTTACCAAAAAACTCTGTAAAATGATTTTGACAAAAAAAACTGTTAATTTACAGAGTTTATAGTAAAATATTGGTTAAATATGAAAACTTTTTGACAGAAAAAACTCTGTAATTTTACTGTAAAACTCTGTAAAATGATTTGGACAAAAAAAAAACTGTTAATTTACAGAGTTTCTAGTAAAATATTGGTTAAATAAACCACCATTTAGCAAAGAAAACTATGTAAATTTACATATATTTGTAAAATGCCTTTGATGCAAAAAAAAAAAAATACAGCAAAATAACTCTGTAAATTTACAGAGTTTAGTTAAATGCATGTTATTTTGTAAAATTTTTATAAGATTTCTGAAAAGATTTTTTTTGATAACTTTTTTTTGCTACTTTTTCAACTTTTTCTCAAAAAAAAAAATATACAAATAAAATGTTGATGTTTGGTAACAAAAACAAAAACTACTCAAAACAGAAAACTTTTTTGGTTATAAAAAAATACGAAGTATTTTGCTTAAATCTGTATTTTAGCAGAAAACTCTGTTAATTATCTGTAAAGTTTAGATTACAAAGTAAAAAGTAATATAACAGAGGAAACTTTGTTTTTTTGTCACAACAAAATACAAAGTATTTTCTTTAAATCTGTATTTTGACGGAAAACTCTGTCAAATATCTGTTGAATTGAGATTACAGTCATTTTACAGAGTTATTATTTTGAGTGTATGTAACGTTTTAGTCATCTCCACAGACAGACAGACGGACATCGCTAGAATGTCTTAAAATCGATCGGGGATCATATGGGGCATTCCATGTCAAATCGGACACTTTGGGTAAAAATAAATGGTGGTTGTTCTCACTAATGACCCCTCTCGGACGCACCATTAGGCCGGTAGAAGCTGATTAAATAAAACAAATTTACAAAAAATAAAAAAAATTGTATGGGGACCGCCTTAACAATTAGAGATAGAGGGTAGGTGTGTTCAGATAAAATGTTTGGACTAAAAAAATCTTGTGGGTCGGTCATACATTTTGTTGCTCTAAGGGCACTATTAGGGCAGTTAGAGTGGTTGGAGCAAATTTTAAAAAAATTACGTTTTGTGTGGAAGCCCCCTAAGAAATTGGAGATAGGGTATTAGTTTGTTCCAAAGAAATGTTAAGACGTTAAAATTAATGGGGGTCTGTCTTATAAAGGACCCCTCTATGATGCACCATTGGAGCAGTAGAAATGATTTTAAGATTGGAAAATTACAATAAAATTTTTTTCAAAAAATTTTAAAAAATTGTAATAATTGTTATCCCACGATCCTCCTGGGCAAAAAATTTGTAGAATCGATAGAAGTTTTAGACAAAAAAATTTCAAAAAAATCGAAGAGTACAAACATTTTCAAAAATGAGATTTAAATTTTAAAACTTAAAAATCGCATACTAGAGCGCTTTTAAGATTTTTTTGCGATTTTTTTTTAAAAGTACGTAAAAAAACAAAAATTTTGAAAAAAAAAAATTGAAATTTGGACCATTATTGAAGAAGTTATGAGTAAAAGAAGTTTGAGTAAAGGAACGAACTATCAATTTTTAAAAATTCGATATCTTTTGAACGGGTCATCAAAAAAATCTGAAAATTTACCACGAAGGAGTTTTTGAAGAGTACTAAAAACTGTAAACAAATTGGGAAAATCTTAAAAATAACAAGTGAGAGTGTTAAATTCGGCCGTGCCGAATCTGTTATACCCTCCAACATGCAAATAAATAAAAAAAAAAGAATTGCAGGGGCGTTTTATTTTTTTTTGGGGGGGGTCGGTAGTGGTTATTGGGGGGGGGGGCGGCATTTCTTCTCGAATATGTGTTTAAGAATTCATTCTTATACTTTTTGCTCTAGAGAAATACAAGTTTATCAATATTTAAAAAAAAAAAATTTCCACGCCCATAAAAGGGGGGCGGACCGAAAAAACGACATTTTCTAATTCTGTGGGTCCAAATGCAGGAACTTGAACTTCTTGTAGCATAAAAATGTTGTATTTGTTAAACAAAAACAAAGAAAGTCATGTAAAAATATGGTATTTTTCAGAGGTTGGTTTAGTTCTTCAAGGGGGAACTTTTTTCCCCCTGGTCCGATTTTGCTCCTTTACGAACTTAGCCTGCCTAGGAACATAAGACATATTCGTGCCAAATTTAGGGAGTCTAGCTCTTTTATTTTGGACTGCATCGTGTTAACTACAGACGGACAGACGGACGGACGGACGGACATCGCTAGAATGTCTTAGAATCGATCACTGATCATAAATATATATACTTTATGGGGTCCTAGACCGATATTTTGATGCGTGTGTGTAACGGAATGACAAAGTGAGTATACCCTCATACTGTAGTTGGAGGGTATAAAAACAAGTAAGAAAGTTATAGTCGGTCAAGACCGACCATATAATACCCTACAGCAGTGTTTTCCGAAAAATGGGTCCCAAGTCCAAACATGGACCGATTTGATCTATCTTTTGTTAGATCTTTAATTAGTGTAGAAAACACACACACACAAAAATTTTAGTGGAATTGGCTTATTTTTGTTTCCAATATACTGATTTAACTTAATATCGGTCGAAATTTTTATAAAGGGGACCAAGTCCAAAATGGATCTGAATATATTAAAAAAAAATAAGTGACCGAAATACACCGTTAGCACCTAAAAACAAAATTTTAATCAAATATTTCCAACTTTCATGAATTTTTGGAGACTTACGTGAATATCGGGAGGGTGGTTTGTATGGGGACTACAAGAGGAACTGGTCCGATTCCTTAAAAATTTGGAATGATAATTTGTGAATACAAAAAACGATTACCTACCAAATTTCAAAAGGATACCTGTTATAATACGCTAATAAGAGTCACTTGAGTCAAATTAAAGGGGACGTTTGTATGGGGGCTAAGTCAACACATGGACCGATTTTTCCTAATTTCAATAGGCTTCGTTCTTGGGGTAAAAAAATCGTAAGTTTCAAATTTCAGCCAAATCGGTTAATAATTGCGACCTGTATCGTGTTTACAACGTTTACATGGACGGACGGACGGACATCGCTAAATCGACTCAAAAAGTTATTCTGAGTTGATCGGTATACTTAAAGGTGGGTCTAGGACCAATATTTCGAGTAGTTACAAACATCAGCACAAACTCATTATACCCTGTACCACAGAGTGGTGTAGGGTATAAAAATTTCAATGTGTCCGATTTGACATGGAATGCCCCATATACTTTATGGGGTCCCAGACCGATATTTCTATGAGTTACAAACGGAATGACAAACTTATATATACCCTCTATCACTAGAGTGGAGGGTAAAAAAATTTCGTTTTTTTCTGTGTCCTCCAGTGACCCCTAGTATTACACTCAAAAAAAAAACCTTGTAAAATTACAAAAAAAAATGTAAATTTCGATTTGTTAAAAAACAAGGAAAACTGTCAAATATTTGATTTGATTGCGAGACTTTTCCTAGTAATTTAACAACGTTTTTTTTTATGTAGAATTTCACGTAAAATTTTCGAATTATAATTAATCTTTTTCGAATTACATTTGTAAATGTTCTAGATTCTGGGTTGTTTAGCGTTTAAACTATTAATAGAAATTAATTAATTTCATTAATCTAAATTAAACCTCTTTAATCGTTTAATTAAATGATCAATAACTTTGTTGTTTTCATAATTTATCGCCTATAATGATTGATTACTTTAATTGAAAAACATTTTTCAAACCAAATACATAAGAAATTTATCTCTCAATTATGATTAAAAACTATAATAACCAGCATAATAATCATTAAACTAACCGTTTAATTTGTTATATACTCGTACTAAAGATTATGGTTCCAGTCTTCAAAAGATAATCTCGCATATAAAAGTTATTTTAAATAAAATAGAAAACATACCATAAAACAACTTTGGTGGTAGTGATGGTACTAAAATTTCAAAAACATAAAAAAATATCTATGAAACACCATATATTTTTTTAAATAAACTTATGGTCAACTTATAAATAAAATGCACTTAAAAAAAAAAAACAAGTTGAAAAGTTAAATAGATAGTACATTTTTTAACGTGAAAAAATTAACAATTCTGATTAGAAATATTTTATTTTGAGTAAAAAACTCTTTTTTTGTCATAAAAAAACATTACTAATTTTATTTTTTGAGTGTAAAATTTTTTTTTTTTAGTGTAATGTTTTTTTTCTGTAAAAATATTTCTGAGTGAATGCACGTACGTGTGTACACAAAATATTGGCATTTTTGTTAAAAAAAAAATCTAATTTTTTTTTGAGTGTAAAATTTTTTTGAGTGTAAAATTTTTTTGAGTGTAAAATTTTTTTCGAGTGTAATTTTTAAGTTACCAATGCTTTTAAAACTAAAAAAGTTTAAAAAGCATTGCTTTAAAATTAAATAAGTTTAAAAAGCATTGTTAAGTTACCACCAATGCTTTTAAAACTTGTTTAAAAACGTGGCATTTAAGATGAAACTAATCTGAAATTCAGGGTTTTGCTTATAACTTTTGAACCACTGGACCGATTGAGCTGAAATTTAATACCAAATAGACCTAGGTAACGGCAAAGATACATGTCAAGCTTCAGTAGTCTTATTAATGTCTTTCGAAAGTTATCGTGTTTTTTATCTCGTAAATTCGGAAAACACCCTTGCCGAAATTTACTCTTTTGCTCGTAACTTTTGAACCACTGGACCAATTTGGCTGGATTGCAATACCAACCTGACCAGGTAAATGACCAACATATATGCCAAACTTCAGTAGCCTCTGTAAAGTCTTTCAAAAGTTAGCGTGTTTTCTACGGACGGACAGACAGACGGACGGACGGACGGACATCGCTAGATCGACTTAAAATCGATCGAGGATCATGAATATATATACTTTATGGGGTCCTAGACCAATATTTCGATGTTTTACAAACGGAATGACAAACTTATATATACCCTCTATCTAGGGTTGCCAGACGGCCTGGAATGGCCTGGATTTTCCAGTTATTTGAGGTCTGGTCCAGTTTCCAGTTAAAACATAATTTGTCCAGTTGAAAAAAGATTTTCATAATTTTAACAATTATTTTTCTTATTAAATATTTTTTACATTTTTTTGGGACTACTTTTTGAATAAAACATTAATGCCTCTTTTGGATACGGAAAATGTGCTCTTTTTGATGCATTTTCGCTAATTTTTTTCGAGCATCTCGGCTACTCTAGAGTTGATTTCGCTTGTCGATGATTAAAAGCTTCTTGGCGTACATTTTGCTTTTAAAATAACCCCACAAAAATATGTCTGGAAGGGTCAAATCTGCAAATGATGGTCAATTGTTGTCGACCTTTCTTAACTTCGCACGTCCGGGAAATTTTAACTGTCCTTCTTGATTTTCAGATTTGACCACTTTGAACTTATTTTTGTGGGGTTATTTAAAAAGAAAAATATACTCTAACCATCCTCAGGCCAATGACGAGCTAAACGTCAGAATTTCAAGATGCTCGAAAAAGTGATAGAATTGCTTTAAAAAAGCACATTTTGCCGTGGTAAATAGAGACGGCCATTTAGTCCAATATAAGAATATGTATTTCACATATGAAAATCGGTTGATTTTTTTTTTCAAATTATTAAAAAAAAAAATATGTATGGGTCCAGTTACTTTTTAAAAATCCAGCTGAAAATTTTCCATTGTCCAGTTATTTGACTCCTAGTATCTGGCAACCCTACCTCTATCACTAGAGTGGAGGGTATAAAAAAACATATCAAGGCATTTGAAATACAGAAGCTCAAAGCCCAAAAATTTTTTTTTTTTAATTTTAGTATTACACTCAAAAAAAAAAAATTTTGGACTCTTGAACATACAATCAAGTTGTACGAAATACTTCTCTCTAAAATAAAATTTTATAAGCCCAAAAAAATTTTTTTTTTTTAAAAATCTGTTTTTAATTTCTAAAATTTTCTTCAAGTGTTCAACTACGATAAAATGTCTTTAAGCGCCTATTAATGCAAATTATAACATGCATCTTTAAACAAAAAATGTTTGTTTGTTGATGTTAAATATATGATTTTATGAAAAAAAAAATTAAATAAAAAAATTTTCTGCCACAAAAAAAAAAAAGAATTTTAAAAGTCTTTTAATCTTAAAAAATGCACAACAAAATAAACGTTTAGAAGTTAAAATACGACACTAATGCCAGATAAGAATTTTTCGCTTTACCCAAAGTTGATCTGTGATAAATTTTTATTTTGTTGATGAGGTTTTAGTTGGTTTTATATTAAAGCTGAACCATCAACCTCCACAGCGATATCACCATCATCAGCATTATCAACATCATCATCATCATCGTTGTCTTTGTCGTCGTCATCTCACCATCACCATCATAGAGACCATCATGGTGCATCAACCGCCATGTCAGTCGTCTTTTTGTAAAACTGAAACTTATGAATATGTTTTCATCACGGCCATCGTTGGTTTTAACCATATAAATCTTTCTAACCATCTTTGTGTAGATGTAGTAACAAATCTGGAAATACAAACGAAAAAAACTCCAAATCTTAAAGCATAATGTTTGATATGTGTGGATGACGAGGCTGATTTTCTGAAAAAAAACATTTAATTTTTTTTTGTTATATTTTTCTAGCCAACAAAAGATGTACAACTTTTAAGTTGTTGTAACATCTTTCACCAAAAATGAACTTGTGCATTTGATAAACAAAAAAATTACAACTTAAAGCATTTTAAAAGAGTTATTGATTAAGGGGGAAAGTCTTTTTTGGAAGTTTGAGTTGAGTTGAAGGTGGGTTGTACAAGCCTTGAAGAAAGCTAGGCGAGTCCATGGCGTTCAGACTTCAAATAGTCCATTGTACCGTGCCCTAGAAGGAAAGACTTGTAAAGAGTAAAAGAAAGTTTAAAGAGATTGAAAGGCGCTTGCTTAGAACTTCTTAGTTGCTTTCACAAACCTGAGAAAGTCAGACAAGGAAAGTCCATGGACCATCTCCATTGACAAAATATCAGAGCCCATTATCCACAGTCTTGTTCTTAAGAACGCTAGGCAACAACAGATGTAGTGTTCTGTAGTGTCCTCATCCTCAAGACAAGCTCCACAACGAGGGTCTGATAAGACACCCAATCTCGTCATATGACGAGCACAGGCATTTTGTCCCGTAATTAGGCCAGAAAGTTTGCGACAGTTTTTTCTACTCAGACTGAGTAAATAGTTTGCCACTTTCTTG
Source organism: Pegoplata infirma (assembly GCA_963921195.1). Classification (NCBI taxonomy): domain Eukaryota; kingdom Metazoa; phylum Arthropoda; class Insecta; order Diptera; family Anthomyiidae; genus Pegoplata; species Pegoplata infirma. Next base: position 292,864,632 of record OY992536.1, on the reverse strand, counting down.
TCTCACAAAACATTTAGTATTCTTGCATGTTAACTCATTGTTAACACTCACTCATGTGAGGGTTTATCCAACGCATTATCCACGTCAAGCCTATACCAAACTGAGGCTCCGGATTGTGAGGAATTGTACACTGAAAGAATTTTGTTCATTACGGCTATGAAAACGTACATTGATTCTATGAAAAAAATCATTAGAAGTGAGCCAATGATGCCCTTCATAGAATTTATGAAACAAATTCATAGAAACCCGAAACCTATGAAAAAGTTCATAGGCTATGGAAAAAAAATTATTGTTCAATTCAAATTTTATTATTTCAATTTTATTTTTTTTTATTTATTTTTATTATTTTATTTATTTACAATTTTCTATTTTTAAAAATTTCTATTTTTTTTTAACTTATCCCCACCGAGATTCGAACATAGAACCTCTTGTTCGTGAAGCTTAGTCTCTAGCCACTTAGCTAAATTATATAAACAAGTAACAACACTTAAAATATATTTTGAATAATATTCTGCTAACATATTGAGTTTGTGTCTTTGCTCTGTCACAATGCTCTGACAAAAGCTGTGTGTGTGTTTGTAGAAAACATATATTTTGTGTATTTTCAAAAATGAAGCGTTATAAAACCAAGCGTTAGTTGGCGAGATTTTTCTTCTTTGGTGGCGCTGATAGCTAAGGCGTCGACAATTACCACTTCAGCCGGTAGGTCTTGGGTTCGAGCCCCGGTCAGGGCAGCAATGACACATTTTTTTTTTTTAATGTTTTTTTTATTTTTTTTTTATTTTTTTAATAAATTTATTCAACTGTTTAAATTATTGTAACATTATTTTAATTATTTAAAAAATTAAATGGCATATTGATGGCATTTTCTTCTATGAATGACATTCATTAATTATATGAATTTTTTCTATGAATTTAATAAAATCTATGAATAAAATTCTATGAAATATTTCAGAATACTAATGAATATTCATTCAGCCAATGAATTGTTTCATAGATTCTATGAATTTGGTTTTATGAAATTTGTTCATAGATATAATGAACAATAATTCTTTCAGTGTATCGGAGCCAATGTTTGCCAAAGAAACGGCAATCCCATTTGACCCGGAACGCACAAGAGGCAGGCTATGTTCTCACATGAAACCTCATTGAATCTGCACCAGCACTCTTGGACAATTTTAGACGTTGTGATTTGAGAAGCCTGTGCCTTGAGTGCAGCTTGACAGTTACTACAGATACCGATTTTCCTATCCCTAATCCAAGTCGCTACGTCCAAAATAGCAAACACTTCAGTCTGAAAAACTGTTGCCATCTTGCCCATAGTATTTGGTTTCGTTATTCAAATACCAACTACATCCAGAACCAACTAAGATTCTAGAACCGTCCGTATAGAAGTTATTATAGTAATTTCTGAAAGTTTATCTGCATCGCACTTCCCAGCAGAAATTTTGCTGAACTGGAATAAATATGCTTTTGAAAAAATTACTTCACTCCTCACGATCTCCTCAATATTTACAGCACCTATATCCGGCCAAAGATGGAATACAATTCTTATATAGGGGCTTCAGAGTCTATTCTAAAGTTTTGGACCATATTCAATGGGAGCGTCGAAGCTTATCAATGACAGTAGGGTATCCAACTCTATTGACTCTTTGGGTCAAAGCCCATTATTTTGATGTGTTACAAACGGAATGGAAGTGGAGGGTAGAACATAACGATTTTATCATTCGTCTAGTTTTCTTGACCAAGAGAGTTTTGAGTCTAGAATCACAACTCAATAATTCGTTTTTTTAGAGTATTCGAGCTGTGCCTTCTAATTGTGGAAGACCATACTTTGGTTTCTTGATTTTTTAAAACCTTCTACTTTGTGAGGGTACAAATCCCCTGTTTGTAACACCTTGAAATATCGGTTTTCGATGATTCTCAATCGAATTTAAGACGATCTAGCAATGTTCGTATGGAGGCTGCTAAGCTTGGTATATGTATTTCTTGATCCATCGGTCAGGTGGAATTTGCACTCAAATTCATTCAAAATGTTTTGGGCATTGTGTAAGGTTTTTATGTGTTCGACCATGTGGAATTTAATTTTTTGTTAGTCCTTTGCTCATTTTACGAGTTCACTCAATGCCATTTTTTTCTCTGATTGTCGATAACCTTCCTCTTATCAAAAGCCCAACAATTAATTAAGTTTGGTAACTGCATAAAAAGCTTTTACCCCCACCCAATATTTAAACATGTATTTTACACTAAAACACCACTACAATGAATTAGACGTCAACGTTAAAAGACGTTAGTTATTTTAGGTTGATTCTAATCTGAAACAACGATTATAGCAAAACTAAAACTGAAACATAAGTTCAATGTAAAATAAACGTTTTTTTTGCCGTTTCTACTTAGACTCAGCCTTTATTCTAAAAGTTTTGTAATGTGAAGGAGTGCCTGAACTGAGATTTTATTAAACACATAAAAAAAAAACTGAACAAGAAAGAAAAACCACCAACCTTAACCAAAACAAGTGAGAGTGTTAAATTCGGCTGTGCCGAATCTTTTATACCCTCCAACACGTTAAAAAAAAAAAAAAACAGGGGCGTCTTTTTTTTTGGGGGGGGGGGGGGTAACGTCGGTGGGAGACAACCTTCCTGGATCCAACTGCAAGACTTTGAACTTCTTTTGACATAAAAATGTTTCGTTGGCTAAGCAAAAGTACAAAAAACCTATAAAAAATGGGTTTTTTTAGAGGTTTGGTTAGTTCTTAAGAGGGGAACTTTTTTCCCCCTGATCCGATTTTGCCCATGTTCGAACTTAACCAGCCCAATACCATAAGACATATTCGTGCCAAATTTCAGGAGTCTAGCTCTTTAACTTTGGACTGTATCGTGTCTTCCACAGACGGACGGACGGACGGACAGACGGACATCGCTAGAATGTCTTAGAATGGATCACTGATCAATAATATATATACTTTATGGGGTCCTAGACCGATATTTCGATGCGTTACACACGGAATGACAAAGTGAGTATACCCCCATACTGTGGTTGGAGGGTATAAAAAGCATGACCATATTATCTATCCTGTAATGGAGCGCTGCTGTTGTGCTGCAGTTAAAAGCTGTTATTGTGAGTGGTAGTGACAAGAGTTTAGATACACTTAACTTTAATGTTTTCGGTTAACCTGTGGAAGACCAAAGTTTCCAAAATGAGGGCATCTGGATATTGGCGATTAATTCTTGAAGTGTAATTCTGAAACTAAAGTAAATTGTTATAGCTTCCAACCACAGTAAAGGGCTATACTCACTTTATCATTCCATGTGTAACGCATCGAAATATCCTTCGAGGACCCCAAAAAGTATGTGTATTATTGATCCTTAATTATAGGTAACCTGGCATTGCGGTATATACCCCCGACTGGAGGGAGGTAAGGGTGGTCTTTATCCCCAAAGCGGGAAAGATAAACCACAATGTCGCAAAGGATTACGGACCTATCAGTCTGTCGTCGTTTTTATTGAAAACACTGGAAAGACTGGTAGATGTTTATATGAGAAGTACCCTCTCATCAGACAATTTCAGCGAGGTAGATCTGTTAAGAGGGGTAGAGCTGTTGAGATGGCTTTAAGTAATGTTTTTGGGATGAATGAGGACACTCTTCACAAAAAAGTGTATGTTTTGGCATCTTTTTTGGACGTAGAAGGTGATTTCAACAATGTCAAAATATCATCCATTCTTAATGCCTTACAAAATACAGGCACGGACACACAGATTATTTTATTGGAGGGCAACATGCTGAAAAGCTGGGCAATTAACTCGAAGATTATTATTATTCAAGAGGTGGTCTAGCCCTAACGGCCGGCACTGCCACCCTTATGGGTTTTTTGTGCAAAGATCTATAAATTTAATTCAAACTCTGTTCAATGTTCTTAATGAACATTATAACAGAGGATGGAGAAGCTCGCCTTATATCCGCAAAATTGAGCAATTCTCTGTCTAAAAACCGTCTTCTGATCCTACAAATTGCGAAGCACTCATACAAGATGTGTTGTGTTGCGTCTACTTCCTCCAGACAAAGACGATGCACAAAGGTTTTAATTATGCAAGTGATAATTTACTTTATAATGTCCGATAATAGACCTGATGTCACTTTTGGTGTGATTAAGAATACTTTGATGGTTGCGCGATTAGTGCTTTGGGTTGCCGTAGACCAACTGAATTCTCCCTTAGTCATGGTCGAGAAGGTGGACCAACTTACTCCACAATAGCGTTTGGGTCCGAAGGAGTAGCGGAGGCATTTCTAGCAAGCTTATCCGCTATCTCATTACCCCAGTTCGAAAATGTATCACTGAGCAAATTTCCACAGTGGTTCCGTGAGGAAAGGTCTTCAGGTTCTGACAAATCATAGGTAATGCTTGATGACATGTTCTAGCACTGAATGTTTGCTTTAAGAGTGTGGAAAATTCCTCTAAGACGTCGAAAAGGAAATTTTCTAATTTATTTAATTAGAATTTTGGATCTTGGCAACTCTTCAATTTCCAAGAAAAATATGGCAATATTATCGATTAATTTAAAATAAAATCAAAATCTTACAAGTAATATAAAAGTAATAAATAGACAAACAATTTTCAAAATAAAGTTTGTAACAAGTAGTTAGGTGCGGGACTAATAAACTGGAGGTTCCAGGTTGAAATCCAGTTGGTACTAAAAATTTTGTTTCGCCCGGCCAGCTGTTGAAGGGTATCAAAACATTCCAGTGTCAGTTTGGATTTAAACTCCCAAGAAGACAGCGCTTGAAGTGCTGCCTGGGTATCTGAGAATAAAAAAGTTGCCTCTGAGTATGTTAACTTTTTGACGCATTTAAATGGGAAATATTTTAATAAAATCTTCTGACAAAAGCAAAAAGAAGAATTAATAAAAACTTAGGAAACCAGCAAAAACTTGGTAAGTCTCGCTTACTTGGTAATGGCTATAAACAATACTAATTACCATTAGGATTACTTTACGCCAAAAAGGCAAAATGTGGTTACCTCCAATGTCATCACCGTGTTAAAGTAATTAACGTTGAAATTGGGAGGTAACTATAGTTACTCATATTTTTTCTAACCCCTGCAGTTAATTACTTGGTAAACGAAGTTTTTGCTGGGAATGTAAGCATTGCATTTTTTTTAAAAAAAGCTGTGTCCTTCATTTAGGATACGCCATTTTGATTTTCAAAAAACCGAGTTCGTATTCGTGATAAACGTTGCTCAATCCTAGTGAGCATTTGAAACATTGATGAATAATTTGAATATCTTATCCACCATATTAGATCCGCCATTTTAAATTTCGAATATCGATTCTAAAATCAGATTTGGCATCCGAAAAACCACCAAAATCAAAGTTTTTGTCCAAAACAGACAATAAGGAAAAAACTCAATATTATATTTTTCGCCATATTGAATCCGCCATTTTGAATTTAAAAAATCTGAGCTCATATTCGTAATTACCGACCCTAAATACATCGAGAATGATTAATTTAAGTTCAATTAGCTAAGAATTAAAAAGCATAACCGCCATATTGGATCCGCCATTTTGTTTTCAAATCTTTAATTCCAAAGACAGATTTAACATTTACGACCTTAAATACATCGACAATGATTATTTTAAATACAATAAGCAAAGAATTTAAAAACTATGTCCGCCATTTTTAATTTTTGATTTTTTTCCAGAACCACGATTCTTTAACACCTTTATGTAATTCTTTTTTGATATAGGTTTAGCGGTCTATTTATGGCCAAAATTAAGGCTGACCCACAGTGGAATGCCTTAGAATCGATCACTCAATAATATAGATACTAATTCGATAAAAAAATGTTTGGATGAAAAAACAAATTTTTTTTGATAAAAAAAAAATTTGGCGAATAAACTGTGATTTAGTTTCTGATTGATTTTTTTTTTTTTGTTATTTCGAATTTTTGATTTGAAAATTTTCTTTTAATTTTTTTGTTAATATTTGATCTTAAAAGTGTTAATAACTGTGTTTTAAAAAATATAAAAAAAAATAATGCTGCCAGAAAGCTGTACAGCAACATAAAAAGAAAGAAGGTGTTTACAACCATCGAAAAACTGTTAAAATAACTTTTTTTTCTTAACTCCTTCAATAGAAAAAAGTTTTAGTTTTTTTTTCCTTACAAGGTAATAATTATAACGTTTATTTAAGTTTCGTTACCATTTTGTTGTCTTTAGGATTTTTTTGCCAATTTATTTTTTCTAGCATTTATTTTTGCCAAATTACTATTAGTTTTTAAATGGTTCGGGGTGCATTTTTTTCATGTTTTCTCTGGTTTCTTATCTTGACTTTGAAATTTTTTTGAAACTGTGAACGTTGTAGCGAGAAGCGATTTTTTTTTTTTCGTTGCTGCTACATCGTTTATCATTATCACATTTTACAATCTATTAACGCTTACTACTTATTGCAAGTCAATAGATTTTTCATAAGGAAAAAAATTTTATGTTGGGAATTTTTTTTTTTCTATTGATTTTATAAATTCGGCTACTACCTGCTGTTAGTATACTAACTAACACTATAGTGTTAGTTAATGTTTTAGTTTTAGCAAAAAAACAACAAATAATGTGAAAATTTTATTTATGAAAAATCTAAATTTATAGAATACTTTTCATATTGACAAATTTTAAGATTCTGAGACATTTTTGTAACACTAAAATTCTGAGAATGTCGTATTAAAATAATCTCAGATTTTGGAAAAATTCTTAAATTAAAAAAGTTAAAATCTTAATTTAAAATCTTTATAATCTCGTCGAATCAGCAGAAAAATATTTCCAGACAGCTGAAAAATTTTATAATTTCAGCAAAAAATTCTTCTGATGTCAGCAGAATAATCCTACTGATTTTAGCATACTTTATTTGCGATCTCCGCCAACAGATAAATCTGCTGAGTTACATCGATCCATATGATAATTATGCTAATTTTGATTATAATTTTGTTATATTTGTTTATCCTGTTTTTTAAGAAAAATATTGAAGTTTTTTTTTTTCAAGGGAAAACTTAATATTTTGGTTATGTTACAAAAATAATCTGCCATTTTTAAAAATCTCAAATCAAAACCTCTTTCTAATCAGCCGAAAAATCGGCTTAAAATACACTTATTTTCGCAAAATTACAAAATATTGACAGGGGTGTTTTTGGAGTTTGGTAGAGGGTATAAAATATTTGGCGCATCTGAATTAAACATTCTTACTTTTTCTTACTTTAAAATATTTCATTTGTTAATCAATAGTTAAAAAAAAACAGTAAAAAAATGGTTTAGTTCTTCAAGAGGGAACTTTTTTTACGCTGTTCCGATTTTGCCCATTTCCGAACTTAAGCATCCTATTACCATAAGAAATATTCGTGCCATACTTCTGTCTGATCTATAACACAGCCCGAGATGTTTTTTGCCCGGGAACTGGTAGCTAATTTTTAGTTATTGGGATCCGCCGACTTCAAATCATTTTTTTTTTGCGGTTAGCTCTAGTTTTCGAGATACATAAGTTTTTTATAATATCAAAATCATTTTTTAATTTTAAATTTAATATTCAAAACCCGAGATTTTTTTTTTAGAAAAATGTTTCAGCATCGGATTTAGTAATATAAATGTCTTAGGTTGTAAGTGGCTGCTGACGTTTAACGTTTTAGCACACTCTCTGAGGTCCGTTGTGATAACGGCTAAAAAATAATGTCTTAACTCTCTCAAAGATTTTAAAAAAAAAATATTTTTTTGGGAATTATCTTACCAAAATTGACAAATCTTCAATAGGGAAACTTACTCAAAAATTAAAAAAAAATCCATGGAAGTTTTGAAAAAAAATTATCAGAATCTGATTTCTTTGAATCATTTGAAATTCAAATTTAGGAAAAGGCGGTCGGAAACAAAATCCAATATATGTGCAGATTTTTTGCTTAAAAAAATTTAAAAACATTTTTTTTAACCCCCGCGAAAAAAACTGATTACGTCCCTTAAGGACGCCATGGGTTAAAATGGTCCGATTTGGCACAAATAAAGTTTAAATTAAAGTTTTTTTTCAATCTCTATGAAATAGACATCGAAAAAAGATTTAAGAATCTTTTAAAAAAAAATCTTGAACGTAGGAAAAAGCAACTATGAAAATTATTTAACAAATTTTTAGAGTCCGACCGAAACCAGTTTTCGAGGCCGAACTGAAACCGAAGCGAATATTCGGCCGATAAAGTAATGTTCGGCCGAAACCGAACCGAAACCGAAACTTAAAAAAAATTACTGCCTGGCATGAATAAAATTATAAAAAGTTGTTAAAGATAAATTTTTTTTTTTTTTTTACTTTGAGCCAACACTCAGGGGATGCCCCCTATTAATGCAATGCATTGTGCTGGTATTAGGAAAATAGGTTATGAGGAGAAGGAAAGAGGGAGTAGTGTTTGTTGACATTTAATTTGAATTTTTCCAAATTGTAGCCGACTGGAAAGACTTCTGCCGGGAGTTTATTCCACATACGGCTAGTTCGACCGAGAAACGAATTTTCTCTGTAATGTGTTGTGCGAGACACTGGACAATCGACAACGAACGGATGTGATCTGGTGGAAAGGCGAGTACTACGGGCATATACCCTCGTCTCAGGGATGAGTTCGCCAATCTCAGCTGAGCACTTACCATGATAATAACGATAGAACAGTGACGCACAACCCACATTCCGACGATGCTCCAATGAGTCAATAGAGCTGGATACCCTACTGTCATTGATGAGCTTCAACGCACTCCTTTGCACCCGATCCAGAAGCTTCAAGATAGACCTTGAAGCACCTGCCCAGATATGGGAGTTGTATTCCATTTTCGGTCGGATATAGGCGGTATAAATAGTGAGGAGATCAGACGGAGTGAAGTAATTCTTGCACCGTTTTAAGAAACCAAGACACTTGAATGCTTCTTTCGACACTTGAAAAACATGTTGGTTCCAACGAACATCACATTGAATCTTCATGCCTAGAACATCAAGAGTGTCTGATTCCTCAATATCTATACCACCCATGGATACAGATGACGCTGATTCCACAAGCCGTCTGTGGGTCAGCATACAACATTGGGTCTTACGAGCATTAAAATCGACCCGATTCGCAAGACCCCACTCGGAGATTGCCGTAAGGTCATGATTGAGTGTGTCACACTCAAAAAATTATGTTAGTAAAATCAACTGAAAATGTCAGTTAAAATAACTACTTTGTAAGTTGTTTTGGGGTCAACTACTTTTTCAGTTAAATCAACTAACAATGTTAGTTATTTTAACTGACAAAAAACAACTGACTTATGTAGTAAAAACTACTTACATTTGTAGTCAAAAACACTCAAATATAGTAAAAATAAAATAATCAATATATAATTTTTTTTTTTTCAAAAATTTTTTAGAAAAAAAAACTGAAGACCAAATTTTTTCCAAGTTTTTTTTTAAAAAAAAAACAAAATTTATTTTAATTTTTTGGAAAAAAAACTTAAAAAATTTTTCAGAGATAAAAAAATAAAATTTACTACTTTAAATAACTGTTACTACATTACAGTACTTTTTTGTAAGTTATTCAAAAAAACGGCTTAAAATAACTAACAGAAATAGTTGTTTGATATTTTTCATACAAAAACAACTGACTTTGTAGTTGAAAACAACTAATTACTGTAAAATATGCAAACAACTAACATGTAGTAACTTACATAATTTTCTGAGTGCATTCATGTTCTGCCTCATAGCTTCAACCTCAGTAAGTCTATGATTAAAGGAAAATGAATGACAAATGTTGCTGTCATCTGCGAAAGAATATATAGGATTGAAAGTTAGACCCAGGAGGTCGTTAAGAAAAATAAGAAAAAGTGTAGGAGAAAGAACAGAGCCTTGCGGTACACCTGAATTCAAATGAAACTCATCTGATGAGAACCCATCTATAACAACACGTATGGATCGGTCTCTGAGAAAACTCGATATAAATCGAGAGAAATCTCTACCGACACCAAACGCAACAAGCTTTGAAACGAGTGCACCGTGCCACACACGATCAAACGCTTTGGAAATATCTAGAGCAACCACTTTGCTTTCACCGAATTGATGAATAGAACGACTCCAACGTTCCGAAAGAAACGCTAACAGGTCTCCCGTAGAACGGCTTCTACGAAAGCCATACTGTCGATCACTCAAAAGTAAATTTGACTCCAGATAATTTACCAAGTGGTGGTTGATCATGCTCTCCATGACTTTCGAGAGCGTAGATCATATTGCTATTGGGCGGTAGTTTTCAGGGTTCGTAGCCTCACCCTTTTTAGGGATTGGCTGGACATTGGCCACCTTCCAGCATGAGGGAAAAACTCCAACCCGGTACGAGTAGCTAAATAATGTTGCCAAAGGACGAGATAACGACAAGGCACACTTCTTCAGGACTACAGCCGTAACACCATCCGGCCCCGGGGACTTATTTATGTTGAGATCTTCAAGGACCCTTTTGACTGCACGCGATCGAAAAAATACCTTGGACATAGTAACAGGTACCCTTTCGAGTTCGGGCGGTGGTTGATTGCTTTCCGGCAAAAATGAATTTCTTGCAAACAAGTCAGCAAAAAGGTTGGCTTTATCAACCGGGTCTGTGAATATTTGGTCATTCATTATAAGGGTTGGAATGGATGAACTAGTATTATTCTTTACCCTTTTAACAAATGACCAAAAGGTCTTACTTCCCCGTGGAGCAGCAAGGACCTTAGCACGCAGACGCTGTTCGTAAAGAAGCTTTTCACGTCTGAGTACTCTGGCACATTCACTTCTCGCCTGTTTACGTAACGCGTCAGTAACTGGGTTTTTGTCATTACGCCAATTACTGAACGTATCCTCTCTGGATCTGACTGCATTCCTGCACGTCTGATTAAACCAGCACTTATGTTTTGGTTTAGTCGAAATTTGCTTGGATGGAATGAATAATTTCATTCCCAGCATTATCACGTTTACTACCATTTCTGCCGCAGCGTTAACATTATCATCCAGAAAACAGAGTTTCCAGTTGAAATGGTGAAAGAAGTCGTTAAGCTCAGCCCAACGAGCCTTTTCATAGACAAAAATAGAGCGCTTCGTTGCTGGTTTTGAAGCACTACGAAGGTCCGAAAGTGAAAAGGTTGCAGAAATGAGGTTATGATCCGCGTTGCCAAGAGGCGCAAGTAGCTCGACTTCGTATTTTTCAGGATGCGAAGTGAGGAAAAGGTCGAGAGTATTTCGAAACTGCCCTTCAACACACGGAATGTGTGTTGGTTCCTTCACAAGTTGCACAAGGTGATTTTGTGCTGCGAAGAGTTCAACATATAAGCCCTCGGGAGTCGTATGACTAGAATGGCTCAGCCATGAAGAATTGTGCACGTTGAAGTCCCCGGCAACGACTATTTCACAAGTTATTGCATTAACTTGTAACATTTTCTTCAATTGAACTGAATCAAGTGTAATGAAATACGAAATCAAAAAATTCAGCGACTTTTTTACATATTTTTTAAAATACCAAAAAGTTTCGGTTTCGGCTAATATTCGGCCAAAATTTTGCCGAATACCGAATAGTGGCCGAAACCCCATTATTCGGCCGAAACCAAGACCCAAGCCGAATATTCGGTCGGACTCTACAAATTTTAGATGTCGATATCTCGAAAACTGCTTGAACGATTTTTTTTTTATTTTTTTTACTTTTTAAAAAATTTAAAATTTTGGTGGAAATTTTCCAAAGATCCAAAACTTTGATTAAAAGGCGCCTCGGCTTTATCGGATTTGGCTCAAATTAAGTTTAAATGAAAGATTGTCTCAAGCTCTATGAAAGGGAAAAAAAATTTAAGATTGTTTTTAAAGATAGAAAAGAAAAGTTTCAAATAGCGATATCTCGAAAACTGTTTGACCGATTTTAATTTTTTTTTTAAACTCGTGTTTATTTTTCTTTTGATTTAACTAAAAAATTTAAAGTATGGTACACTAAACGCATATAGAATAAGTATGAGTCGTTGACTGAATTTTTAACTGAAATCACTTACACTCAAAAAATTATGTTAGTAAAATCAACTGAAAATGTCAGTTAAAATAACTACTTTGTAAGTTGTTTTGGGGTCAACTACTTTTTCAGTTAAATCAACTAACAATGTTAGTTATTTTAACTGAAAAAAAACAACTGACTTATGTAGTAAAAACTACTTACATTTGTAGTCAAAACAACTAAAATGTAGTAAAAATAAAATAATCAATACATAATTTTTTTTTTCAAAAAAAAAATTGAAGACCAAATTTTTTCCAAATTTTTTTTTTAAAGTTATGAAAAATAAAAAAAACGAAAATTTATTTTTATTTTTTGGAAAAAAACTTTAAAAAATTTTCAGATATAAAAAAAATAAAATTAACTACTTTAAATAACTGTTACTACATCACAGTACTTTTTTGTTTGTTGTTCAAAAAAACGACTTAAAATAACTAACAGAAATAGTTGTTTGATATGTTTCATACAAAAACAACTGACTTTGTAGTTGAAAACAACTAACTACTGTAAAATATACAAATAACTAACATGTAGTAACTTACATAATTTTCTGAGTGTAGGACTTTAAATTGCAATTTTTATACCCTCCACTTATTGTTAGTGATAGAGGGTACATTAAAATTTGTCATTCCGTTTGTAACTCATCGAAATATCGGTCTGGGACCCCATAAAGCATATGGGGTCGATCCCCGATCGATTTTAAGACATTCTAGCGATGTCCGTCTGCCTGTCTGTAGAAATGGTGATCACGGCCAAAATATTAGACGGCGTTGACTGAAACTTAACATATTTATTGGAAGTTCTCCTGGGAAGTTTGGTATTGCATTTGAGCGATATCGGTACAGCGGTTCAAAAGTTATGAACGAAAATGTAAGGACACCTCAAAAATTTTAGTACATTCAACATATCCTAAAAATACAAAATGCTTTAATTTAGCTGCTGGTTGGCATATGTGAACATAATTGAACCAAATGGTGATTAAGCAAGTACGAATATATTTTTTTGACAAAAAAAGAAAAAAATCGCAGATTTTTTTACCAACTTTTTTTTTTTGGTAATTTAAAAAAAAAAATTTTTTTTGTTTTTTTCAAAAGTAATTTCTTTTTAAAAAAGTTTTTTTTAAAAATCTTAGAGGGATCACTACATTCAGCAAGGCCGAATTTGACTTTTTTTATTTTTTTTTTTTTTTAATTTTTTAAAAATTTTAAATTTTGGTGGAAATTTTCCAAAAATTCAAAACTTTTGGCTCAAATTAAATTTAAATGAAAGATTATCTCAAGCTCTATGAAAGGGTCAAGGAAAAAAATTTTGAGATTTTTTTTTTTAAGTAGAAATAACTCCATTTTTGCCAAATTTAAAATAGCGATATCTCGAAAACCGTTGGTTTTTTGTAAATTTTACTCAATCCCAGCAAAACTTAGATTACCAAATCTATATATATAAAAGAGTAATGTGACTGACTGACTGACTTATTGACTGATTCATCATCGCCCAGCCCAAACCGCTGAAGCTAGAGACTTGAAATTTGGGCTGTAGGTGCATCACCCGGAATATAGATCCACTAAGGCTGGATTTTTGTCAGTGTTGATTCTAAGGGGGTAAAAAGGGTAAAAAACTGTACTTTTGGTACTTTTTATATCTCCTGAAATAATGGTCATAGAGACTTGAAATTTGGACTGTATATTCACCTCCCGGAATATAGATCCAGTAATGCCGGATTTTTTCCCATTGTTGATTCTAAGGGGACAAAAAGGGTAAAAAACTGTACTTTTGGTACTTTTTATATCTCCTGAAATAATGGTCACAGAGACTTGAAATTTGGACTGTATGTTCAACTCCTGGAATATAGATCCAGTAAGGCCGGATTTTTGCCAATGTTGATTCTAAGGGGGTAAAAGGGGTAAAAAAATGTACCTTTGGTACCTTTTATAATTCCTTAAAAAATGGTCCTAGACACTTGAAATTTTGAATGTAGGTTCAGCTCCCGGAATATAAATCTACTAAGGCTGGATTTTGCCAATGTTGATTCTTAGGGGTAAAAAGGATAAAAAACTGTACTTTTGGTACCTTTTATATTTTCTTAAATAATGGTCCTAAAAACTTAAAATTTGCAATGTAGGGTTTTGCCAATGTTGACTCTACGGGGGTAAAATGAAAAAAGTGTACTTTTGGTACTTTTTTTAATTTATTGAAATAATGGTACCTTTTATAAAAAGTACCTTTTATAAAAAGTACCTTTTATAGAAAGTACCTTTTATAAAAAGTACCTTCTATAAAAAGTACCTTTTATAAAAAGTACATTTTATAAAAAGTACCTTTTATAAAAAGTACCTTTTTTAAAAAGTACCTTTTATAAAAAGTACCTTTTATAAAAAGTACCTTTTATAAAAAGTACCTTTTATAAAAAGTACCTTTTATAAAAAGTACCTTTTATAAAAAGTACCTTTTATAAAAAGTACCTTTTATAAAAAGTACCTTTTATAAAAAGTACCTTTTATAAAAAGTACCTTTTATAAAAAGTAGCTTTAATAAAAAGTACCTTTTATAAAAAGTACATTTTATGAAAAGTACCTTTTATAAAAAGTACCTTTTATAAAAAAGTACCTTTTATAAAAAATACATTTTATAAAAAGTACCTTTTATAAAAAGCACCTTTTATAAAAAGTACCTTTTATAAAAAGTACCTTTTATAAAAAGTACCTTTTATAAAAAGTACCTTTTATAAAAAGTACCTTTTATAAAAAGTACCTTTTATAAAAAGTACCTTTTATAAAAAGTACCTTTTATAAAAAGTACCTTTTATAAAAAGTACCTTTTATAAAAAGTACCTTTTATAAAAAGTACCTTTTATAAAAAGTACCTTTTATAAAAAGTACCTTTTATAAAAAGTACCTTTTATAAAAAGTACCTTTTATAAAAAGTACCTTTTATAAAAAGTACCTTTTATAAAAAGTACCTTTTATAAAAAGTACCTTTTATAAAAAGTACCTTTTATAAAAAGTACCTTTTATAAAAAGTACCTTTTATAAAAAGTACCTTTTATAAAAAGTACCTTTTATAAAAAGTACCTTTTATAAAAAGTACCTTTTATAAAAAGTACCTTTTATAAAAAGTACCTTTTATAAAAAGTACCTTTTATAAAAAGTACCTTTTATAAAAAGTACCTTTTATAAAAAGTACCTTTTATCAAAAGTACCTTTTATAAAAAGAACCTTTTATAAAAAGTACCTTCCATAAAAAGTACATTTTGTTAAATATGCCGAAAGTACACTTTTGGTACTTTTTTATTTCCTGAAATAATAAACATAGAAACTTGAAATTGGAAAAGGTTCGCCTCTCGGAAAATAATGGGGTTAAAAGGAATAAAAAAGTGTACTTATTTATTTCCTGATATAATGGCCCCAGAAACTTAAAATTTGGAATGTAAAATCCTTCGGTGAAAAAAGAGATTGGGAAAAGTTTTTTTTTTGAAATTCCGTTTCTTAACGGGGATAAAAAGTACTTTTAATATTTGCTGAAACAATGATCCTAGATAATTGAAATATGGATTGTAGGATCCTTCGGTGAAGAAAAAACATTCTGAAAGAGGTACTTTTTTTAAATTCCGTTTCTAATGGGGGTAATAAAGTGTACTTTTGGTACTTTTTCTGTACCTATAATAATGACCTTAGAAGATGGAGATGGAATTGGAAATGAAATGGAGTAGAACGGGGAACAATATGGAATAGAGCAGGGAACAATATGGAATGATATTTTTAACTCAAATTTTTGGTGTTTTGCTTTTTTTTACTCCATATTTTTTTGTTTTATTCCAATTTCTTTTTTCAATGAAATATTTATTCACTCAAAATCCAAAATCCCGACATAAGGGCTCGAAAATTGTCATTATATTTTTCCCCCGGAACGAACATGATAACGTACCAGCAAAGTTATTAAAATTTTATTGTTTATATTATTTATTGAAATATTTTTTTATGGAAGACTTAAACGTCGACAAGTAAATAAAACAAAGACTACGTAGGGGAATTTTTTGAAAACCGATAGAGTAATCCTGATCCTTCTATTATCCGGTATTCAATACAACCGGTAACGAAGTACCGGGATTGTAAGCTAGTAAGGTATAAAATAAGGTATAGGATCTCTTATTTTATGCATTGCAGCATTGATGATTTTAACAGGCGATGAGACTCAAAGTAATGCATCCACATTATCACAAAGAATACCAGTAAGGTATAAAATAAGTCATAAATTTATAACGAAGAATACGAGTAAGGTGTAAAATATATGATATTTTATAGGTTACGAGAAATTAAATAATATAGCATACCAGAAGATATTATCTAAGGTGTTACAAGTAGTGAAAAAGTAATTTTTTATTAAATTTACTCACGTGATTGTAAGTGAGTGTATGTAGATAAAATATGCTCGTAAGTGTGTGTCGTTAGAAATTTCCTGTCGTGAGCCCATCTCTAGTTTAAACTTATGCATTTTTTTACAAAATAATTATTTTTTGTGTTACTGTAATGCATTATGCATCCAATTCTAAATAATGCATTATTTCAAACTTTCAAATAATACATAATGTAACCAAATATAAGTCATCCATGATTTAATGTTTAGAAATAATAAATATGAAATAAATTTTTTCCAATAAACATGCATTACGTAGCAAATTATTAGTAATGCATTATTTTTCACTTGAAAATAATACGTTGTGGAACAAATGTTTGGTAAGACATCATAAAATAATGCTACAAATAAGTTATATGCATTACCTGGTAATGTGTTATATAATCACTACCCATTACCAAAGTTTTGCTGGGATGTTAAAAGTATGGTACACTAAACGCATATAGAATAAGTATACAGAGTCGGTGGCAGCATTTTGAACAGAAATCACATGGAACTTTAAATTGCAAAATTTTTGTATACCCTCCAACCACAGTATGGGGGTATACTCACTTTGTCATTCCGTTTGTAACGCATAAAAATATCGGTCGGGGACCCCATAGAGTATATATATTATTGATCTATGATCGATTCTGAGTCGTTCTATGAATGTCCGTCCGTCTGTATAAAACACGATTCAGTCCAAAATAAAAGAGCTAGAAAATTGGCAAGAATATGTATAATGTTCATAGGCCGGTTAAGTTCGGAAATGGGCAAAATCGGGCTAGGGGGAAAAAAGTTCCCCCTTTAACAAACTAAAAAACCTCTTAAAAAACGCCATTTTTGTTTTGCCATTTTTGTTAAACAAATGAAATCTTTTTATATCAGAAGGGGTTTAAACTCCTGCACTTAGACCCAGGGGGCTGGAAAATTTAGTGTTTTTCTGCGCGCCCCCTTTTGTGGGCGTGGATTTAAAAAAAACATTAAAATAATGAGAAAATGGTATTACTAAATTGCAAAAAGCATAATAAATAAATTAGTTAACATTTATCGCGATGGTGAAAGTATCCCCACCACCATTCTTATTCAAATAATCCTGAGTATCTCTTGGTAATGCTTGGTTTAAAAAATTAAAAAAAAAAAAAAAATAATAATAAGAAAAATGTTTAACCAACTTACCTAACGTTAAATTGCTTTTCGCTTGAATTTGTTTGAAAAACTTTAAATGATTTTGTTTTAGGTTTAGGCTGTTGTTTTGTAAAAAGTTTTTTTTTTTACGAAATTTTAATTTTCATTTATTTGCCCGTCTTATCCACTCACAATGTACCTATAGCAGAGCGGTATTTGTATACCATCATACAATTTCATTCCATTGTGAGTTATGAAGTTATGCGTCTTTGCCACTTAACGCTTTGTTGCATTTTATACGCTGCCAGTCAAAAAAACAGAAAAAAAAACAACGAAAAATTACCTTACGTCAAAGAAAAAATTAGTTTTTCTTCTACAACACAAAAAAAAACTGTAATTTTTTTTTGGTTACCTTTCTTTTTACAACATTTTTTTTTAACAAATAATATTCAAAAAAAAAAAAACATATTCATAGTTTTGAAAATCATTTTGAATGATGTAGTGTAGTTCATAGTTTGTGGTTTTCTAAGTTATCTCAAAGTTTTGATCTTTATACTTTTTTTTGGTGTTTTTTGTTTAAAGTTTTGTGTTCATTTTTTTATATTCAGAAACATTTCTATAGTTTTAATTAATGTTTTTTTTTTCTTTCTTTTGTTGTTTTGGGGAAATTATGTTTATTTTTTTATATTTTGTTGTATTTTCAATCTGAATATATGTTGCATTATGCGTAAAATTTTCTACATGACTTCATTAATCATACTTACACTTAAGTCAAAAGATATTTTCTGTATTTTTTTTTTTTTTCTTTCTTAATTTCTTGTAACTTGTAAGAACGAATGAGTTTTTGATTATCATAATTGTTGAAATTGTTAACAGTAATGAATACAATATCATCATTATCTAGTATGCATGCATGTAAGAAAAACGTTGGTATTTCTAAATAAGATAAATTTCCTAAAATGCTTTTACAGAGATTAATTTAAAAATTATATGAAAATACATACATCACTGACATGGAAGGTATCCCAGGTCTGGCCTGAATATTTTTGAAAATACACCCCAGCAAAACTTAGATTACCAAATAAGGTATAAAATAAGGTATAGGATCTCTTATTTTATACATTGCAGCATTGATGATTTTAACAGGCGATGAGACTCAAAGTAATGCATCCACATTATCACAAAGAATACCAGTAAGGTATAAAATAAGTCATAAATTTATAACGAAGAATACGAGTAAGGTGTAAAATATATGATATTTTATAGGTTACGAGAAACGAAATAATATAGCATACCAGAAGATAATATATAAGGTGTTACGAGTAGTGAAAAAGTAATTTTGTATTAAATTTACTCACGTGATTGTAAGTGAGTGTAAGTAGATAAAATATGCTCGTGAGTGTGTGTCGTTAGAAATTTCCTGTCGTGAGCCCATCTCTAGTTTAAACTTATGCATTTTTTATAAAATAATTATTTTTTATGTTATTGTAATGCACTATGCATCCAATTATAAATAATGCATTATTTCAAACTTTCAAATAATACATAATGTAACCAAATATACGTCATTCATGATTTAATGTTTAGAAATAACAAATATGAAATGCATTTTTTCCAATAATCATGCATTACGTAGCAAATTATTAGTAATGCATTATTTTTCACTTGAAAATAATACGTTGTGGAACAAATGTTTGGTAAGACATCATAAAATAATGCTACAAATAAGTTATATGCATTACCTGGTAATGTGTTATATAATCACTACCCATTACCAAAGTTTTGCTGGGACCTTCAAATTTAATGAAAAAGATTGTGTCCATTTTTAAGGCTTCTGATCATTGTAGTATTCGAGATATGGGGAGTTGAAAATTTGCAACATCTGTTAAATTTTACAAAAGTTTTCTGACATAAATGCCGTTATTTCAAAAAGTACTAGTTCAGGTTTTAATTAATAGGTAAAGAGGTCAAACTGGGGTGCGACATGAATTTTTGCATGCGCGGATAAATAACACTTGCTACAAAAAACACAAAATCGAATATACTTTTGAAATGGGGTAGTTAAGGTTGTAGGTTTCGTTGAAAAGATCACAAAAATGTCCATCAAATTTGCCAGACACCCTCAAATTTTAAAGTTATTGTAAAAAAAACGTTTTAACATGATAATGTTTTTAGGCTGGTGTCTAATTTTAAAAAAGTTGCAGGACGCCACCTCAGTTTGACTATATACGTAGGCTGACCATTCGTACTGATTTGATCAGTACATGTACTGATT
The DNA here is from genome assembly GCA_963921195.1 of Pegoplata infirma. Lineage (NCBI taxonomy): Eukaryota > Metazoa > Arthropoda > Insecta > Diptera > Anthomyiidae > Pegoplata > Pegoplata infirma. Next base: position 292,844,811 of record OY992536.1, on the reverse strand, counting down.
TTTGATCACGTGTACTGATCAAAAAACGTTGTACTGATTTGTACTGATTTTTTAAAATATGTACTGATTGTACTGATTTCTGAACATTTCAACATCAAAAATAAATAATTTTAGACAAAAATTCTATACAAAAGCTTAAATTTCCATAATACAAGTCGACAGAGCTGTTTTTATAATTTAAGTCTGACAATGAGATAATTTATAATAAATTTATTCTAAGGAGATTAGAGTTCGTGAATCAAGATGTTCCTTAAAGCAAAAATGTTTCTGAGCATGACGTTATTTTGATCTTCCTAAATTTATATAAAAATCCCACAATATCTTTGAGGTTTTCTACAACGAAAAGTTCAATTGGCCGATGGATTTTTTTATATTTTTTAAAATGTGATGTAATTTGCATGAATCCAAATGATTCTGGGATCTTAAATGAGGTAATGTCATCAGAGCTTATTCGAACAACCCAGCAAAACTTAGATTACCAAATAAGGTATAAAATAAGGTATAGGATCTCTTATTTTTAGGGATGAGATTTTATGCACTTAAAAATCGAAAATATGCGCTTAAAATATGCACTAAAAAATTCAAAATATGCACTAAAAAACCTAAAAATATGCACTAAAAAATAAAATGTGTGCAATAAAAGTCTTGTTTTCATTTGAAAAACTTCTTAAAAAATCAAAAAATAACACCGGGCTTAAATAGTAACAATTAAAACTTTATATAAGCAGGATTTTTTAGAAATTAGGACAATCTATAAAAAAATAATTAAAAAAAAATATTTTTTCTTATTTTCAAAATAAATTTTTAAAATTTAAAATTGTTTTCGAAACAAATATATTTCAATTTGTGTTTTTGCTAATTTATGTCAAAATATGCAAAAATATGAAATTAAAAGTTGGAAATATGCACAATATATGCATTTAAAACCAAAATATGCAAAAATATGCATTTTAACCCAAAATATGCAAAATATGCAAAAACAAATCGATGCCATTTTAAAGCAAATTTCTTGATTCGGAAAGATAATTGGTCAAAATCTTGTTTAGACTATCGACAAAAAACATGCATTTGCATGGAAATCTCATCCCTACTTATTTTATACATTGCAGCATTGATGATTTTAACAGGCGATGAGACTCAAAGTAATGCATCCACATTATCACAAAGAATACCAGTAAGGTATAAAATAAGTCATAAATTTATAATGAAGAATACGAGTAAGGTGTAAAATATATGATATTTTATAGGTTACGAGTAAGGTATAAAATATAGCATACCAGAACATAATATATAAGGTGTTACGAGTAGTGAAAAAGTAATTTTGTATTAAATTTACTCACGTGATTGTAAGTGAGTGTAAGTAGATAAAATATGCTCGTGAGTGTGTGTCGTTAGAAATTTCCTGTCGTGAGCCCATCTCTAGTTTAAACTTATGCATTTTTTTATAAAATAATTATTTTTTATGTTATTGTAATGCATTATGCATCCAATTATAAATAATACATTATTTCAAACTTTCAATTAATGCATAATGTAACCAAATATAAGTCATCCATGATTTAATGTTTAGAAATAACAAATATGAAATAAATTTTTTCCAATAATTATGCATTACGTAGCAAATAATTAGTAATGCATTATTTTTCACTTGAAAATAATACGTTGTGGAACAAATGTTTGGTAAGACATCATAAAATAATGCTACAAATAAGTTATATGCATTTCCTGGTAATGTATTATATAATCACTACCCATTACCAAAGTTTTGCTGGGCTGTGGAATTTTGTTACATTTTCTGCAGTGAAACGATCAAAACATTCAAATGAAGTCGTTTAAAGTCAACTAAATTTTCTGCAGAATAACAACAGCTGTTTTTATCAGTTGTTTTTTTGCAGTTGCTTTTTAACAGTTGTTTTTACTCAAAATACTTGCGGTCAAGTTAGTTTAACCGAAATTTTTTGAGTGTTGAAAAAACATCAGTGTTTTCCCATTTTTTTTTTCAAAAAAATTTAGAAAGTTGTTTCTAAAAAAAAACATAAAAAGTTGGGCGTACTGATTTGAGCTCAGAAAAATATGGTCACCCTATATATACGCTAACAATTAACGAAAAAGAAAACAAGAATTACTACAGTCGAACCCGGTTATAACGAACTCCGAGGGACCAGTAAGAATAGTTCGTTATACGCAAAGTTCGTTATAAGCGGGGTGTATTTTATATCAACCCAGTTTTATTTCCAAAAAAAATAGGTCCAACTTTTCATTTGATGTTTTTTTCGTAAATAAACTACTTATCGAGAAGAAAACATTAAAAATTTAAATAAATTCTTTCAAAATTATAACATTAACCAAAAATTTCTTACTTTTTGTGAGTTTAGTAACCATGATTGACGCACAATTTAAAACATTTATGGGAGTTCGTTATTAAAAGGTAAATACATATATGTAAATTAAAGGTGTCCTAACGACTAAGGTAATTTTTCAAAATCACTTTTTAATACGTGGTAAGGTCCTAAATTGTAGTTTAGTATCTAAAAATGAGTGAGCCAAAATTTGGGGACAATCGGATAAAAATAACTCGTGCCGAAAATGGATTGAAGTTTTGGGACACTCTTATCTGATGAAAAAACACGTTTTTTATAGTTTTTTGAAAAATATTGGTATATGCTATTTTTTGTTAATTTTTTTGTTAAGTAATATGAAAATTGTAATAAATTACCTTTCCAAAAAGCTTAAAGAAATTCAAATCGGATGAAAAATAAGCATTTTACGCATACATGCCCCAGACCATTGCATGGGTTTTAAAGCCAAAATTTGAAAATTTTCAAAATTTTTAGGCAAAAAAATAAAAAAAAAATAAATTTTACTTTATAATTATATTAAATACATGTTATAGATAAAAACTAACAGATATGGTAGTCTAACTTTTTTTTCATTTGGCGTGGGTAGTGATATAATTTCCGCGGATTCCAAAGAAAATGAATTTTTCTAAAATAATTTAGCAAATATGGGAAAAATTTTTCTGTATTGTATTATACGAAGTGAAATACATAAATTCTGTAAATTTTTTGAGAATTCGGGCATCTTTAACCCATTTTCGTCGAGGTGAAATGACAAATTTGAGTCGTTATACATTTCTATAATACAAAATATCTGCATATATCCGATTTCTCAAAAGTTACAGAATTTACGTTTTGCACTTCGATCCGCACAATAGAGCACAAATTTTCAAAAATTTGCTTAATTATTGTAGAAAAACGCATTTTATTTGGAATCCGCGGAAATTTTATCACTACCCGCGCCAAATAAAAAAAAAAGCTTGACTACCATATCTGCTATTTTTAATTTTAAACATGTTTTCAATTTGATCATAAAGTAAAATTAAATTTTTACTATTTTTTTGCCTAAAAATTTTGAAAATTTTGAAATTCTGGCTCTAAAAACCATACAATGGTCTGGGGCATGTATGCGTAAAATGCTTATTTTTCATCCGATTTTAATTTTATTAGTCGTTTTGAAAAGGTAATTTAGTACCATTTTCATATTATTTCACAAAAAATTTAACAAAAAATATCAAATACCAATGTTTTTCCAAAAACTAGAAAAAACGAGTTTTTCGTTCTTATAAGAATGTCCCAAAACTTCAATCCATTTTCGGCACGAGTTATTTTTAGCCGATTGTCCCCAAATTTTGGCTCACTCATTTTTAGATACTAAAGAACAATATAGGACCCTACCAGGTATAAAAAGGTGATTTTCGTTTTTAAGGACACCTCTAATGTAAATTCATATATGAAATTGTATTCGTGGGATCATAAAAAGCAGTTCGTTTTAACCGAGGATTCGTTATAACCGAGTTCGATATAAAAGAAGTATTTTGTGTGAAAATTGATGACAAAACGTCGGGACTTTAGAATTAGTTCGTTATAACCGAGTTTGACTGTATTTTCATTTTCTTAAAACCAAAATTTTAATAACTTGGGTTTGTAACTTGGATAATAATTCACCTCGTGGTTAATAAAACCGTTTTTCACCAGCTGGTGAATAAAAAGTAACATAATTATTTTCAACAAAAAATTTTTTTTTCATCAAATTTTTTTTTTCATATTTTTTTTTTCATAAATTTTTTTTTTATAATTTTTTTTTTTTTTTTCATATTTTTTTTTTTTCATAAATTTTTTTTTTTATAATTTTTTTTTTTTTTCATCAATTTTTTTTTTTTATTTTTCATCAAATTTTTTTTTTCATAATTTTTTTTTCATAAATTTTTTTTTTTCATCAATTTTTTTTTTCATCATTTTTTTTTTTGTCATCAATTTTTTTGTTTTTACATAATTTTTTTTTCATTAATTTTTTTTCATCAAATTTTTTTTTTCATATGTTTTTTTCATCAATTTTACATCAAAAAATTTTTCTTTTCATCAAAAACTTTTTTTCATCAAAATTTGTTTTCACCAAAAATTTTGGGTTCATTAAATTTTTTTTAACAAAATTTTGTTTTTCGTGAAAAAAATCATTTTTTTTACCAAAACTACTTTTTCACCAAGTCTAACCTTTTCGCATAAAAGTTTTCCATTTGTTTATCAAATGTACATAATACAAGTGAGAGTGTTATATTCTTTGGTGCCGAATCTTTTATACACTCAAAAAATTATGTAGGTAAATTCCAGTGAATATTCAAACAAATGAAATTTTATTTAAAAACCATTCCACTATTTTTTCATTCAAAATAAAAACATATTACAGTCAATTTTAAATGTTAATTTAATGACTAACCAAAACATTAAAAAACTAGTGAATATTCAGTTATTTTGTATTGAAAAACAGTACAACTATAGAAGAAATTTTTTACTGCCGAAATTAAATGTAACAGAAAATTAGTTTTTAATACAGTAAATTATTTTTTTTAAACTACAGAAACAGTAGAAAATAAGAAGTCCTTAATAAAATTAATGATTTTTCATTTAAAATAACTTTACTGATTACTTTTTAAAATAACCTACAAACAGTTAATGACATAATTTTCTTAGTGTACTCTAGACCGGGTCGAAAAAAAAAGTTCCCATTGTGCGGGCTTAATTTTAAAGCTTACCTCGAAAAAGTTCCATAGCCAAAATATAAGATTTTTAGGTCGCGATTTGGTACCGCCGAAATCGTTATTTGTTCATAACTTTGTCATTTGATGTCCGATCGTTTTAAAAAATAATTAGTTTGAAAGTCCTCCGCGAGTACTAAATTTGACCCATATCTAATTTTGACCTCTGAGCTCATCTTCGTGTCAAGAGTGTTAGTTTCTCAGCTTTCTACCCACCTAAATGATTTTTATTTTTCCATTAAATTATAGCATTAAAAAATTCATGAAATTCTTCCCTTAGAAGTACCCTCTTAAATTAATTAACAAAAAAGTTACATTCAATTTTAAATTTCCATAGAAAAAGATTTAAAACACTTGTTCGTATGTATTTAAATACAAACTAAAAAAATTAAATATAGTTTAAAGGCATAATAACAAGTGTTTTTTCTAATTTTCTTTATATTGTATATGAAAATCTTAAATCAAATGTAACTTTTTTGTTAATAAATTTAAATGGATACTTCCAAGGGAAGAATTTCATGAATTTTTTAGTGCTACAATTTAATGGAAAAATAAAAATCATTTAAGTGGGTAGAAAGATGAGAAACTAGCAATCATAACAAGAAGATGACCTCTGAGGTTAAAACCAGATATGAGTCAACTTTAGTACTCGCTGAGGACTTTCTAACAAATTTTTTTTTAAGACGATCGGACATCAACTGACAAAGCTATGAACAAAAAACGATTTCGGCGGTACCAAATCGCGACCTAAAAATCTAATATTTTGGCTATGGAACTTTTTCGAGGTAAGCTTTAAAATTAAGCCCGCACAGTGGGAACTTTTTTTTTTCTCCTTTATGGTCGACCCAGTCTAGTGTACTCTCCAAAATGTAAAAACACTTTTTTGCACTTATTTTTGCACTCACCTACGAAATGTACAGCTCTTTTGGTTTTTTAATGGGATCCCCGACTTATATTTCAATTCGTTTTGCATGGAATAGCCAAAGCAAAGTTTTTGTAGAAATCTTCCTCAAAACATTATCATGATTTAATGTTTTGGGCAAGAGTACAAAATCTGCAGGCATTTTTTGGGACTTTTCTCACTAAACCACGTGTAGCTTAAAAATTTTTCAAACGATTTTCAATTTTTTAACTGTTTTGGATAGAAGAAGGATAGAGCTTTTCATGTGTGTGAGTTGGTCTATAATTATAAGAAAGATATATGTATATTGTCGATTTTTTGGATGTGTAATGAGTAGGGATGAGATTTCCATGCAAATGCATGTTTTTTATCGATAGTCTAAAAACGATATCGACTAATTATCTTTTAGAATCAAGAAATTTGCGTTAAAATGGCATCGATTTGTTTTTGCATATTTTTGCATATTTTGGTAAAAGTGCATATTTTTGCATATTTTGGTTTTAAATGCATATTTTGTGCATATTTTCCAACATTTTAGTACATATTTTTGTATATTTTGATATAAATAAGCAAAAATACAAATTAAAATTTATTCGTTTTTTATTTTGAAAATAAGAAAAATTATTTTTTTTCTTTTTAATTATTTCTTTATAGATTTCTCAATTTCTAAAAAAAAAATGTTACTATTATACCCGACGTTATTTTTTGCTTTTTAAGAAAGTTTTCCTGTGAAAAAAAGATTTTTATTGCACAGATTTTATTTTAAGTGCATATTTTTAGGTTTTTTAGTGCATATTTTAAATCTTTTAGCGCATATTTTTGATTTTTTAGTGCATGAAAATCTCATCCCTAGTAATGAGGTTGGGTCAACCCTAGCAGGAGTTTCACTACATATGACTTTCTTTTAAGAACGAGAGACCATGCAATTGTCGCATGGTGTAATTTTTATATCAACAAAAAAAACTAGGAAAAAATCTGAAAAATCTACGAAATTGTTTAACTGTCACAAAACACTTGTTGTTAAACTTTCAGTAGATTAATTTTTTTTTGTTTTAATTTTAAAACATCTTCATACTTAAGTTGAGTACCATGAAAATATTTGAACTTTGTAAAGTTAACAATTGTAAAAAATTAAATGTTTTTGAAAAAGTTTTGAAAGTCATTGTTGTTGATCTCAGATATAAAAACGTAACGACTTGAAATGAAGATAGAAAAAAAAGCATGTAAATAAGTTACATTTGACTTGGTCGAATTCATAAATGCCCTGCATAATGTTTTAATAAATTTTATTTAAAAATTCCTACAAAATCATTCAAAATTTTCAACACCATATTTTGATAAAGTTTTCTAAGGACTTTCTTCACATCCTTTTACCCAGATATGGCAAAATCAAAAAATGGAAAAATTAGGGGAGATAATCCTCTTTCATTTTCCACCAGTGGCATCCTAGGACAAGTACAAATATTTCAGAAATATTTTACAAAATGTATTATTTAAAACTATGAAATCCTTTCAAAAGGAAAAAGGATCGCGATATAAAAAACTGTAAATGCAGTTTTGCTGCATTTGATCTCTACTTTCAGACGTATGTAGAGTTTTTCTTTTCCCGGACTTTTTCATTTCCCGGGAAAGCGGGATTCATTTTTAAATTTCCCGGGATCCCGGGAATTCCCGCAAAAACTAAAAACCCAAATTTTTTGCCAAAAAAAATATATAAAAACCTCATGAATGCGATTAAACTATTTTTAATGTTTAATAACACCATAAAAATCGTATTAAGTACCTTTAAAACAAAAAAAAAGAAGTTTCGAGAGGAAAAGAAACATTTTGTTACCCAGTCTTTATAAAAAACGGCCCAAATATGTCGAGGTCATTTAAAAGTATTTTTAAGGGAATATGGTATTTCAAATCGCTTTATCTGTTGTAATAATGAAAATTCATCATTTATTCTAATTCATATCAGTTAATTTTTACAATTGGTTCTCAGCGCTTTGCCTCTAAAACACAATTAAACTGATTCAGAGGAATATCTCAATTATGTCTCTGAAACTTAATGTAACTGTTTCAGAGAAATGAAATTATAGGAAAATTAACACCAAAAAATTATAAAAAAATTATAAAAACAAAATAAAAATTCTGGTTTCTAAAAGAAACACCCGTTAATTTCAGAGTCATTCCTTACACAGATTTTATGTCAATTTATCGATTAAAAAAGAATCCTGTCCAGAGACATAATTATTTTCTATAGAAACATATAATCATACTGCAAATTTTTATAATGCAGGTCTCAGAAAGAAAATTTCTCAGCTTCTGAAAAAAAGTATAAGGCTCTGATAACACAGTGCAACAACCAAAATCGGAATGGAATAAAACTAAAAGGAAATGAAAGCATAACAAAACCTTCGACACTTTTTTTTGGTTCAGTGCTCGATTTTTTTTACACGCATTTAAAGTTGGTGAACTTTTATTATAATTATAATTGCATGAAAATTGTATAAGGCGTATGATTAATTTTGTAATTGCCTTTAAATAACAATCATACGCAACGGTGAACAGTTATAGCTAACGTAATTTCGAGCTTAAGTTTAGATGATGGACCCCACATGTCCTGTAGGACACCTTTAGTACACAAAAGCTTTTAAGGTTTTAAAATCACCAACTTTAAATACGAGTAAAAAATAATCTAGCACTGAACTAAAAAAACGTTTTGAGGGTTTTGTTTTGTAAAATGTAAACTTTCAATTGCTTCTTGTTTTATCCCATTCCGATTCGGAAAGTTCGATTTTGTATCACTGTGTAATTGTATCCTATCGAAGATTTAGATATTGTGAGACTTTTTTCATTTCGTAAGTCTCAGATTTTATGAAATTTTTTGTTAAAAGGTCTCTCTTGGAATACTTTTTTGGTCCTTCTTGTCTCTGCGTACGTTTTTGTCATCAATTATCAAAAATTTTAGTAAAATCTAAAAAACTCACATAAAAAATAGTTCGATTTTGTATCACTGTGTAATTGTATCCTATCGAAGATTTAGATATTGTGAGACTTTTTTCATTTCGTAAGTCTCAGATTTTATGAAATTTTTTGTTAAAAGGTCTCTCTTGGAATACTTTTTTGGTCCTTCTTGTCTCTGCGTACGTTTTTGTCATCAATTATCAAAAATTTTAGTAAAATCTAAAAAACTCACATAAAAAATAGTTCGATTTTGTATCACTGTGTAATTGTATCCTATCGAAGATTTAGATATTGTGAGACTTTTTTCATTTCGTAAGTATCAGATTTTATGAAATTTTTTTGTTAAAAGGTCTCTCTTGGAATACTTTTTGGGTCCTTACGTACGTTTTTGTCATCAATTATCAAAAATTTTAATAAAATCTAAAAAACTCACATACAAAATAATCAATAGAAGTCGAAAAATCAACAATTTCAAAGAAACTAAAATTCCCGGGAATTCCCGCTCTATTTCCCGGGATTTCGGGATCGAAAATTTACGGGAATTCCCGTGAAAAACTCTAGACGTATGTCATCCGGATCATGTTTAATATTGGCTGTCGGACGGTGAAATATGTTTAAAAATATTTTGAAATTCAGCCAACAAAATCTGTAAAAACACAGTTAAATTTCTGTTATTTTGTTAAACTGAATAACAGAGATTTTAGTAAAAATATCAATTTTAGCAGAAAAATCTGCTGAAAGTTTGCTAAATACAATTGAAAGTCGTTTTACAAGTTTTTTTTTTTTTAGTGTAGACCTAAACTTCGGGGTGTTACAAATGTAAGCACTTTTAAAAACCCTATACCACTAAGTGTAGGGTATTCAAAAAAAAGAGTAAACAACATTAGTATGTACTCAAGTCAACAGAGCAACAATAATACAATTGTATAGAATTTAAGGTGACTGGGGAATTTTTACAAAAAAAGTTAGCTAAAGGAAACTAGCAGCTACTGCTTTTAAGAGATAGTTGCTGGTTGTTGCATATAAACATTCTAATGATTGGCATCTGCAACATTTTAAACATATTTTTCTTACTTACAAACAACTTTTAACTACTGACTGCTGCAGTTGCTTGTTGATGATGTCGCAGTTTGTTTGTTGCATGTATTTTATGCAACATCATCCCTGCAATATGAAAGTTGAAATAGTTAATGCACATACTCGTAAAACTAAACTGATTTAAAATGATATTTGCTCCCGCACTCAACAATAAAACTAACAACCACAATAGTAACAGCAGCAATTTTTTGTTAACGCATTAAAGTGGTACTTATTTGCAGGGGGGATAATTTTGGAACGCAAACAATTTTTTAAAGGAAGAATAAAAGCTTTACAAATATGATGAAATGTTACATTAATCGTGTAACGTGTCATTAAAACAATATAATAAAGCTTTTCTGCAATATGATAAATCTTTTTAGCAATGTAAAGCGAAAAGCTTTTAAACAATAAAATTAAGCTTTTCATCCATTTAATTTTCATCAAAGCAAAAAATTTCCGGTTAATAAAGTAAAAAAAAAGAAATCGATCTAGAACCGAATAATCGAAACATTTTAGATTCAAAACTTTTTGCTAATGAAAGTGCTCTGGAAGTACTTAAATGGAAAATTCTCAACAGTGCCTCCTTCTCAGACCATTAATACATTAGCTTTAGGATTTTAACCAGGTACGCAAGTTTAAATAAACCTTTCATAATTCCGAAAAGGCCAACTGGGCAATGTTTCGGGAGAATGCAATTACGGATTTAGGAAAACTGAAACGTAATCAACTTGATATCGATTGAAAAAATGACAACCTTACTTCAATCCTTACACAGAAAATAATATCGTAATTTTGTTTTTAATTAAAAATGGATTTGATATTAAATTTAACTTCAATTAAACATTTTAATTGATTCAATTAATGTTTTAATTGAATTCTTAACTTTACTGAAAACAAAAATAAAATAAACAAACGAAACCGGTTTTGTATGTATTAGTGTTAGTAGCCAATGAAAAAATAAAAATGAAAAAAACAAAAAAAAAAACTTTTGAACTATTGTTTTGTATATTTTGGTGGTAGCAGCCAATGAATACATAAAAACGCCTCAACAAAATTTAGTTTTATTGTTTTCTTTAAGGCGAGTGGTCGTTGCGGATAAAGTGTTTTGCTAATGAAATGTGTACAGTTAAAACAAAAAAAAATAATTTGAGGAATTTGCCTAGTGTTTTGCACATTGAAATTTAATACATTTTTTTTGTTTCAACTTTACTAAAGCGACAAAAATGCATGCAATAACAAGATTTATGTTTCTATGCAAAACTATACCAACTGTTTATATTTAATAAAGAAAATAAATTTCTTAATAATATAAAACAAAAAAATTCGATGTTTATTTATTTTAGAACATTTTTTGAAGTTTAACTTTTAAAATTAAATTGAGTTTTGGTCTTTTTTCAATTAAAATTTTATGTGAATCAATAAATCTATATTATTGATTTTCAATTTTATATTAATTTTTTTTTTTTTGGTTTCCATTTTATTTTCAATTAAAACTTTAATTGATTCAATTAACAATTTAATTAAGTTTTAAAACTATTTTCAAACAAAATGAGTAATTAATATGCGCATTTTCGTGATAGGTCCGAAATCAATTAATTTTTTAATTGAATCAACGAATTTGGTAATTGAAATTCATTTTTATTTTTTTCTGTGTATCAAGTCATTCGAAAAGGCATGTCCAGCAAAGCATCGACAGAAAAGGATCCTAACCCCACGGTGGGCAAAAGAGCTTTTGCAACACAGAAATAACATCCAGACATTTTTTAAAAGCGCAAGAAAAGGCAACAATTTTGTTTACTGGACAGAGAACTTGAAAGCTTTAAAAAACTAATTAGGAATTCGAAAAAGAGCATCTGGAATGCGGTGTGTTGTAAAATCGAACACACTACAGATGCGGCCAGACTAAGAAAAATTTTAGCAAAGAAACCCATCCCCCCACTTTAACTCAAAAGAGGTGATGGAACATGGACCGTATCTCGTGGACGTACTCTTAAGAACTCACTTTTCGGGTTGCAGGTCGTTATCCTGTTCTTTAAACTTGTTCTCGAGAGAACGACTGGCATGGGCTACAAATCGCCTGAACCAGATGGAATCTGAACAGCAATATTGCAACATACCGTTAATGAGATTCTTCCCCACTTTATGGAAATTTTTATTGCTTGTCTTTAACTGTTATACATTCCGTAGTCTTTAACAAAAATCTAAGGCGGTTTTCACACCAAAAAGTGGAAAATTGAATTACGTAATTACCCAAGTAAAAATGTGAAGGATCAGTTCTGATTCGAAAAATGGATCGCTAAGATTAGATCATTTTTAATCGGACGGATGCAATGTCATCCGAAAAATCAGTTTATATAATTAGATATCCGTTCGATTAAAACTGATCTAATCTTAGCGATCCATTTTTCGGATCAGAACTGATCTTTCACATCTCCGATCAGCACTGATCTTACTCGGATCAGGACTGATCTTTCAAATCTCGGATAAGATGTGATATATAAGAATATATCTAAACATTTTTACTCGGGTACAGACCGATTATTTTATATTTTATTTTGAAAACTCTAGTACGGATTCTGGACCTTTTCATGAGAGAAAATCTAGGTTTTCAACTCCTCTCTGATTCGCAACGCGCCTATCAACAGGGCAAATCTATAGAAATTGCGCTTCACTCTGTGATTAGCTCTATAGAAAAATCTTTGCAATATAAAGAATTCACACTGGCCTCTTTTCTGGACGTTGAAGGTGCCTTCAACAATGCCTGTATAAAGGCAATAATTAACGGATTCTAGACCTTTTCATTAGGGAAAATCTAGGTTTTCACTTTCTATCTGATTCGCAACACGCCTATCAACAGGTCAAATCTATAGAAACTGCGCTGCACCTGTGGTTAGCTCTATTGAAAAATCTTTGCAATATAAAAAAATCAAACTGACCGCTTTTCTGGACGTGGAAGGTAGAGATGCGCGCGTGACACGAATTTTTTGTGATTCACGCGTTATCATGAGTGAAATTTACTTTTACTCTCGTTATCATGAGTGCGCGTGATTAGAAAACATTGTTTTATGCGTGAGTAATTTTTTTCTTGTGAGTTTGCGTGATTGTGTTGTGCTATCTGAACAGAAACCAAATAAGAAAGTTGTCATCATATTAAATTCAGAGGGTTATAAATTCCAAATTGTGACATATGTATGTAAATAAATTTTTATAATTGAAGGGCTTATTGCAAAAACTTGATAGGCAACAATTTATTTTTTGGTGTTTTTCGCCTTCTCCTTATGTTCCATTAAAATATTTTTGGCAGAAGTTTAGTTTAAACCCTTCGTACAAGTATCTTGAGTATGAAAGTTATTCAAAAGATATGTTTTTTATCATTATTTCAATATTTTTAAGGCAAAAACCACCATAAAATGAAATGTTGCTTATCGAGTTTTTACAATAAGCCCTTCAATTGTTTTTAGGAATTTAAATTCTTTTTGTGTAAGAAATCGAAAAAGCAAAATAAAAATTTGTTTATTTTAATTTCGTAAGTGTGATTAGTTTTTGAGCTTGAGTAAAAATTTATTTACCCACGTGAGCGTTTGTGAACGTGAGCAGAGAAAAAAAATTTCGTGCGTTTTATTGGGGACGGAACCAAAAATTATTTACTGGATTTATACTTCTGTAGTAAGACCGACGCATTGGAGTGTTATGAGACGCATATAAAATTGCAGTGAATTCAACGTCTCAGAGGTTTTTGCATCATAGGCGCTCTGAGACATCAGCTAAATCTATTGACGCTCGACTGCACCTGATACCAACTGACATTTTTGCAAAGGGAGAGGCCTATAAGTCATGCCTTCGTCGTAAAGGGTCACATTTATTCAGGCAACGTAATTTTGAGCACAGTAACATGGACAATTTACATAATATTGCCACACTCAAAATATTTTGTAGGCAAAAACAAATGAAAAACACACTTAAAACCAGTGAATAAACAATTGAAAACCATCCCAGTAATTATTTGTTTGTTTTATAAAAAAACACCAACATTTTCTAAAATAAATAACATTAAACATTAAAAAATTACGGTTTTTTCATTCTTTTTTACCAACAAATTCGAAAAAAATAACCAACGAAAACATTAAAAATTAATGATAGTTCTGTTATTTTTACCAACAAATTCCAAAAAAATAACCTACGAAAACAATAAAAATTAATGATTTCGTAGGTAATTTTTTACAATTTTTTATTGAAATATTTTTTTAAAAATTTTTTATAAAATTTTTGGGGAATCGATTCCGCAATCAACTACATTCTGGCCCGACACTCTAACCATCGTGCCAAAGTCACTTGATACAAACATGTTTTTATATTTCTATAAATAATTTTTTGATTTTTTTTTTTCTACAAAAAAATAACTGACTTGTGTAGGTAAAAACTAATGATATTTCATTAAAAAATACCAACAATTAAAAAAAAAAATTACTTACACAAATCATTAAAAATCAAAACAATAATCAGTAGTTTTCACTTACAGAACAAAAATAAATGACTTTAAAATTTAAATGTTAATGAAAGTCTTTATTTTTTAGTGTGTTATTTTTAAAACAAAGGACTGAAGTAGTCATTAATAAAAACTGAACATCAAACAAATGTTTTTTCTTTTAAAAACGACTAAACGGAAAACTTTTTAAATAAACTACAAACAGTTAATGACATAATTTCTTGAGTGCACCGTCTACAGCGTGCCCAAACTTATTTTCGACCGAAAATACGACTTAGAATTTCCCACTCAAGAATTTTGGTACAAACTGGCAAAAAAACCCCCAACTCCCTCCAAAATTAAAAAAAAAAAAACAAATATTTTGCTCTATAACAAACTTTGAGAATTGATTACTTACTAGGATGGCTCGTTTTTGGGCTTTTCTCTCTGATCAAATTCTAATACCCGCCAAAGGTGTCGGTCCCCTAAGGGTAACTCACATGCAAAATATCACTCCGATCGGAGTTTATCTTCTGTCTCCACTTTGAGCCTCAAAATTGGGGTTTTCGCAAAAAAGGACTTTTAAAAAAAAAATAAAAAATAAAATTTTAGTTTTTTTATTAAAATAATTAAAAAATTATTTTTGTATAACATTTGATCGTAAATACTTAAATATGAAATTTAAAGATTTTACGGTACCATTAACCCGTTCAAACTTGATACCAAAAAAATGGCATGATTTTGGGGGCGTTCTCAAACACCTTTTTTCAAAATTTGAAAATTTTATTAAAAAAAAAATTTAAATATACCATTTTTTCTTTCTGAATTCATTAAGAACACCTTGGAGAAGAAAAATGTGAAATATGGCGGATATCCTTCGAGCCACTTTTCGGGAATCGCGGGGGGAAGTTAGCGGATTTCAAGGAAATGTTGGTATTATCAATAATTTGGATTAATAAAATCTTATAAATTTCATTTTTCTGCAAATTAACGGTTTTTTTGGTGTCGTGGCATTCTATTATATAACTTTAAGTCTGTCATGAAATCTTACCAATCTAGGACGTCTTTAACCCACATTGGCTGGGGGTCAAAAATGACCCCCGAATAAAATTTGAAGTTTAGAGCTTACATTTTGTGCTATAAACGGCTTTTGTGTTTTTTACCCCAACTATTATTTTGTATTATTATATTATCTTTAAAAAAATCATTAACCCTTCTTGGTAGGGGGTCAAAAATTACCCATTCAATAAAAAATATAAATTTTGTTGATATCAAAAAATTCAAGCACTATGCCTAAAAGTTTTTGCCGGGGTCATTTTCGACCCCTGGCCAATGTAGGTTAAAGATATCTTAAATATGTGAGATTTAAGGGCTGATTTAAAGTTATCTAATAGATTGCCACAAATTAATTTTATATGAAAAAATATATACTTTTTATTGAATGGGTCATTTTTGACCCCCTACCAAGAAGGGTTAACGATTTTTTTTAAAGATAATACAGTCAAACTCGGTTATAACGAACTCGGTTATAACGAATTCTCGGTTATTACGAACTAATTCTAAAGTCCCGACGTTTTGGCATCAATTTTCACACAAAATACTTCTTTTATAACGAACTCGGTTATAACGAATCCTCGGTTAAAACGAACTGCCTATTATGGTCCCACGAACACAATTTCATGTATATTTACCTTTTTATAACGAACTCCCATAAATATTTTTTAATGTGTGGCAATCATGTTTATCAAACTAACAAAAGATTGGAATATTTTGGTATATATTATAATTTTGATGAAATTCATTTATATTTGTAATGATTTCTTTTCAATAAGTAGTTTATTTACGAAAAAAACATCGAATAAAACAAAATGGGATCTATTTTTTTGGAAATAAAACTAGGTTGATAAAAAATATACCCCGCTTATAGCGAACTTCGCTTATAACGAACTAATTTTACTGGTCCCTCGGAGTTCGTTATAACCGGGTTCGACTGTATATTAATACGAAATAATAGTTGGGGTAAAAAACATAAAAGTCGTTTTATACTTGTTTATAGCACAAAATTGAAGCTCTAAACTTAAAATTTTCCGCGGGGGTCATTTTTGACCCCCAGCCAATGTGGGTTTAAGACGTCCTAGATCTGTAAGATTTCATGACAGACTTAAAGTTATCTAGCAGAATGCCACAACACCAAAAAACCGTTTATTTGCACGAAAAGGAAATTTATAAGATTTTATTAATCCAAATTATTGATAAAACCAACATTTCCTTGAAATCCGCTAACTTCCCCCAGTGATTCCCGAAAAGTGGATCGACGGATATCCGCCATATTTCACATTTTTCTTCTCCAAGGTGTTCTTAATGAATTCAGAAAGAAAAAATGTTATATTTAAAATTTTTTTTTGAATAAAATTTTAAAATTTTAAAAAAAGGTGTTTTGAAAACGCCCCCAAAATCATGCCATTTTTTTGGTATCAAGTTTGAACGGGTTAATGATACCGTAAAATCTTTAAATTTCATATTTAAGTATTTACGATCAAATGTTATACAAAAATAATTTTTTAATTATTTTAATAAAAAAAACTTAAATTTTTTTTTTATTTTTTTTTAAAGTTTTTTTTTTGCGAAAACCCCAATTTTGAGGCTCAAAGTGGAGACAGAAGATAAACTCCGATCGGAGTGATATTTTGCATGTTACTAGAATTTGATCAGAGAGAAAAGCCCAAAAACGAGCCACCCTATTACTCACCAATACGAAAAAACGCCTCTCTGAAATTTTAATATCGTTAAAAGGCCATTGTAAACTTTAATACAAAATTTTGTTTTTGAAAATCCATGGTGTCCTTGCCTGGAAAAATGGAAATTTGCATTCATAACAAAAATACCATGAATATAGCGAAAACCCAGGTTTTTAAATCTTCAGGTTATGATATCTCAGAGATGGAACCAGATATTACAAAGGTTTAACATTAATTTTGAAGGTAATTGTAGGACTTTTAGACGACATAGCAGTTTTTATAAATAAAGGTTGATTCGCGCAGTTATAACGTCTTGAATATACCGAAAAACTTGTTTTTTAACTTCAAGCTAAGATATCTCAAAAATCAGATGTGATAGGCAAATTCTGAGTTCAGATTCAGCGCAACTCCATGGTCTGGTCTATGAGGTAAAAATATATTTTTTTCTAAATAAGTTCCAACTTATCTATCTCTAACCTATACATGTAGGTTCTCAAGATTTAACTACTCAAATCTACGTTAAAACATAAAAAGTACTTATGTAAAGTTACCAAGTGCATTTAACCATACATACTTAGTTTGTTTTTGTAAGGAGGTTTGCAAAAGATGTCATTAAGTTGCAAAATAAAAGTAGAAATTGTAAATGCAACGGAAATGCGTTACATTTGTTTGTGCAACAGTAACAAACACTTAATTTTTTACCCATATTTATTTAGTTGTGCGTTGTTTATTGCAAATTTTAAGTTCAATATTTTTTTTTTTTTTTTGAAAATGCATTGAATACTACAGATTTTTTTTTTTTTTTTTTTTTAGAAAAAAATAATAAGGAATTGAATTGAATTGAATATTTTTTGTTGTCTTCTTTTATCAATGTTTAGTTATCTTATTTCTGTAGCAAGTGACAGCAACAGCATTACTTGCAACAGGTGGAATTTTACTTACTAATATGTTCACATAAAAAATTATGTTAGTAAAATCAACTGAAAATGTCAGTTAAAATAACTACTTTGTAAATTGTTTTGGGGTAAACTACTTTTTCAGTTAAATCAACTAACAATGTTAGTTATTTTAACTGACAAAAAACAACTGACTTATGTAGTAAAAATTACTAACATTTGTAGTCAAAACAACTAATATGTAGTAAAAATAAACATATAATTTTTTTTTTTCAAAAAATTTTTCAGAAAAAAAATTGAAGATCAAATTTTTTCCAAGTTTTTTTTAAAAAAAAAAAGTAAAAAACAAAAATTTTTTTTTTGGAAAAAACTTTGAAAATTTTTGAGAAATGAAAAAAAAAATAAAATTAACTACTTTAAATAACTGTTACTACATTACAGTACTTTTTTGTTAGTTATTAAAAAAAACGACTTAAAATAACTAACAGAAATAGTTGTTTGATATTTTTCATACAAAAATAACTGACTTTGTAGTTGAAAACAACTAACTACTGTAAAATATACAAACAACTTATATGTAGTAACTTACATAATTTTCTGAGTGTTTTTATGTTGTGTTGCATTCAATTGTGGTTGCAACAGATTGCTTTTTTTTGTAGTTTTCTTGTTTTTTTTTTTTTTTGTTAAATTGTGGGAACACTATGTAAAAGTATGTAGTATGCAGAAATGTTTTCAGATTTTCAACATAGTTTTTCAATTGACAATTATATTTTCTTTATAATGGTATGTCCGTCCGTCTGTCTGCGTTTGTTAAGTTGTTCGGTTGCTTGGCAGGCTGTTTGGTGTTGAATGAGATTAAGTTTTGATTAGATTAATATTGCGGAAATGTTTTGATATTAAAAACTATTGTAAACTTAGAAAATTTATGATTATAGGAGTATCCTTAGAGGTTTTAAAAATATGTTACTTAAAAATATTTATAAAAAAGCTTTTAAAAATATAACATTCGCGTTGTTATTTAAAGCTTTTTCACAAATTTTCCAACATTTAATGTTACAAAAACTATTTTACTTATATATAATCGCTGATTTTTAAAGCTTTACAAAATGTAATGAAATTCTGAGGAATTAAAGCTTTTAAAAATGTGTAAAAATCCTAATTTTTTAGTTTCCCTTGTTTTGTCATAACAAAAATGTGTTACAACCAGAAATGTAAAACAAATAAAAAAAAATTGAAAGCTCATAGTTAAATAAAGCTTTTTTAATGTTAAAAAGTGGTGTTTTTTTTTAATTTTCAAAATTAAAAGCTTTTCAAAATGCAATATAATCAATATTATAGCTATTTAATAATTTTCGGAAATATTATGAAATTGTGGTAAAAAAAACTTTTTTAAAGCTGTCTGAAAATTTTCGAGATTAATTTGTAATTCTGCTTATTTGAAGCTTTTAGTTATTTAATAGTATCTATTTATATAATAGTATCTAATCGTGATTATTTAAAGCTTTTCTGCATAATATGTAATGTCATAGAAATTTTAAAGTTTTTTGTCGGTACTTTATTTAATGCGTTTGTTGAAAGCTTTCAATCAGTTCTAATCATATTCCGAAATTGTGAAACGATTTCCAAAATTATAACGTGGATCGTGGATTGTATACAATTAATTAAACTTTTAAATAATTAACATAACTGTGATACAATCGTGGTAATTAAAAGCTTTTTAAAATTTTCGAGACTTTTTCAAAAAATATGTTCGTACTTGTTTAAATACCATTTGGTGTTCAATTATGTTCACATATGTCAACCAGAAGCCGAATTAAAGCATTTTGTATTTTTAGGTTATGTTGAATGTACTAAAATTTTTGAGGTGTTCTTACATTTTCGTTCATAACTTTTGAACCGCTGAACCGATATCGCTCAAAAGCAATACCAAACTTCTCGGAAGAACTTCCAATAAATATGTTAAGTTTCAGTCACCCCTGTGCAATATTTTGTCCGTGATCACATTTTCCACAGACAGACAGACAGACAGACGGACACCGCTAGAATGTCTTAAAATCGATTGGGCATCATGAATATATATACTTTATGGAGTCCCAGACCGATATTTTGATGAGTTACAAACGGAATGACAAACTTATATATACAAGAGTTGTCAACCGATTAAGAATAATTCGATTAATCGATCAAATAAAACCAAACTCTTGTTCGATTAATTTAAAAAGTACGATTTTCGAATAACGAATAAATCGATTAATTTATGTCAATTAATCGAACAATAATTTTTTTTATCCTCCAACTATAGTATCGAAATATCGGCCTAGGACCCCATAAAATATATATATAATTGATCAGTGGTCGATTCTAAGACATTCAAGCGATGTCCGTCCGTCTGTGGAGGGAACGATTAGTCCAAAATAAAAGAGCCATACTCCTGAAGTTAGGCGCGATTATGTCTTATGGTCATAAGCTGGTTAAGTTCGGACCCAAAATTGGACGAGAGGGGAAATGTTCTCCCTTAAAGAACTAAACCACTACCAGAAAAAACAAATTCTTACATGTTTTTATACCCTCCAACTACAGTATGGGGGTATACTCACTTTGTCATTCCGTGTGTAACGCATCGAAATATCGGTCGGGGACCCCATAAAGTATATATATTATTGATCAGTGACCGATTCTAATACATTCTAGCGATGTCCGTCCGTCCGTCCGTCCGTCTGTCCGTCCGTCTGTAGTTAACACGATGCAGCCCAAAATAAAAGAGCTAGATCCCTCAAGTTTGACACAAATATGTCTTGTGTTCCTAGGCAGGTTAAGTTCGGAAATTGGCCAAATCGGACCAGGGGGAAAAAAGTTCCCCCTTGAAGAACTAAACCTACCTCTAAAAAATACACTTTTTTACATGTTTTTTTGTATTTTTGTTAAGTAAATGAAACATTTGGTATATTTATCGCGTTGGGAAGGTGCTCTCAACGTCCCCCACTGACCTTATCAACCCCCCCCCCCCCAAAAAAAAAAGATACGCCCCTGACAAATTTTTGTTTTAATTTTTTTTTTTACATTTTGGAGGGTATAAAAGATTCGGCACAGCCGAATTTAACACTCTCACTTGTTTTTTTCTATATCTGTTCAACAAATGAAATATTTTTATATGAAGTTTTTTGACCTACATTTGGACCAAGGCGATTAGGAATTGCTATTTTTCGGCCTGTCCTCTTTTAAGGGCGTGTCTATAGAAAATAATACAAAATAATGACAAAAGTGTGTTCATTTAAGTAAAGAGGAAAAAGGTGTCCTCCAACGTCCCTTGCCGACTCCACCAACTTAAAAAACTTAATAAAAATATTTTTTAATAACCACTTTTTTTATTCGTTATTCTCATCGATTAATCGAATATTTTTTTAGATTTAATCGTTTGATCGAACGAACAAAAACAATTATTTGAATTATTCGAAGGCGAATAATTGACAACTCTAATATATACCCTCAATCACTTAGTGTAGGGTATAAAAAAAATGGTACCATGAGGGTTCAAAAACTACAATTTTTTTGGAGGTTGGTACAAAAGGAGAAAAAAATTGCGTGAGTGAGTGTGCGTCAGTAAGGTTTTTGCGTAAGTGAGTGTCCGTGAGTCGATTTTTTTGCGTGAGTTTGCGTGAATTATTTTCTCTTCATATTTCCTTTCGTATTAAAAAAAGCAACAAAAAAAATTTTAAAATTTATCTAAACTTAAGATTTCATGTCGAAAAAAGCAAAAAAAAAATTAAAATTTCGAGGAACTTTAAATTTTGCTGAAAATTTTGAAAGATTTTTAAAATTTTAGTTTTAAATTTTTTTTTTTATAAATAAGAGTTTCGTGAGTCTGAGTAAACGTGAGTTTGAGTGACGCTTGGTAAAGTTAGCAAAAATGTTTTGCCAAAAATTAGTTAACTGAAATTTTTTTATTTCAACTTAGTTCATACACATTTGAGGTTTTTGAGATACGTGATTTTAGGGCACCACCGGGGTTTTGAGAATTACAAAACTCGATAACTTCAAAAATATTACTGGGAGAGCTTTTGATTATTTTGCGCTCTTGTTCTACGTGTTGAGAACTACAAAAATGCTTTTGGACTTTTTGTTGTGTCGGCAATATTTACCGAGATATGAGCATTTTAAAATTTTCGGGAATGCTAACTTTTTTGATCCAAAGAGATAACGCCATTTTAAGTTTTCTGAAAATAAAAAAAAAAATTACCATTTTTTTTTGCTAATATGTATTAGCAAAAAAAGCTTGTAAAAATTTGGTCAACTCAATTTTAGATTTAGCAAAAAAATTAGTTCAAATTTTGTTTAAAACTGCTAATGCGCAAAATGAAGTTTACAAGATATTTTTCCTAGCATGCTTATCTCAACTAAAAATTTGCTAAAAGTTAGCTAACCAGCATTAGCAAAAAAAAATTAGTAAATCTACTAATGTATTATTTTGAGTGTAGTTTAAAGTTTTTAAATAATTTTCAAGACTGTAATAATAGAAGGGTTCAAAAAATGTTATTTGGTGTAAAAAGTTTTGCCTGATTTTTTGAATTAAAAAAAAAAAATTAAAACTGTTTTAAGCATCATTTTGCATCCAAAGTGCATATGGGGAGAGAGGAGGAAATATTTGTGGTCTCTAAATTATTTATAGATTTGTAATACTATTTTTTGCTGTATATTAAAAGCTTAATGATGACTTAATGATTTTGTTTATTAAAAGCTTTTAATTCTTATGCTTTACAAAAACTTTTAACACTGATTTTACACCAATAAATCAAGAGCTTTGAAGTAAAGATATGGGGTTTTGAAGCTTTAACTGGTTTTTAAAAACAAGAAGACTGGTAATGAAAGATTGATGATCACAAATATTTAAAGCTTTTAATTTCCAATTATTTTTAGAACTCAATTCCGTATTTTCTCTATAGTCTACCGTGTCACGATTTGGTATTACAATCATAGATACTTTACAAGACTATTGTTCCGAGATTCTATTATTTTAAAAATTCTTCTCATTTTACAATTTTCCATACAAAATTATCTAAAACTTAAAATCATAACAATTACTCATAAAAAATTGTATTTATAAAAAATTTTGTTTAGTAAATTTCCTGCTGGTCATTGAACTTGTTTGTGTATATAGTCTCGCCATGAAATTAACCTTTAACTTTGGGTAGAAGTTAAATATAAAATTATAACCACTGAAAAATGATCTAAACATTATGAAAAAAAAAATAATAAAAATATAACGAACAAAATAATAATAATACAATGTAATTTAAAACCAGCAGTAAGTGAGTAAGTAAGTAAGCAAAAGAAAAACCTACAAATTAGAGATAAGCGCGTGAGTGACTTTTGACGTACACTCACTCATGCTTAGGGCAGAAATTTTTTAAACAAGCACGGTCAAAGAATATTTTTTCTACTCCAACTCACAACCACGTGAGTAAATTTTAGATAACTCACACTCACGTGCCCTTACGCAAGCTTTATTCCCAAAACTTTTATTTTGACAAAAAAAAAAACATTAAAAAAGTTAAAATTTAAAAAATTTAACTAAATTTTGCAGCAAAATTTAAAACTTATTGTTAGCTAAATTTTTCAAAATTCTTCTGCTTTTTTCTGGACGAAAGAAAATATGAAGATTAAATAAATCACGCTAACTCACGAGAACAAAAAAAAAATTTTGTTCTACTCGCAATCACTTAAGTAGAATTGAGTTTTAGTCATACTCACGCGTGATCACGCACTAATCTGCTCATGTGCCCATCTCTACTATAAAAATAAACATTATAAAATCATATTAAAAAAATACAAGATTGTACGAATACGAACGACTACAATTTTTTAAAAAGTAGTAATCGAGTAATATTTAAATTACTATGGCAACAATGTTGCATTCAACATTGGTAGCAAACAAAGCTATACTTGTTAGTACACTGAAAAAAAATCATTAAAAAAGGATTGAAGTCGTTTTCATTAAATTACACTGCTCTACAAAAATCAACTTTTCTTTTGCACAGACTTCTAAGTATTTTGGCCTCCTAAACCTGAAACTCTCGTCATAAAAGTTGTTTCAAATCGCCTTCTAGAGATATAGGTATTTTGATTTTTTGTGGACCAAGCCTCAAAACGGGCAAATTTTTTTAATATTGGAAAAGTGTATGTTAAATTTTGATCGTATCGAGTCCAGATTTATTGCAAAAGCTAGGTAATTTTATTAGGAATTCAAATAAAAAAACAAGTAGAAAATTTAAATTCGACTTTGCCGAATCTATGAATACCCTCCACAATGCCTTTTTAAAGGATAGTACATTTTTTAAAGTGAAAAAAAAAATTAACTATTTTGATTAGAAATATTTTATTTTGAGTAAAAAACTCTTTTTTTGTCATTTAAAAAAAAAAAGAAAAATTACAATTTTTTTTAGTGTAAAACTTTTTTCGAGTGTAATTTTTTTTACTGTAAAAATATTTCTAAGTGAACGCACGTACGTATGTACACAAATATTGTAATTTTCTTAAAGAAAAACTAATTTTTTTTTTGAGCGTAAAATTTTTTATGAGTGTAAAATTTTTTTTGAGTGTAAAATTTTTTTCGAGTGTAATTTTTAAGTTACCAATGCTTTTAAAACGAAACAAGTTGTTTAAAACTAAAGAAGTTTAAAAAGCATTGCCTTAAAACTAAACAAGTTTGAAAAGCATTGTTAAGTTACCACCAATGCTTTTAAAACTTGTTTAACACGTGGCATTTTAGATGAAACCAATCTGAAAATCAGGGTTTTGCTTATAACTTTTGAACCACTGGACCGATTGAGCTGAAATTTAATACCAAACAGACCTAGTCTCATTATTGCCTTTCGAAAGTAAGCGTGTTTTTTATCTCGTAAATTAGCGAAAACCCCTTGCCGAAATTTATTCTTTTGCTCATAACTTTTTAACCACTGGACCGATTTGGATGGATTGCAATACCAACCTGACCAGGTAAATGACCAACTTCAGTAGCCTCTGCAAAGTCTTTCAAAAGCTAGCTAGACAGACGGACATCGCTAAATCGACTTAAAATCGATCGAGGATCATGAATATATATGAGGAGCATAAGCGTAGCTAGACCATTACTCTGGGGTGGGCAAAAGCCCCCCCATTCCCAAAAAAAATTTTTTTTAAATAAAAATATTAAAACTAAAAAACATATAACAAAAAATCACAAAAAAAGTATTTAAAAAAATTAAAGTTTACTATTTTCGTTAAAAATATATAAACAATAACACTGCTCTACACGGTTTTTGTACAGACATATTGAATACATTTTCTAAAGTACTTTGGCCTCCTAAACACGAATCTGTCATCAGAAAAGTTGTATCAAATCGCCTTCTCGAGATTTTTTTATTCAACGCATAGCTTAGAAACCTCTTTCACAACTAGTTTGAATAAATATTCCTGACAATTTTGGATTTAAATATTTAAAAAAAAGGAAAATTGTCTGGGGTGGGCTAAATGCAAAAATGTCTGGGGTGGGCTAAATCGAGTCTAGGGTGGGCTTTGCCCACCCCAGCCCCCCCGTTTCTACGCCTATGATGAGGAGTTAAATTTTGAGGTAAAAAAGATGTGATTTTTGTTTTGATGGCACATCGATGAAAGTTGGCATAAGTATTAGAAGCTTTTTAAGAATAAGAAATTCGTTCGCGTCAATTAAATCGCGCAAGGGGGTCAAAAGTTATAGCGGTTTTAAGATTTAGCGGTTTTAAAAAATCTTAAAAATATTTTAAAAATTTTTTTCTACACATTTGTTGCATGCTTTATTAAAACATGCCAGGATATATCATTTCTTCTAAAATATATGATATAAATTTAACCCTTTAATGACCAAACGATTTAAAAAAAAAATATCTAAGTACCTAAAATCGTGATTAATTCGCGGTAAAAAAAAAGTTTCACAATTTTTTATAACATATTTAGGCAATGCGCGTTGGTATTACTGAAAAAAAAAATCACGGAAAATCGTATCATTGTACCAGTGTTTAAGAAAATCGGTAATGCTTTTTTATAACAAGAAAATTTAATATGGTCCAAAAAATCTATAATCATCAAAATTTTTTAACCCGCCTCTGATTTTATGATGACACATCAAGTGGGCTTTCATTTAAAAAAAAATTCATCCGATTTCGTGTAAAGCCTTGGATGTGCCAGATCAAAACAGGTTTAGATAAAATCATCGCGATATCCGCTCAGAATGGCTTAAAGTAAAAAGTCAAAAAGCAAATCAGTTCTACTCGTTAAGGCTCCTCTTTTTGGTGTATTAAAATCAATGGCCCTTACCACAAGAAAACAAAAAGTCTATTTTAACAAAAGTTTTATTTTAAATTTCAAATTTTCAATACATTTTTTGAAAGTCGATTTTAAAAACAATTTGTATGGAAATAAAATTAAAAGCTCATTTTAAATTTATTTTATTTTCTTGTGGTAAAGCTGAATAATTTTTAAAATCAGCAAATTATTAGTTTTGTATATTTTTAAGTGAGATGCACCCCAAATTCTATTTTGTGGTCATTTTGTTGCCTCACCACATCGACAATTAACAAAAAGCATTATTTTGCAAATAAAAGGAATATACAATTGAATTTTGGCTGCATGTCAATTAAAAATAATAAAATTTAGACTTTGTCTATCACGGGAACGTGTTACGTACAGAAAACATACATTATATACATAATTTTGATATTTTAAAGAAGTAGAGAACACCCAGTGACAACTTCACGGACCGTCACTGATTAAAATGAACATGATGCATTAATTGCTACTAAAAAAAATTGGAAACAGATTTGCAAATTTCGCACAATTTTCAAAAATGCCATAAAATTTTTGCAAATTTATTTTTTATAAACCCGCCAGTGATTTTTTTATGTAAACTCCTAAAAAACTAGGTTTACGCAAAAGTCCACCAAATTTCGAATGAAACCGCGAATGTGCCTCGCGAAAAACTGGTATTTTAAAAAAATTTCGTTTTTTCTTTCGAACTTTGATCTGCTGAAACTCCTTAACTATTCGTGACACATTAACGGAATTAATTCCAGAATGTTAAGAATTACAACAGCTACCAACTCTAGTTCAACTTGTTTCATTTTATAGAGGGGGCCGAAATCCCTGATCAAAAAACCTCGAAAATTTAAAAACTTTTAATTTTTGGTTTCAAAACTTAACCGTCTTATAACTTCTTATCAAGCGATGAAGCATCTATCAAGCCAACATTAAAATAATCTCTTATATGTATTGACTTTGTGTTATGCCGGAAAAGATTGAAATATAAGGAGAACTTAAAAAAAAGCGAAAGAAGGTAAAAACTATGGATTATTTCAAGCCATTTTTATCGATTTTTCAACTTTAACCCTCTCTAACTTTTACGGATAAAGTAGGGTAATCCTTAAACATTGCTCAATGATGGTTCAAGTTCTTGTTTACACAACTGCATTTACAGTTTTTCTAAAACTGCCGGTTTTTTAAACATTTATTTCAGTTTCACTGAGTTGAAATTTAAAAAAGATTTTGTGATATACTTTATGGGGTCCTAGACCAATTTTTCGATGTGTTACAAACGGAATGACAAACTTATATATACCCTCTATCACTAGAGTGGAGGGTATAAAAATATGAATAATTTTAACATATACTTTTCCAATATCAAATAATTAAAATGCCTATATCTCGAGAAGGCGATTTGATGCAACTTTTCTGATGACAGATTCGTGTTTAGGAGGCCAAAATACTTTAGAAAATGAATTCAACATGTCTGTGCAAAAACCGTGTAGAGTAGTGTTATTTTTTTATTTATTTATGCTATTTTTAGTTTTGGAAAATTGTCATTTAATAAAATTTTTCATAGATTTTTTAACAATTGAACAGTTCATGCGAATAAGGACGAATAGACTATTTGTATTATTTTACATATGACGATAAAAACGCAGGAAACGGCTAAAAACTAATATTTTTTCCAACATTTTTGCATAATGCACTATTCCATTAATGCAATAAAGTTCACAAAAATATAAGTTTTAAACCGTTTCCTGCGTTTTTATCGTCATTTGTAAAATTCTACAAATGGTCTATTCGTCTTTATTCGCATGAACTGTTCAATTATTGAAAATTTTCACAAATTTTATGAAAAAAATCATAAATCTAAAAAAATAAGCTTTTTTTAATGCCTAATGAAAAATTTCATTTATATCAACGTTTTTTTTTTTAAGTGTATTTAATATCTTACAACAACCACTAAACAACAAATTCAGAAGTGTAAATTGCCATAAGGATGCATAAAAAAATTTAGTGGAAAAAAATCACAATCTATCATGAGCATATGGTTTAAAGCTTAAATACCCATAATAAGCATTAAATCTTAAGAAAAAAAAATGGAATTAAGCTTAAATCTGAAGTTAAGTGATATTATAATGGGAAATTAACGTTAATTTTTTTTTTTTTTGTAAATTGTGCTGTTGAGCATAAAGCTTTTGATTTTGGAAAGTATTAACTCTAAAGAATTTCAAAACAAATGTTTTGAGTTTAACCTGGAAAAAAATTTATGTTGGTATTTATGAATAAACATAAGCATAAAAATTTGCGTGTCCCGAAAATTAAAAAAATAAACATGAAAGACAATTATGGTTTCTCAAAACCGACCACCCAACACTAGTTTTTCCGGAAAATGGTTCCTAACAAAACAAAAATCCAAATCCACTATGCTTGCAAACTTTATGCGATGGCTGCACGCTAAAGTTGTCCTCAAAGAAATTTTGATTTCGGTATACCATCATCAGTTTTCCAAAAAGAAGACATCAAAAAAAGGAGGAAAACAAAACGATTTTCGGGATTTTAACTTGAGTGGGTCAATTTTTCGAGCGGTAAAGCAAGAAATTTCCGCCTTTTTGTGGAAAAACTTATTGAAATTTATGAAAGATCAACCTGTATCGCAGGCAGAGGGCGCTTTAAATGTGCTTTACTTAAAAAATTAGGTACTTAGATATATTTTTGAAGTGATTTTACAAATTTTCTTGTAAAAAATCGGGGCTATATTTTTATTTTTGAACCATTGTTTCTTGGGAAAATATCCTTAGAATTTTTGGCCAAAAAAAAATACCTTATCTATTATTTAAGCTTTTGTGAAAAACGTCAAATCGTCAAAAACGCCGTGAGTTGTCATTAATCCTGATTAATCCCTGATAAGTTAGGTTAGGTTGGATGGGCGTCCGCCAATTTGGCGAATTCACTCGGAGGCCATAAGGCCCATTGTGATTCCCCTAAAGTTGTCTCCCTACTCACCTGATATACAAAATTCTACCTCTCAAACCACCCCGATTCCCTAAGGTATTCTGCTAGAGACGTCAATGGGACACTGTTTAGGCAATCTAAGTCATCAAAAAATCGTTGCCCCAAATACTTAAGACGACGGAGCCACCTCCGACTCGGAGCCACCCAGTCGGCAAAAAAAAATCACACCTGACATACAGCTGACTCTCCCTTTATAAAATTGCTGACATCTTCATACAATTTTTCAAAATGTCATCAATGACATGTCAGCAGTTGGTCAGCGGTTGTTTAAACGAATTGTTAGTGGCCACCGATGCTGGTGGACACTGCTGACCAACTGCTGACATGTCATTGATGACATTTTGAAAAATTGTATGAAGATGTCAGCGATTTCATAAAGGGAGAGTCAGCAGTATGTCAGGTGTGCTTTTATTTTGCCAACTGGGCACCTCTTGCACACTCATCAGCTAATTCGTTACCATCGACCCCACTATGTCCAGGGACCCAGATACACAAAATCAGTTTTGCTTTACGGATGTACTACATAGAGCTACACGCAACTCACCCTAAAGAAGATCCAGACATTTGTAAATCGATGTTTAAGGCAAATATTAAATATTTTCTGGCCAAATTGGATATCCAATGAAGATCTTTGGCAGCAGGCTGATTGTTGTCCAAACGAATTCGATATACGAAGACGTAAATGGACATGGATCGGTCATATCCTCAGAAGACCACTGAACGATATTGCTAGAGAAGCCCTTGATTGGAACCCCCAAGGTCAACGCCGACCATGGCGACCTCGTAACACATGGACACGATGCACTAGAAAAGAACTCGAATCAGCTCAAACAACATGGAATCAAATCAAGTTACTTGCAAGAGATAGAAATATTTGGAGAGAGTTTGTTAACGCCCTATGTTCCTCGTGAGCATTACACAGAAAAAAAAAAAAAAAATTGAGTAAATTTTTAATACTATTGAGTAAAAAATTACTCAATTTTACACCAGTAAACGATTTAATAGTATTGAGTAAATTTTTAATAAAAATTTATTAAATGTTTGAAAAAAAATTTTAGTAAATTTTTGATTGTCACAATTAAAAATTTACTCTAAATTTATCTATTTTTTTTTTTTTAAGTTTAAAAAAGTTTTAAATCTTTCTACAAAAAAAAAAACTTGTTTTTTCAAACTTTACCAAACATATTTATGTCTTAAAACCATAGGAAAATTTTATAAAGACGATTACAAACTTTCATATACATACACAAAAAACTATAAACTAAACGAGAATTCAAAAACTATGAGAGTTTAAAAAAAAAATTAAAAAATATTCGATTAGAGTTTTATTCTAGTTCGAGGCCCAAAAATATTTCTATCTATGATATTGTCATAATAGAGTATTTTTAATTTATTGCTTTAAAAAAGTTACTATCTCATAGTATGTCTGTACTGATCAGTTTCATCCCCACTAAAGGAATCTTCAGCAGACTTTAGAGAATCATCGTTGGTCAATCAAACATCAAACCAGACATAATATTTGATATATTTCCCAAGTTATATGAGAAGTACTATTATGAAGGTCCGAAATCTGTTTTCCAACAAAAATAACTCTTTTAAAGCAAAAATTGTATATATTAAATCACCGTCGGTAACTATTAATATATGTGTTGCTGTTATTTTACAATAACAACAGTGCCTAACCAAACAATAGTGTTGGTAGGATAAGTCGTACTAAACTTTGTGTTAAATGTTGTTTTTTTATTTTTAGTACCAAAAGGTACATAAAAATAAAATGTATTTATTCGGCCTTTATATATGTATATATATTCGATTAGAGTTTTATTCTAGTTCGAGGCCCAAAAATATTTCTATCTATGATATTGTCATAATAGAGTATTTTTAATTTATTGCTTTAACAAAGTTACTATCTCATAGTATGTCTGTACTGATCAGTTTCATCCCCACTAAAGGAATCTTCAGCAGACTTTAGAGAATCATCGTTGGTCAATCAAACATCAAACCAGACATAATATTTGATATATTTCCCAAGTTATATGAGAAGTACTATTATGAAGGTCCGAAATCTGTTTTCCAACAAAAATAACTCTTTTAAAGCAAAAATTGTATATATTAAATCACCGTCGGTAACTATTAATATATGTGTTGCTGTTATTTTACAATAACAACAGTGCCTAACCAAACAATAGTGTTGGTAGGATAAGTCGTACTAAACTTTGTGTTAAATGTTGTTTTTTTATTTTTAGTACCAAAAGGTACATAAAAATAAAATGTATTTATTCGGCCTTTATATATGTATATATATTCGATTAGAGTTTTATTCTAGTTCGAGGCCCAAAAATATTTCTATCTATGATATTGTCATAATAGAGTATTTTTAATTTATTGCTTTAAAAAAGTTACTATCTCATAGTATGTCTGTACTGATCAGTTTCATCCCCACTAAAGGAATCTTCAGCAGACTTTAGAGAATCATCGTTGGTCAATCAAACATCAAACCAGACATAATATTTGATATATTTCCCAAGTTATATGAGAAGTACTATTATGAAGGTCCGAAATCTGTTTTCCAACAAAAATAACTCTTTTAAAGCAAAAATTGTATATATTAAATCACCGTCGGTAACTATTAATATATGTGTTGCTGTTATTTTACAATAACAACAGTGCCTAACCAAACAATAGTGTTGGTAGGATAAGTCGTACTACACTTTGTGTTAAATGTTGTACATTTTATTTTTATGTACCTTTTGGTACTAAAAATAAAAAAACAACATTTAACAGAAAGTTTAGTACGACTTATCCTACCAACACTATTGTTTGGTTAGGCACTGTTGTTATTGTAAAATAACAGCAACACATATATTAATAGTTACCGACGGTGATTTAATATATACAATTTTTGCTTTAAAAGAGTTATTTTTGTTGGAAAACAGATTTCGGACCTTCATAATAGTACTTCTCATATAACTTGGGAAATATATCAAATATTATGTCTGGTTTGATGTTTGATTGACCAACGATGATTCTCTAAAGTCTGCTGAAGATTCCTTTAGTGGGGATGAAACTGATCAGTACAGACATACTATGAGATAGTAACTTTTTTAAAGCAATAAATTAAAAATACTCTATTATGACAATATCATAGATAGAAATATTTTTTGGCCTCGAACTAGAATAAAACTCTAATCGAATATATATACATATATAAAGGCCGAATAAATACATTTTATTTTTATGTACCTTTTGGTACTAAAAATAAAAAAACAACATTTAAAAATTAAAAAAACTATTAAATTTTTATTAAGTTATTTACTTAAACTTTTTTTAAAATTTTTAAGTAAATTTTTAATTGTGTCAATTAAAAAATTACTCAATTTTTGTTTTAAAATTTAAACAAGTGATTACTCAAATTTGTTTCCTCCATATTTTTTTCTGCGTATATTTAAGTATTTACTAGTTACACCAAAATTATATTAGTTATACTACACAGAAAAAAATATGGAGGAAACAAATTTGAGTAATCACTTGTTTAATTTTTTAAAACAAATTTGAGTAATTTTTTAATTGACGCAATTAAAAATTTACTCAAAAATTGAAAATAAAATTTGAGTAAATAATTTAATACAAATTTAACATTTTTTTTTTTTCTCTTGGTGTTTTGAATTCTCATTTAGTTTATTGTTTTTTGTATATGTATATGAAAGTTTGAAATCATCTTTATAAAATTTTATTTTGTCTTGAAGACATAAGTATATTTGGTAAAGTTTGTAAAAGCAATTTTTTTGTAAAAAAAAGTTAGAAACTTTTTAAACTTTTTAAAAAAATAATTTAATACATTTTGAGTAAATTTTTACTTGACACAATTAAAAAGTTACTTAAAAATATTAAAAAATTTTAAGTAAAGATTAAATTGTGTGAATTAATAATTTACTCAAATTTTTTATTAAGCATTTAATAATTTTTTATTAAAAGTTTACTCAATCGTGTACTGGTGGAAAATTGAGTAAATTTTTACTCAATAGTATTAAAAATTTACTCAAATTTTTTTTTTATTTTTTTCTGTGTAAAGTATAAGTAGTGTACATATTTAAATAAATAAAGGACATATATATAATCCCTGATACAATGTTAATAATGTACTGTGTTCGGGACACCCTTATAAACAAATTATAATAAATATGTTATATTCTGCAGGCATAATAAAAACGAGGATCAATTTAAAATTACTATATGCAAAGAATATAAACAAAATATAAAATCTTGCTAATGTATAAACAAAAACGTGCACCTTAACCCTTAAAATCCTGCTGGTACCGTAAAGAATCAACATAAAGAACCACGCCCACAAAAAAGGGCGGGCCATAAAATTGTTGTCCAACTGCAGGACTTCGAACTACAAATGTGTTCGCACCTTCAAAAAAAATGTGCGTTCTTTAGGTGGGGGTAGGGGGTTTGATGTTGCTCGTTTAAGAACATTTAAGACTCATTCAGGGTTTTTAAGCTCTTTTGGGTTGGACTGCATTTGGCTTTACACAGACGGATGGAAGGACTAATTATCTTTTTTAAATTGAGGAAGTGTACTTCTTATGATTTAATCCTTTTTTCTTCAGTTTTTCTTATATTTTTCTTAAAAAAGCTCTATTTCTTAATCTAATAACTTCTCAATCGACCCTCGTATCCACACTTATGTTGATAACTAGGTACTTATAAATTAAAGGTATTTTATTTATGTACGCATTTTTACATTAGTTGGCAGTTATTATTGAAATATTATTTTCATATTGTAGAATAATAGTTATGGGAGACATAGAGACAAGTAGACGGCCGGACATAAAGACCCAGACCAGACCCCCCAGTGCGTGAATGACTTTGTTGTACGAGTGAGTATGTTAAAAACAAAAATGCAACAATCATTTTAAAGTTGAGTAATTACTCCACATACGTGTATCCATTATACATTAGGGTGGAGCAAATTTTATTTTTTTTTGATTTTCGAAATCGTCGGGGTCGGAAAAGTTTTTAACCCCAAATCAGAGCTTCGAAGGATTTCATTCCTTAATTCGATTTGGCATTCTGAATGAAAATTTAGTGATTGCATTTCCCAATCACATTTTAGCGAATTGAATGAATTCACTTTAGACTCATTCGATTTATAAATATCGAATGCATTCGATTTATTTTTCATTCGACTTTCAAAAATCGAATGCATTCGTTATTTTTTTTTTCATTCGACATACAAAAATCGAATGCATTCCATTGCGAATGCAATCGATTTTCTTTTCATTCAGTTTGAAAAATTGAATGGCTTATTCATTCATTGCATAAAAAACTTTAAAAAACTAACAAAGATGGAGCAAAATGGAGGAAATTTTTTGTCCATAGTATCGCCAACACTCTTAACATGTGTTGACCCCAATGGGTCCTAATTTAGAATCTAAAAAAATTGGCTAAATACTTCCAAAACGACAAAAAATCCAAAATAATTTTTTTTAGCTCTTGGCTCGTATAATACGACCGCCAAATACCTGAAAGGTCTCTGAGTTACCGTTTTTTAGTTACGCAAATTTAAAAATTCTCAAGGCCCTATTAGGCCCCTAAATTTTTGTATCTTGAAAAAAGTAAAAATTTTTGGATCAAAATCTATGTCTAATTTTGATACAAAATTTTTATGTTTTGCACTACTTTGCTTTGTTTTCAAGATACGTGAATTAAAGGGCCCTGTAGAGAGAATTAAAACAACTGGATAACTAAAAAACCATTACTCGGAGGGCTTTCGGTTATTTGGCGGTCGTGTTTTACGAGACAATAGCTACAAAAATGCTTTTGGACTTTTTGTCGTGTTGGCAGTTAAATATTGTTTGATATGTGCATTTTTTAAATTTTCGGGAATACCAATTAGGGTCATCACATGTAAAGAGGGTCGGCGATACTATGTACCAAAATTTGGCTGCGTTTTGTTCTATTTAAAAAATCGATTGCATTCGCAGAGGAATGATAAAAAATTGAATGCATTCGATTTTTCTAAGTCGAATGAACAAGAAATTGAATGCATTCATTTTTTTCCATTCAATCAAATGAATTCCAAGGACTTCATACAATGTTGATTTATAAAATCGTATGCATTCACTGACTATGAATATTGAATGGATTTTTTTGAGAATTCATTCGAAAAAGGATTTCATTCTTCGAAGCTCTGCCCCAAATAACACAATTATTGTTATTTGGGGTTAACAAGTATTTCCGAAAAAAAAACAACTGTAAAAAACAACTGACTTCATTTCAGTTGTTTTTTTTACAGTTGTAGTAATTTTAAAGAAAATAAAGCTGTATCACAAACAATTCAATACAAACCACAAAGGTTTTGAGAATAGCATTATAAACCCTTATTTCTTTTGAAAATCGCCCCGATTCTAAGGACTTTTTTCCTTCTGAGATCTCTCCTCAGATTCCGCAAATGCCGACGACTTTACCACATCCAGACATCTTTTTGGATACACCCAAAAAAATCAGTACAATCAGTACATATTTTAAAAAATCAGTACAAACCAGTACCATTAAAAATCACATGTACTGATCATATTGTCCATTATTTATGTGTGTTATTTTTGACTTAAAAAGGCAACTATTCCGACCCCCACGATCGAAAATCGTAAAAATTCGAAAATCGAAAAAATAAAAATTTGATCCGTCCTATTATACATACATGCTCACTTACATACCATACATACAAAGGTAGAGTACATTTGTTATAAACTGAAAATGAAGATAAATAAATTGTATGTCTACCAAGAATTTGGAAAGGAAATAAAACAAAAGGTCACTATAGAACTTTAACTTTTTTTGTATTTTTTTATACAAGACCCTAAAAAATGTAGTCATAATTAGGTGTATTATGTTGGAAATTTTTTAAAATTATTATTTTTCTTGCTTAGATATTTGTAATGATAATGTTTGTTTACGGTAAATTTGACGATTTTAAATTTGACGATTTAAACTGAAGAATTTAAAAACTTTTTTGTTTTCCCAAAAAACGATTTGTTATTATGACGACACATAGTTTAATAGAAAAGTCTACATCATATTGATGTAAGTTTTCATATTTTTTAAGAATCTACACAGAAAGAATTAAAAACGAATTTTAATCAACAAAAATTGAGCTTCAATTATTTTTTTAATTGAAACTCCTCCGATGAAGAAAATTGTTATATCAATCATAAAATTGTATTTTTTTTTTTCTTCAATCAAACTTTTTCGATTTTTGATCACAAATTTAATTAATTTTTTGGCACCTTGCAAAAATGTATAGCCTTTCAAAAAAATCCGGATAAAAGCCGAACTAGCAGCAATAAAAGAAAAAAAGAAAAAAAAAAAATCACGCAAAACGTCAGCGACTACTTATAACCTAACCTACAAAAAATGGGTAAATCTTCGATTTTGATCCTCTAAAACATTTGTGCATTGTAGAACAATTGGAGTTTAAGCTATATAATTCCTTTCTTGTTAGTGGTAGAGGGTAAAAAAAATCGTCAAAAATTTATGATTTTTATAAAGAAAATCGTTAAAATCGTCATCCCATTTGCAAAAATCGTCAAAAAATCGTCAAAATAAAAAAGGTATAATTATCCTTGATTAAAGATTAATTCTATGACATTCAAGCGATTTCCGCCCGTCTGTTAAAAACATGATGCAGTCCAATTTCAAAAGAGCTAAATCCATGCAGTTTGGCACATATATCTTATGACCATTGTATGATTCAGTTCGTAATTGGCAAAATCGGACCAGGAAGAACAAAGTTCCCCCTTGTAAAATTAACCTACCTCTGAAATTTTTTTTTTTTACATTTTTTGTTATATTTTTAAGCATATGAAGTATTTTTATGATAAAAAAGGTGATGCAGTTGGGTCAAGTTAATTGGAAAATGTATTTTTTTCTGTCCACCCTTTTTTGTGGACACTTTTATAAAAAAATAATAATGATAAAATTGCATAAATATCATAATAAATCAAAGAAAAGAAAGGTCCTCCGCCAAAAAAACTCCCTATAATTTTTTTACATTTTGGAGGAATTCTCAGGCTTTTGTTATTTTTAAAAATCGTCATTTTTTTGGCAAAAATCAAAGTCAAATCGTCAAATTCAAAAATCGTCAAAATGCAGAGAAATTGTCAAATCTGGCATCAGTGGGTATAGGTATATGAGTTTGACATTCCATTTGTAGCATGGGGGTCCCATCGAAATATCGGACTAGGACCCCATAAAGTATATGAGCAAATCCATGGGAAATTTAACTGACGGATCACCGATTTTGTTTATTTTTGGTTGTTTCATAGAGCTTCGTAAATGATTAAGAAACATATTTTTTTTGTATCAATACTTTTGAAGATATGGGCGTTTAAAAAAGCGCTTTTTTACATTATTGACTTTTAGACAGTTTTTTTAACATTTCTTTACTCGGAAACCGTAAGTCTTACGAAAAAAACTTATTAAAAATATTGTAAATAAAATTATGAAGATTTAAAATTAGAAAAAACAAGTAAAAAAGTTAAATTCGGCCTTGCCGAATGTAGTGATACCCTCCACAATTTCAAAAAGATTATTGCAAAAAACTTTATTTAAAAGAAAATTAATTTTGAAAAAAAAAATTTTTTTGGAAAAAAAATTTCCGCGAAAAAAAAATGTTGGTAAAAAAAATCCGCGATTTTTTCTTTTGTTTTTGTCGAAAAATATGTTCGTCTTGTTTAAATACCATTTGGTATTCAATTATGTTCACATATATCAACCAGAAGCCGAATTAAAGCATTTTGTATTTTTAAGGTTATGTTGAACGTACTGAAATTTTTGAGGTGTGCTTATATTTTCGTTCATAACTTTTGAACCGCTGAACCGATATCGCTCAAATGCAATACCAGACTTCTCGGCAGAACTTCCAATAAATATGTTAAGTTTCAGTCATCTCTGTGCAATATTTTGTCTGTGACAGCATTTTCCACAGAGAGACAGACGGACATCGCTAAAATGTCTTAAAATCGATCGGGCATCATGAATATATATACTTTATGGGGTCCCAGATCGATATTTCGATGAGTTACAAACGGAATGACAAACTTATATATACCCTCTATCACTAACAAGGGAAGTATCTCAACCCTTCGGGAAAATTTTGATAACTTTCGAACTAACAGGAATATCGGCTGCGGCAAAAATACGTGTCGACTGAAATTTAATAAAGATTATTTCATATTCATATAGATATCGTAGGTCTATTTCTTCACATAAATGCCGGCCAAAATTTACACATTTTCCTGAAAAAAATATTTAAAGAAGCCGAATTTATACAAGGTTATGGCACCATTGGATAGGCATTAAAAAAACCTTTCTTCTCAT
Source organism: Pegoplata infirma (assembly GCA_963921195.1). Classification (NCBI taxonomy): domain Eukaryota; kingdom Metazoa; phylum Arthropoda; class Insecta; order Diptera; family Anthomyiidae; genus Pegoplata; species Pegoplata infirma. The sequence goes on along the minus strand of OY992536.1, from coordinate 292,805,975 downwards.
ATAAAAACATCTTATAGTTTCATAAAAAGAAATGGCTGAAAAATGCAAAAAACGATTTTTTCGCCATTTTTTGACCCATGTTTTGAACCCCTAAGTCCCCGATAAGCCGAGACACCCCAACCTTAGAATTGTCTCTTTTATATATACTTTAAGTTTCAGGCAAATCAGTTCATAAGGGTTGAGATACTTTCCTTGTAAGTGGAGGGTATAAAAAAAAAATGTCATCAAAAAATTTTGAAAACAATATTTGAATGTCCTTTTTTCTGGGAAGGACACCATGGATTTCCAAAGCAAAATTTTGTTTTAAAGTTTAGAATGCCCTTTTAACGCTGTTAAAATTTCGTATTGTTTAGCAATAAAATTTCAAAGTTTGTTAGAGAGCCAAATATTTGATTTTTTCAAACTTTTGGCCAAAGATAAAATAGTTGGCTCTAGACAGTTTTTTTACTCGGAAACCGTAAGTTGTACGAAAAAACTTTCTGTGACAATATTGTTGATAAAATTATTATAATTTTAAATTTAGAAACAAAACAAAATTACAGTGACACTCGAAAAGTGCTGACGAAGTAAGGGTTGCTTCCTCCGAAAACTCATAAGGTACAAAAAAATCTCCTATCAAGGACACCATGGATTTCCAAAACCAAATTTTTTTATTAAAGCTTAGAATGTCCTTCAAAATTAATTGCTCAACAATACGGAAGAACACTTCTATGAAACTTTAATAGCGTTAAAAGGACATTTTAAACTTTATTACAAAATTTTGATTTTGGAAATTCATGGTGTCCTTCCCAGGAAAAAAGGACATTCAAATATGGATTTCAAAATTTTTTGTTGAAATTTAAAAAAAAAAAATTCTAAATTTTTTATCCTTATAATTTTTTTTCTACGAATTTTTTATTTCAAGTGTAGGTTTTTCCAATTTTTCCCCATTTGCCAATCAATATATTTGTAGTTCATAACATTTACAGCTGTTTAAATGCTTTTCCTTTTTTGAATAGAACTATTACCGTTTAAATTTGTTTGTTTATTTTCAAGCTCCAAAGAAGAAAAACATAACATTCTATTTCATATTTTTCGATATTCTATTTTGTATCTTTCTTTTTTATATTATTGTCTATTTTATATGCAACATATCATATTTTAATGTTGTTATTGTATATATTTACTTATTTATAGTATTTCTCTTTTTTCATAATTTGTTATTCTTCCGTTTTTTTATCGTTACAGGCTAAAAGTGCTTTGGCTAGAACACCTGCTCGCCACAATGATGCCCTCTTCAGTCCTGCTAGCTATTCGCCAATGTAAGTAGTTTCGTAAATAATATATTTCCACTCTATGAAAATATAACAGTACACCATTTACTAAACAAAAAATAAGAAAATTCAGAAAATCTGAAAGCTCTGCTTAAGCGATGATTATACGATTCAAATTTATTTTATCTGAAATCGTCGGAATTTTGAACGAAAATCGGAAAAATGTAATTTTTTTGAAAAATTACTTTTCTTAAGTTTTTTTTTTGTAAAGTGCATGTGTAAATTTGGAAGAAAAAAAGCTTTTCTTAAAAGCTTTTTTTGTAAAGTGTATGTGTAAATTTGCAACATTGCAAATTTGCAAACGGTGTAGCTTTTTGTTTGCTAGATAAATGAATAAATAATCTAAAAAATGGCCTACAGTTAGTACATGTACATTAAATCATAAATTTACAATTGATCATAAATAGCAGTGTATATATTTTGAACATACATATACTAACTACACTATTCTTTAGAAAAAAAATACTACTCCACGTTGTATTATTGTTGTTTTTCAATAAAACGATATTAGTTTTTCCAAATGCATTCAATATCAAATGAGTTATTGTTTAACAGTAAAAATTGACGTTTATCATTTGTGGTTTTTTAGCTTAACAGCTTAATACCACAGTAAACAGTTCAATCACAGTTTTAATTGATTCAGTTAAATATATTTTGTTGATATGACACAAAATCATTTTTATTTCTAACTGACCCTGTCTTAGTTAAAAACAACTACGTTGGCAAAGGCAAAAATAACAAAAAACGACAGACAGGACAGAGACAGACAGACAGACAGACAGAAATATTACAACAATGTAAATATTAACATTACCAAAAACCGTTTATTTACGCATTTGGGAATTTTTGGGGACTTTTTAGCTGCTGAATCTACGGAATAAAATTATAAAATTTCCATCTATATCTTTTTTTAAAAAAAAATTTAACAAAAAATTTTTTTTGTAATTAAAAAACGTATTTTTTTATTTTTTGGGGATATTTTGTTATATTTTTGGGGACAGCGAAAAAAAGTACCTGGCAACGCTGCATGGAATAACTTATACGTTGGGAAATTTTCTTAGTTCATATACTTTTATATAGTTCATAGTTTTCTTATAAATTTAGTTCATATACTTTTATATAGTTCATAGTTTTTTTGTACAACGAGAAAATCTGAAAAAAAATCAAGTTACAACACAGACTAAGTGGAGATGTCGACAGTTTTCAGAAGTTGTCACGCTTCCATCATCACACTGAAAAAAAGACATAACTAAATTTAAGGAAAAAATGTCTTTGAAAATTTATCATGAATTTTCCTAAAATTTAGTTAAATTTAACTTAAAAATGAGAAATTTTCTTAACTATGAGGAACAAATTTTAGTTCATTTACTTATAATTAGTTCATAGTTTTCTTTAAATGGATTTTTTAAATATTAGGAAAAAAATTCTTACTGCCAAAGAAATTTCCCACAAATCTAAGAATCGTATCTTTATTTTTAAGACATATTTCTTAAAAACCATTTTAGTTCAAGTTTAGTTAAAATTTACTAAAAAAAGACATCATCGTATTTCTCTTCTTTGAATTGAGGAAGTTTTCTTCTTAGAATTTAGTTAATGACTTCTGAGAATTTAGTAAATAACTTCTTAGAGTTTAGTTAAAAATTCAAAATGGCGATATCTCGAAAACTAAGCAAGATAGAGCGAAACGCATGAAATTTTCAAAAGAAAGACTACAAAAAATATGGAATAGCCTAGCTCTGCATATCTGTCGGGGTCTCAAGACCCTAATTTTAGATCTAAAATTTGAAATTCCCGAGATTTTATATATCCACATATCTCGGTAAATACTGCCACCACGAGAAAACGTCCAACGTCATTTTTGTTGCTCTTGACTCGTAGAACACTTCCGCAAAATACCCTAAAGCCCTCCGATTAATAGTTTTAGAGTTATCCGGTTTTTAAGATTCTCAAGACCCTATCAACCCCTAATTACCGTATCTCAAAAACTAAGCAAGTTAGAACGAAACGGACACAAGTTTTGGTTCAAAATCTATGGGGACCCTTAAAGGACCCAACGGGTTAAATGGGTCCGAACCCATGGGTCCAGGGTCTAGACCCAATCTATTTCTAAAATGTGAAGTATAAATTTTCCCATTTTCTAGTTAAAATTGGCTTAAAATTAAATAACTTTGTTTTCCTTATTTTTGGGAAAATTATGAACTAAAACCAAGAAAAAAATCTTTGGAGCCAAATCATTCCCTCTTTTTTCTCAAAATTGAGTTAATTTTCCCAGATTTAAGTTCACTTTTTTTTTTTGAGTGCTGCCTAGTGTTTGGGGTCCGGGAATTCCCGGGTCGGATTTCCCAGGAATTCCCGGGAAAAGACTGACGGGAATTCCCGGGATTTTTTTTAATTTTTCCCGGGAAATCCGGGAATTTTATAAAATAAACCATTTTACATAAAAAACGTTTATTTTAATTTAATTTTTAATATGTATCTTTTTAACATACAGGTTTAATTACATTTGCTATTTTTTGTATTTTTTCTATTTGGAAGAACCGTGCAAATATATATTCATAGGAAAACTGACCAAGTGTAAAAAGTATGACAATATCATAAAAAACTTAAAAAGTCAAAAATTATACGACAGTTAATGATAATTTTGCTAAGACTGACAAAAAATTATAAAAATTTTGAACCTAGAATATAAATTTCCAGAACAAATATTAAAAGTGCTGCCAACTATATTAGTTTTTGCTCGAATAACGCAGTTTTAATTTTTTAGCGACTTTTAGCTATTTGCGATTTTTGTGGGGAAAAAAGTTGCAAAATTTTTTATACCCTCCACTCTAGTGATAGAGGGTATATATAAGTTTGTCATTCCGTTTGTAACACCTCGAAATATTGGTCCAGGACCCCATAAAGTATATATATTTATGATCCTCGATCGATTTTAAGTCGATCTAGCGATGTCCGTCCGTCCGTCTGTCTGTCTGTCTGTCTGTCCGTCCGTAGAAAACACGCTAACTTTTGAAAGACTTTACAGAGGCTACTGAAGTTTGGCATATATGTTTGTCATTTACCTGGTCAGGTTGGTATTGCAATCCAGCCAAATCGGTCCAGTGGTTCAAAAGTTATGAGTAAAAGAGTAAATTTCGGCAAGGGTGTTCCGCGAATTTACGAGATAAAAAACACGATAACTTTCGAAACACAATAATGAGACTACTGAAGCTTGGCATGTATCTTTGCCGTTCCCCGGGCCTGTTTGGTATTAAATTTCAGCTCAATCGGTCCAGTGGTTCAAAAGTTATAAGCAAAACCCTGAATTTCAGATTAGTTTCATCTAAAATGCCACGTGTTTTAACAAGTTTTAAAAGCATTGATGGTAACTAAACAATGATTTTCAAACTTGTTTAATTTTAAAGCAATGCTTTTTAAACTTGTTTAGTTTGAAAAGCATTGGTACACTCAAAAAAAATTTTACACTCAAAAAAAATTTACACAAAAAAAAATTTTGTTTTTTTTTGTACAAAAATGACAATATTTTGTGTACATACGTACGTGCATTCACTCAGAAATATTTTTACAGTAAAAAAAACATTACACTAGAAAAAAATTTTACACTCAAAAAAAAAGATTAGTAATTCTTTTTTTTAAAAAAAATGACAAAAAGAGTTTTTTACTCAAAATAAAATATTTCTAAACAAAATTGTTAATTTTTTCACGTTATAAAATGTAATACCCTTTAAAAAAATGCATTGTGGAGGGTATTCATAGATTCGGCAAAGTCGAATTTAACTTTTCTACTTGTTTTGTTATGTTGTATTTCAGGATTTTTAACTTTTATTTTTTGATTTTTTATGTTTTAACTAATTGTTTATCTGTAATAAAACTGTTTTTAATAAAAAGTTGGTCAAATTTTAATGTTTTTATGATTTATATTAATAATAAATATTTCCCGGGAATCCCGGGAAATAAATTATTTTTTTCCCGTTTCCCGGGAAATTGAAAAGTCCGGGAATTCCCAAACACTAGTGCTGCCCCATTTTTTGGCTCATGCATTTTTTTTACGAACCTCACAAAATAAGCGGTTCTAGCGTGACGAAATCGAAAACTCGTGCTCTATCCCACCCCTAATGTGCATATAAAATCTCGGGAATTTTAAATTTTTGATCTAAAAATAGGGTCTTGAAACCCCGACAGATATGCAGAGCTAGGTTATTCTATATTTTTGTGGTCTTTCTTTTGAAAATTTCATCCGTTTCACTCTATCTCGCTTAGTTTTTGAGATATAGCCATTTTGAATTTTTAACTAAATTCTAAGAAGTCATTTACTGAATTGTCAGAAGTTATTAACTAAATTTTAAGAAGTACACTTCCTCAATTTAACCCATTTTCATCCTCTGTTCGATTTTTCGAATAGTAGAGAACACCTTTTTCCAAAAAATATTTATGTATGAAAGAGCTGGAATTTCGGAATGAATGTTAAGTCTCATCTTTCTGCAATTGAAAAAAAATACACCCGCTTGACCACCGCAATTTATATGTCCATTACATACAATGCAAATCAGCGCAGAAATTGTTTGAAGCAAAAACGAAAATTTTCCATTTTTCGATTTTCGGCTTTTAATTTTTTTTGACTAATTTAAAATTTTTCTAGATTTAATTTATTATCAAATTCACATAATTTGAATTATTTTGAAACTATTTACTTTGAAAATAATGAAATACATTAATAAAATAGCAAATAAATCCAAGTATTAAAATTGCATAAAAAGTTGGAATGCAGGCTTTTCTGGGAAAACGGCACATTGAAAATTTTTTTTGAAAGGATTTTTGAGATCAGCGGGTGCGAATTACCTTAAAAAAGTAGCTATTTCCAAAAAAGAAAAAGAAAATTAAATCTTGGTCCAAAATGGGTTAAAAAAGAGAAATACGATGATGTTTTTTAGTAAATTTTAACTTAACTTGAACTAAATTGTTGTTTAAGAAATATGTCTTAAAAATAAAGATACATTTCTAAGATTTGTGGAAAATTTCTTTGGCAGTAAGAATTTTTTTCCTAATATTAAAAAATTCCATTTAAAGAAAACTACAAACTAATTACAAGTAAATGAACTAAAGTTTTTTTCTCATAGAAGAAAATTTCTCTTCTTTAAGTTAAATTTAACTAAATTTTAGGCAAATTCATGATAAATTTTTAAAGAAATTTTTTCCTTAATTTTAGTTATGTCTTTTTTTTCAGTGTACACTCAAATTACTAGAAGAAGTCTCGTAATCCCATTTTACCAATATTTGACAGTTTTCCTTGTTTTTTAACAAAAAATTTTCGATCAATTTACATTTTTTTTGTTATTTTACAGTTTTTCTTGTAATTTTACAAATTTCCAAAAACAAAAATTACAAAAAAAAATATAGTAAATTTACGATAATTTCCCGTAAGTTTTATTTCGCCAAAACACTTGTAAATTTACAATTTTATTGGTAAAAATCTTGTAAAATTACAAAAAAGTTCGTAGTTTTTAGGTTGCAAAAAATCTAGTAAAATTACTAGAGTCCGACCGAATATTCGGTTTCGGTCTCGGTTTCGGCCGAATAATGGGGTTTCGGCCTCTATCCGGTATTCGGCAAAATTTTGGCCGAATATTAACCGAAACCGAAACTTTTTGGTATTTTAAAAAATATGTAAAAAAGTCGGTAAATTTTTTGATTTCCTATTTCATTACACTTGTTTCAGTTCAATTGAAGAAAATGTTACAAGTTTATGCAATAAATGTAAAACTGTTTCAGTTCAAAAATTATTTTCTCCTAATCTGCAAATGAAATATACAATTTTTTTGTAAGTTTTTTAAAAAACATATTTTTTTTCAAAAATACAACAATTCCTATGGTTTAAAAGCATTATATGCTGTATATTAATCTTTAACAACTTTTTAATAATTTTATTCATGACAGGCGGTAATTTTTTAAAGTTTCGATTTCGGTTTCGGCCGAATATTACTTTTTCAGCCGAATATTCGGTTCGGTTTCGGTTCGGCCTCGAAAACTGGTTTCGGTCGGACTCTAAAAATTACGAAACCTCCTTGTTTTATCGCGTCAAAAAAATTGTAAGTTTACAATTTTATTGGTAAAAAGCTTGTAAAATTACAAAATAGGAGGTAGCAAAAAAAAAGTTACAAACTTTTCGTGTAATTTTACAAGTTTTTTTTTAGAGTAGGTGTGAATTGCATATTAGTCATATTTCTATGGAGTCCATAATTTCCTGTTGCATTAACCAAAGTTATCAGCTGAAATTTATTCAAAATTTAAATGTAATACCATCGTTTTAGCCTTTCCTTCCATAAGTCATATAAATTTAATTATCATTCACGTGATGCTCCTTCTTTTTTTTTTTTATTACTAATAATATAAATCAAATAAATATTTCCTACGCTATATAACATCTGTATCCTCATCTGTCTCCATTTGTTGAAAAAAAAACTATCTCACATCATTGGAAAAACATCCGCTATATTATTTTTTTTTTTTATTATTAATTTATTCAAAATTCTATCGACTTTTTTTTTGTTAAACTTCCACCACATACTTACATCTATAAAATCCATTTCCTTTAACATTATTTTGCTGTACGAGTAGCATCATTGATGAAACCCCCAACCAGACCAGTTAGGTAAGACTCGTTCTCCCCATATATGTAAGTCAGTCATTAAACGAGTCTTAAAAGAACAAAAATAAAAAAACTACGTGTTATAAGACAACATTTGCTACTTCCGGAGATAGGATTGGCTAGTTGGTTGGTAAATAGTCAAACATGGTTTTTACTTCATAAGTTACATACAAACAGTTAATGGGCAACAAAATTCTTCTGGTTTTAATTCTTCGTCGTTAATAATTGTAATAGCTGATACAAGTAGAGCAGTCCCGTATATGGAGTATTATCGAACATCTTTATAAATGTTATTATTATAACACACAATATTTATGTTATTTATCATTAACAAACCCAGAAAAAATTAAATTGGAAGATATTGAAACTCTTCATGAATATTTTAATAAGAACCCCACAAAAAAAAATGTTCTGACCCAGAAACCACACCAACAAATTTTAATGTATTTAAACTCCCTGAACTCGAATCTGCCATCAAAAAAAGTTTATTTTTAAGATTTCCTGTAATCTTACATGGAAAATCTTCAAAGGGACCATTCCAGATTTCCTTGATATTTATAACAAAAAATCTAAATCGAATCATTTAACAGAACATTTAACCCTGTAAATGGACGTTTTTTTTTTACTTCTATGTTTAGTTTTTAAAAAATTACCAAAATGACCCCTTACCGCCATACAATTTCACACAGGACATCAAACCATTTTTTGAAGCTCATATGTGTTTTTATAATAAAGTTTTTGTGACGTTTTTCCAAATATTTTTGTAAAGATCGCTTTTGTCTACACACAAAAAAAAAACTTTGTCAAATTGCTAGGAAAAGTCTCGTAATCCCATTTTACCAATATTTGACAGTTTTCCTTGTTTTTTACCAAATCGAAATTTACATTTTTTTTTGTAATTTTACATTTTTTTTTTTTGTAATTTTACAATTTTTTTTGTAATTTTACAAATTTTCAAAATAATTTTACAAAAAAATTCTAGTAAATTCACGAGAATTCCTTGTAATTTTAATTGCGCCAAAAAACTGTAAATTTATTTACAATTTTATTGGTAAAAAGCTAGTAAAATTACAAAATTATTGGTAAAAAGCTTGTAAAATTACTAGGAATTCTCGTAAAATAGGAGGTAGCAAAAAATTTAGTAAATTTACGAAACCTCTTTGTACATTTTATCTGTTTTTATCTCGTAAATTCTCGAAAAACCTTTGCAAAAATTTACTCTTTTGCTTATAACTTTTGAACAACTGGACCGATTTTGCTGAATTGCAATACCAACCTGACCAGGTAAATGTCCAACATATGTGCCAAACTTCAGGAGCCTCCGTAAAGTCTTTCAAAAGTTAGGTTGTTTTTAGAAGACAAACGGACGGACATCGGTAGATCGTCTTAAAACACCGTCCGACAGCCAATATTAAACATGAACCGGATGATATACGTCTGAAAGTAGAGATCAAATGGAGTAAACTGCATTTATAGTTTTTCATTTCGTGATACTGTTTCCTTTTAAAAGTACTTCAAAGCTTTAAAGCAATGGTTCTCAAATGGTGGGTCGCGACCCCTTATGTGGTCGCTGAAGAGTTTCAGGGGGGTCGCGAACAATTTTGTTAAAACTTAAATTTTGGTAAATTTAGAACACATTTTTTTGTTGTGTTATAAAAATATTCAATTACTTTTGTTAAAAAAATAAATTATTTCCATCACTTAAAGTTCCCCGTAATCACTGTGCAATTGTTAATTTCCCGGGATGCCCAACACTGATTTGTAAAGTTTTTTGGCTGAGTCTGGGTTCTGACCAGTGTTGCCAGAACTTGGTAGTCAAAAACGGCTAAATTCATTCGAAAAAACGGCTAAAAAACGGCTAAAAAATGGCTAAAAAACGGCTAAAATATTTATTTTACTTTTTTCAGAAAAACTATTCTAAATTTATATTTTGTTTAATTTTTGCACATAAAATTAAATAAAGAGATCTTTTGTTATACATTTTGTACGGTTTTGACTTATTCTAGATAAAAACTAGAGTTCAAAACACTTTTCCAATGATTTACATTTTTTTAATGCAAAAACAAGAATAAAAAAAATTTTACTAGAAATTTTTTTTTTGAGTGAAAGAACTTTTTTTAGTTATTTTTGTTTAAAAAAACTTAAGTAATTTTTTTTATTGAGTGCAAATATTTTTGATTTTTTTAGTTCGAAATTTTTTATTAGTTTATTTATTTTTTGTAATTTGTACATTTTCTTGGGTAAAACTTTTTACTCCAGGGACCGTTTTCGCTGAAACTTGACGAGAAGAATGGCAAAAATATATATGCCAAGATTCAGCAACCAGTCTTTAAATTGAGTTTCGAACGTTAGCGTATTTTAACAGAGAAACGGGCATCGCTAGATCGTCTAAGATTTAGTATAATGTTAATGGCATGAATATGACGAAAATATTCGCGGTTCGATACCAGACTGGGATTATTTAAAATTAAGATATATGAAAAACAAGTACCTATTAACAAAACAAACCGATTAAAAATCCTGCTGATGATAACACTATAACTGGAGTGTTTGAAACCGGTACGGGAATACCAGAAATGTCTCTAATTTTGATATTAGACAAAGTTGGAGCCTTTGCTTGATCTGTACTAACAAAAAACCAATCAATTCTTTATTTTAGTATAAAAAAATACAAAAAATTACTTTCAAATCAAAAAACTCAAAAATGGCTAAAAAACTGCTAAAATAATTTCGAAAATGGCTAAAAAAACGGCTAAGAGCTAAATGCATTTTTTTCCGGCTAAACGAGTTCAAAAGGAGCTAAATCTAGCCGGAAAATGGCTAAAATGGCAACACTGGTTCTGACAGTTCATTATACCCTAAAGTTAACAAATTTTTTTTTTGTTAACTCGAGTTTACTGGATTTTTAGTTAAAATCAGCGTTTTAACTACTTTTTTTAGTTAAGTTCAATTTACGAAAATACTAGTTTTGAACAAATTTTGTATTAATTTTTTTTGTTGACTTCAAAACTGAGTTTACGAATTTTTACTAATTAATTTGCTGATTTTTCGTAACAAATTTGTTAAGTGGAATTTCTTGTGAAGCCTCCTATGCAAATCTCATAAGTTCTACTTAAGCTGATGAAAAAATATAAAAAATAAACTTATAATTTTTTACAAAATATTTTGTAAATTTTAGTTTACGAAAAGTAACAAAAAGTTTAGTTGAATTCAACTAATTTTTTTGTTAATATATGTACATAAAAAAGTTACGAAATTTCAGCTAAATTTTTAGTTAAAGTTACGGTTTTTTTTGCTACATTCATTCTACGAAAAGTTAACTAAATATTTTTAGTTAAATTAACTAAAAATTTAGTAGGCCCAAAATCAGGTGCTTTTTTAGTTAAATTTAACTAAATTTTTTGCTAACTTTACAGTTTTTTTTTTTTGAGTGTATGGGAAAACATGTAGAAAATGACATGATTTCCTCAAAACACTCTGATTTGCCCAAATCATGCCACTGGAAACATACTGTAATGATGATGTGTTGCAAGGCATATTTTTTTTTTAATTTTCAAAAATCCATAGCTTTGGTCGCCGGGCGCCATTGGTTAATTTTTTACCACATAAGCTTTAGGACAAGCAGAATAAAAATTTTGCCCAGACGTTCAAAATCGGAAAAAGAACTTTTTTGCCGTACAAAAAAGTGCCAGTCTAATGTATGAAAGTGTTTCCATCATACATTAGTAATTCTTTTAGTGAGATCACTTAAACTGGACATTAATAAATGAACATAATTATGATTAGTTCTTATAAAATAAATCGTCTAAATCTCCAGACACGTTACTCCACTACACAATCTCACACAACACATCTCTGCTACATTTTCTTCTACAAACTCTAGATTCTCTTATGTAGTCAACGCCTTTTAATAATTATGATTACGATGATGCTGATGATGTTACACTACATGTGGAACATATTACAGAATATGTGTAATTTCAAAATCTGTCTTAACGTATTAGTATAAACTTAAATATGTTATAAAAATATCGTAAAATATTATTGAAACAAAAAAAAAACGGAAAACATTATTCATTATTTGTTGTGTTTAGGCCACAGTTAACTTCATGTTAGTAACTGGCTGGCCGAGAACAAACAACTGCCACCACTTGAAAAATATGGTAACTACTACACCATTTCAATTTGGAATATTCTAAAGTTTTGAGAAAATCAAATTTAAGAAATAAAAAAATTCTAGAAAAATTTTGAGTGATGAAAATGTAAGTGAAAAAAAAAATTTTTTTGAGTGAAAAACAATTTGAAATACAAAAATTTCAATCTTTTATACTTCGTTCCCTGTTTCATTCCGTTCGTTCCATGTTGGTTTTATTCCTTTCCGTACAACATGGTTATTGAAAATTTGCCGTTTTGCTCAGTGGGTGTCAAATTGATTGGATACCATTTATTTTGCTCTCTCTATAAGTTGGTTCTCTTAATGTTGCCTATGCTATTGCATGTAAAAACTCTCTTAAACATTAAGAGAACCAATTTATATAAAGTGACATATTGATTTAGGGCCTATCAAAATCTCTGATCTTCTTTACTCTATGGTTTTGCTCTACTTTTTCCCATTGTTTTCTCTTATTTACTCTCAAAAAAAAAACCTTGTAAAATTACAAGAAAAGTTTGTAACTTTTTGCTACCTCCTATTTGACAAGAATTCCTTGTTATTTTGCAAACTTTTTAACAATAATTTTGTAATTTTACAAGCTTTTTCCGAAAAAAGTTGTAAATTTACAATTAATTTTTGACGCGATAAAACTTAAAAGGAGGTTTCGTGATTTTACTAGATTTTTTGCTACCTCCTATTTTACGAGAATTCCTAGTAAAAATTACGAACTTTTTTGTAATTTTACAAGATTTTTACCAATAAAATTGTGAAAAAAAATTGTCAAAAAAAAAAGTGAGCTAAAATCTGGGAAAATTAACTAAATTTTGAGAAAAAGAGGGAATGATTTGGCTCCAAAGATATTTTTTCTTGGGTTAAGTTCATAATTTTCCCAAAAATAAGGAAAACAAAGTTATTTAACTAGAAATTTTAACTAGAAAATGTGAAAAATTATATTACACTTTAGTTCATTCACATTTTAGAACTAGATTGGGTCTAAAACCTGGACCTATGGGTTCGGACCCCATGGGTCCAGCCCCTGTTAACTCGAGACCCCATTGTGTCCTTCAAGGGTCCCCATAGGTTTTGACCCAAAACTTGTGTCCGTTTTGCTCTACCATGCTTAGTTTTTGAGATACTGTAATAAGGGGTCTGATAGGGTCTTGTGAATCTTAAAAACTGGATAACTCAAAAACTATTAATCGGAGGGCTTTCGGGTATTTTGCGGAAGCGTTCTACGAGTCAAGGGCTACAAAAAAGCCGTTGGACTTTTTCTCGTGTTGGCAGTATTTACCGAGATATGTGCATATATAAAATCAGGGCTGCCAGACTTGGGGATTTATCCCCAAAGTTGGGGATTTCGTTCTAGGAAAAAGGACAACAAATCTCATTTGGGGATTGGGGATTTTTATGGGGATTTTGAAAATTATTTTGGGGATATTCGAAATTAAATACAAAAAGCTAAATTGAATACAATCAACGATTTTTAAAAATAGTTTTAGTAATAACCAGAGCTTAGAAGGATTTCATTCCTTAATTCGATTTGGCATTCTGAATGAAAATTTTGTGATTGCATTCCCCAATCACATTTTAGCGAATTGAATGAATTCGATTTACAAATAGCGAATGCATTCGATTTATTTTTCGTTTGACTTTCAAAAATCGAATGCATTAGATTTTTTTTTCATTCGACTTTTAAAAATCGAATGCATTCACTTGCGAATGCAATCGATTTTATTTTCATTCAATTTGAAAAATCGAATGGCTTATTCATTCATTGCATAAAAAACTTAAAAAACTAATCAAGATAGAGCAAAACGGAACCAATTTTTTGTCCATAGTATCGCCAACACTCTTCACACTCTTTGTCGTGTAGGCAGTTGATATGTGCATTTTTAAAATTTTCGGGAACACCAATTTTTTTTTGGATTCAAAATTAGGGGCCATCGTATGTTAAGAGAGTCGGCGATACTATGGATCAAAATTTGGCTCCGTTTTGTCTATCTATTTAAAAAATCGATTGCATGCGCAGTGGAGTGATAAAAAATCGAATGCATTCGATTTTTCTAAATCGAATGAACAAGAAACGAATTCCAAGGACTGCATTCATTGTTGATTTATGAAATCGATTGCATTCACTGACTATGAAAATTGAATTGATTTTTTTGAGAATTCATTCGAAAAGGATTTCATTCTTCGACGCTCTGGTAATAACCACTCTTTACTATGGGATTACGAAAAAAATTCCGCAAAACTGTGATTTTTCGGCTGTAAAATGTGTATTAACATTGCCAAAAACCTTTTTTTTACGCGTTTGGGGATCTTTGAGTTACTAAATCTACGAAATAAAATTATAAAATTACCACTAATAATTTTTTTTTAAAAATTAAGAAAATTCTTTTTTTTTTTTTGTAATTAAAAAACAATTTTTTTGTTGTTTGGGGATTTTTGGGGATATTTTGTTATATTTTTGGGAACAACGAAAAAAAGTACCTGGCAACGCTGTATAAAGTCTCGGGAATTTCAAATTTTAGATCTAAAATTAGGGTCTTGAGACCCCGACAGATATGCAGAGCTAGGCTATTCCATATTTTTTGTAGTCTTTCTTTTGAAAATTTCATCCGTTCGCTCTATCTCGCTTAGTTTTCTAGATGTCGCCATTTTGAATATTTAACTAAATTCTAAGAATTTATTTAATAAATTCACAGAAGTTATTAACTTAATTCTAAGAAGTACACTTCCTCAATTCAAAGAAGAGATATACGATGATGTTTTTTTAAAAAACTTTAACTAAACTTGAACTAAATTGTTTTTTAAGAAATATGTCTTAAAAATAAGGATACGTTTCTTAGATTTGTGTAAAATTTCTTTGGCAGTAAGAATTTTTTTCCTAATATTAAAAAATTCCATTTAAAGAAAACTATGAACTAATTATAAGTAAATGAACTAAACTTTTTTCCTCATAGTTAAGAAAATTTCTCATTTTTAAGGTAAATTTAACTAAATTTTAGGAAAATTCATGATAAATTTTCAAAGACATTTTTTCCTTAATTTTAGTTATGTCTTTTTGTTCAGTGAAGGAGGTTTCGTAACTTTACTAAATTTTTTGCTACACTCAAAAAGAAGACTTAACTTAAACTTTGGAAAAATTTTCTTTAAAAAAGTTTATAAATTTTTTTTTCTCCAAATTTTTTTTAACAATTTTTTTTTTATTTTAGTGTTTTTATCGGCGTATGCCATTTCTGTTTGTTATTAAGGGTTTGTGATTAAAGAAGAAAACATTGTATTTCTAAAGATTATTTTTAATGTGGACTAATTCCAGACCATGGTTTCTGTAGCCACCTGGCGTAGACGTAGAGCTACGTCTTCAGTGGAGAAAATTACATTAGATTTAAATTGTTTGATTTTTTCAAGTGAAGTTTTTTTGCAATAACCTTTTTCCATTAATGGAGAAAATCAATATGCTCGTCAAGGCCTAATTTAACTTTTGTTTTTGCAGGAAGATCCAACATTTCAAATTTCAAAATTCTATTACCATTTTTCGTCATTTCTTTAAATTTAATTTTAAATCTTCAATTGATTTTATCAAAATGTTAATTTTTTTTTTTTTTTGTAATTGTAATTTGAAAAGGTGTTCAATACGATTTTAACTCAAACAAATGCCTGGAAAACACCCATTTGTTTTATTTTTAGTGTTTGCTATTATAGTTTATTTAGCACGACCTATCTGAATAACAATTTATAAAAAAAAAATATTTTTTTTTTTTGTTGTGTTTAACTTTGTTTAATTTATGTTCAATTAACATGTTATTGATTTTTAATGTGATTTAATTGTAATTTATACAATAAAAAATATTGTAAAATTATAAAAAAAAAATTATAGTCAAACGAAAACGACACTGTCGAGAACTACAATTAACTGCAGTTCAAAAAACAATTCGTATTAAGAAAATTTCGATTGTGCTTTACTGATTTTTAATTGCGTTTTTCTGAATTTTGATTGGGCTTGTCGACCACTGAAAACCAAATTTTTTTTAAATTTCTATGTAGTTTTGAAAAATTTCACAAAAATGATTTCAAACTTTCATATACAAAAAACAATAAACTAAATGAGAATTCAAAACACTAAGAGAATCAAAAAAAATATTAAATTTGTATTAAATTATTAACTCAATTTTTTTTTAGCTTTTGAGTAAATTTTTAATTGCGTCAATTAAAAAATTACTCAAATTTTTTAAAAAATTTAAACCAGGGATTACTCAAATTGTTTTTCTCAATATTATTTTCTGTGTAACATTTTTATATCAGAAGAATGCTGCACTTGCACCTAGGGGGGCTAGAAAATTTAATTTTTATTCGGACCGCCCCTTTTGTGGGCTTGGATATAAAAAAATTAGTTAAATAAATATGAAATAGTATTACTTAAGTGCTTAAATCATAATAAATGAATGTTCCAACATTTATAGCGAGGAGAAAAGTGTCCCCAAATATATAACTCCCATACAAACCTTCCCTTCAAAATTGGCTTGAACACCCTAATTACTAGGGATGAGATTTCCATGCAAATGCATGTTTTTTGTCGATAGTCTAAAAACGATATCGACCAATTATCTTTCCGCATCGAGAAATTTGCGTTCAAATGGCATCGATTTGTTTTTGCATATTTTGGTAAATAGGCATGTTTTTGCATATTTTGATTTTAAATGCATATTTTGTGCATATTTCGAACTTTTAAGTGCATATTTTTGCATATTTTGGCATAAATTAGCAAAAACACAAATTTAAATTTATTTTTTCCAAAAAACTATTTAAAATTGTAAAAACTTTTTTGAAAATAAGAAAAAAATTTTTTTTTCTAAAAAGATCTTGCTCATATTAAGTTTTAAATGTTACCATTTAAACCCGGCGGTTTTTTTTTTGCTTTTTAAGAAGTTTTTCCTATGAAAACAAGATTTTGATTGTACACATTTTATTTTTTAGTGCATATATTAAGGTTTTTTAGTGCATATTTTGAATTTTTTAGCGCATATTTTCGATTTTTTAGTGCATGAAAATCTCATCCCTACTAATTACCATATTTTAACGAAATTGAACCATTTTTATTTCGAGTCCTTCATACAAACCACTCTTCCGATATTCACATACAAAAATATCTCAAAATACATGAAAATGGGAAATGTTTGCTAAAAATTTTGTTTGTAGGTGTTTTACGTGAACTTTGGTAAACAAATTAAATCGGATTATCATTTTTATTCTAAGTCCCCATATTTAAATTCCGCTCGATTTTCACTTAAATCGGTCTATAGGCAGCCAATACAAGCTAATTTTACTTAAATTTGGTTTGTATTTATTTTGTACAAAATATAGATCCAATCGGTCCATGTTTGAGCACCTATATTTCGGCAAACACAGGTGTAGGGTACTGTAATGCCGATATTGACCCACTACATTTTTTTTATACGATCCAACCACAGTATTGGGGTATACTCACTTTGTCATTCCGTGTGTAGCGCATCGAAATATCGGTCTAGGACCCTAAAAAGTATATATTTTATTGATCAGTGATCCATTCTAAGACATTCTAGCGATGTCCGTCCGTCCGTCCGTCTGTAGAGGACACGATACAGTCCAAAATAAAAAAGGTAGACTTCCGAAGTTTGGCACGAATATGTCTTATATTCCTAGGCAGGTTAAGTTCGGAAATGGGCGAAATCGGACCAAGGGGAAAAAAGTTCCCCCTTAGAGAACTTAACCAACCTGAGAACCTGAGAAAAACCGCATTTTTCGGAGGGTTTTTGTAATTTTCTTAAGCAAATTCAACATTCTTATGTCAGAAGAAGGTGCCCCCCCCAAAAAAAAAAACCCCTGGATTTTTTTTTTTTTAATATTGCTTTTTACATATTGGAGGGTATAAAAGATTCGGCACAGCCGAATGTAACACTATCACTTGTTTTATACTGATTTTCAACTAAAATTGTATAAGTGCAATAAATTAACTTTATAGAACAAAAAATGTTTGTTTTTACTGCAAGTAAACATTGTGATTGATTTCCCTTGTAAATGTAGGAGGAAAAGCACGAGTCTATTTACACAGAAAAATAAAAAACAAAAACTATAATACCCAAAACACTTTTTTGCTGATTTTAATTTCTTAACGTAAACAAAAAATCTGATTACCCGAGTAAAAAAATTGATATGACACAATATATAATTTAATATGGGTTCGTGTCTATTTTGATATAATCTTATACGAAAAATGGTTTCATAAGATTTGATCGAATAATATCTAATAATATCAGTTTATATAACTTTATATCGACTTTGATACGAGTTTTGGTCTAATCCAATGATATACAATTATAACCAATTAAGTATATTAAAATTTATACAATTTTATAAATCGGATGTTTTTTTCGTTTTTAATAAAAAGTTAAAAAATTAAAATAATAAAAATAAGTTGTTCTTGAAAAAAACTTAGAAAAATTTAAAAAAATGGAGTCATGTTAAATTTTATATAAAATTCTTAGAAAATATTTTCAAAAAAATTTGTCCTTGGAAAAACTTAGAAAAATTTACAAAAATGGAGTCATATAAAATTTTATATAAAACACTTAGAAAATATTAGCGATAAAAAAAATGTTCCTTGAAAAAAAACTTAGAAAAAATTTAAAAGATGGAGTCATATAAAATTTTATATAAAACACTTAGAAAATATTCGTGATAAAAAAGTGGTGCTTGGAAAAATCTTAAAAAAATAAAAAAATATGAAGTCATATGAAATTTTATATAAAACACGTTGCAAATATTTGCGATAAAAATATGTTCTTCGAAAAAACTTAGAAAAATTAAAAAATAATGGAGGCATATAAAATTTTATATAAAACACTTAGAAATTTGGAATGATGCATGGGACCAGATGTTACAACATATAGTTATGTATGGCGATATCTTAAAAAAATCCCACATCAAAATTTATTATATAAATATATCTTGCAATACATAGTGTCACACATGATCATATATGAAATAATATGACTATATAAAAGTATATAAGATCATATTAAATTATTTTTACTCGGGTAGAAAAACTTTTCTTTTAAGTTAAAAACTTTTAATTTTTAAAATAAAAAGTTTTAGCCTCGAGCTCATCATAAACTAAACAGTTTAGTTATAAAGAATGGTAGTTTTTTAAAATTTGTGTTTTAGTTTAAATTCCACTCTATTCCCTGAGGATGCTACGTGAAGAGTGGCGAAATATTGGAAATAAATAAGAAAAAAATTTTATTAAAGAAAAAAACCAGGCCTCGAGCTAAAACATTTTATTTTCAAAATAAAATATAATTTAGTTAAAAACTTTTTTTATTAATTTTTTTGTGCATTGAAAAATTTTTGGATTGTATAGTTTATTTTTTAGTGTATAGTTTTTCGAGTGTAAAAGTTTGAGCCTCGAGCTCATCATAAATTAAACAGTTTAGTTATAAAGAATGGTAATTTTTTAAAATTTGTGTTTTAATTTAAATTCCACTGTATTCCCTGAGAATGCTACTTACTCGAAGAGTTGCGAAATATTGGAAATAAATTAGAAAGAATTTTTATTAAAGAGTAAAAACAGGCCTTGAGCTCAAACATTTTATTTTTAAAATTAAATATAATTTAGTTAAAAAAATTTTTTAGTAATGTTTTGTGCATTAAAAAATGTTTTGATTGTGAAATAAATTTTTTAGTGTATAGTTTTTTCGAGTGTAAAATTTTTTTTTTTTTTTTTGAGTGTTAACATTTTTTTTGAGTTACAAAAACACGTTGTTAAATATTTTTGTAGCGTACCAATGGCAATTAAAGTGTTTTAAGGTTGTTTTTATACCCTACACCACACTGTGGTACAGGGTATAATGAGTTTGTGCTGATGTTTGTAACTACCCGAAATATTGGTCCTAGACCCACTTTTAAGTATACCGATCGACTCAGAATCACTTTTTGAGTCGATTTAGCACTGTCCGTCCGTCTATCTGTCTGTCCATGCAAGCGTTGTAAACACGATACAGGTCGCAATTTTTAATCAATTGACTTGAAATTTGAAACTTAAGGCTCTTTTGGCCCAATGACAAATCCTGTTGAAATTGGAAAAAATAGGTCCATATTTAGACCTAGCCCCCATACAAAGGTCCTCTTTAGTTTTGGCTTAAATTACTCTAATAAACGCATTATAATACACTCAAAAAAAAAAAACTGTAAAGTTGGCAAAAAATTTAGTTAAATTTAACTAAAAAAACACCTGATTTTGAACCTACTAAATTTCTAGTTAATTTAACAAAAAATATTTAGTTAACTTTTCGTAGAATGAATGTAGCAAAAAAACAGTAATTTTAACTAAAAATTCAGCTGAAAATTTCGTAACATTTTTTATTAGGTGAATTCAGCTAACCTTTTTTTTTAAATAAAAAAAAAATATTTTTCACAGCGTTAAGTTCAGCTTAAGTAGGACTAATGAGATTTGCATAGGAGGCTACACAAGAAATGTGTAAAATTTTCGACTTGACAAAAATGTTACAAAAAATCAGCAAATTAATTAGTAAAAATTCGTAAACTCAGTTTTAAAGTCAACAAAAAAAATTAATTCCAAATTTGTACAAAACTAGTATTTTCGTAAATCGAACTTAACTAAAAAAAGGAGTTAAAACGCTGATTTTAACTAAAAATTTGCTAAAAAGCCAGTAAACTCGAGTTAACAAAAAAAAGTTTGTTAACTTTACAGTTTTATTTTTTTGAGTGTAGGTATCTTTTCGAAATTTGGCAAGTAATCATGTTTTATATACACAAATCACCATTCCGAATTTTAAAGAAATCGGACCGGTTCTTCTTTTAACCCCCATACAAACCACCTTTCCGATTTTCACATAAATCTCTCAAATTTCATGAAAATAGAAAATATTTAATTAAAATTCTGTTTGTGTATGTTAAACGCATACATTAACAACCTTATGAAATCTGGACCCGCCCCATTTGAAAATTTTACCCGATATTCAGTTAAAGCGGTATATTGTCAACAGAAAGAAGCCTATTTCACTCAAATTTGATTTAAGAGTGTTTTTTACACTTATTAAAGATTTGATAGATATAGATCTAATCAGTCCATGTTTGAACTTGGGACCCATTTTCCGGGAAACTCTGGTGTAGGGTATTATATGGTCGGTCTTGGCCGACTATAATTTTCTTACTTGTTTATTACGTGATTTCGCGAAGAACCCAATGTAAACTTCATGGTTTTGCTCGTATCTTTTGAACCATTGAAGCGATTTCGCCGAAATAAAATATATATTAAGTGTGGTTTTCAATTGGTTTTTCTGAATGCCGGGATTCGGAATTGAAGAAAAATTTTCGGGATCCCGAGATTTTCGGGATATTTCCAATTCCGGTATTCGCGGGATTTTTTTTTAATTTCGGGATTTTTGGGGATTTTCAAAAATGTTCAGTAAAAAAAAAAGTGCATCAGTGATGAGTCAGTGCTTCCATTATTGTTTGCGTGAGCGTGACTGAGTGTGAGCCTTAGATTAAACTCCCAAAAAATTGATGCGCTAAGACAGGGTCTTTTGGGGGTGAAAATGGGTAAAAATATCTACTTTGGTACTCTTCTATGTTTTCAGAAAAAAATATTACTTGGGGGGCATCCGCCGAAAATAGTACTTTTTGGAAAATCTGAATCTAATATGCTATTTACATATACCCCAAAATCCATATAAATTTGGATTTCAAATCCAATTAAAATCTATACCGTTTACATATCCTTTTTTGACATTAATTTTTGGGATTTTGTTTGTACTAACTCTGTATTTGCTTTTGATTTGTGTACAGGGTTGTTAGTTGGAAAATTACCCAATTTTATAAATATTTCTAAAAACAATGATTTTTCTTTGCCGTAGCCAATATTTTCAATCCCACTAGTATATGTTGGGACCACAATATCAAAAAATGTGTTTTTATATAAGTAGAGCTGCTTCCTTAAATGCAAGAAAATTAACATTTTTGCCAATTTTGGGGCCGCCAACATTAAGTGTTTTTCTTTGTTAAGAAGACCAAATTGGTCAACTAAATTGTGCGTTTACCTTTTCCAATGGTAAATTTTAAATTAAACATTGTTAAACATTGTTTTTATTAAGCTTTTAATAGTTTTTAAAAATAAGTTTTAATTGTTTTTGTAATTCATAAAAAACAACAACAGCTGATAAAAAAAAAATCGTTGTAGAACGCATTAGGGGTGATTATTTTGGGAAAAACCATACACTGAAAAAAAAATTTACCATTTTTAAAGCATGTTGAACTTAATTTAAAAAAAGGAGGGTATGCGAGGGCTCCAAAGATATTAATTCTTCTTCCAAGTATATTTTTTCCTAAAACATAGTAACGCATTTACTTAAATATATCTTAAAAGTAAGTAAAATTGTACTTAATATAAGTTTAATTGTTTTTATCCAGAGGAAAAATATTTTTTTAAAATAAGTAAAAATTTCCTTAAAATTACGGATTCTGTGGACCCTATGGAGTCCCAATGTGACCCCAATATATGGGGTCGGCCCATGAGTATGTGCATACACTATTATAGGGTCAATAATGGTTTTGATCCAAAATTTTGGTCAGAATCGCTCTATCTTGCTTAGTTTTCGAGATATGGGAATGGGGTCTTGAGAAATTTGATCATGAAATAACTCGAAAACTATAACTCGGAGAGCTTTCGAGTCTTCAGCTGTCATATTCTACGAGTTAATTACTACAAAAATGCCTTTGGAATTTTTTTCGTATCTGCAGTATTTGCAGAGTTACAGGCATTTGAAAATTCCGCGAAAATCGAAATTTGAATTTAAAGTTAGGGTCTCATGGGGTCTCCAGATGGGACCCCCAGATGTGGTCCCCAAAATACTTAAAGTAGTTTTTCCTTAAGTTAAGTAAATTCTTTCTTAAACTGATGAAGATATGGATTCAAATAAAGTCAATGAAATCAATAAAATAAAGATTATTTATTTCTTAAAGTAAAACAAAAATTGATAAAATTAAAGAAAATACGTTTTGGAATTAAAGATTAGTACTTATTTGATTCAAGGTCTGGAAAATCTCTATACTATTTTTAAGTAAGTTACATACTTATTTATTTTTTTTGCACACAATTTAAATTTTTTTCTTTTACACACAAAAAAAAATCGAGGTAATATTACCTAAATTTATAGTATAACTTTATCTAAGTGCCAAGATAACATAGAGCCTACAAAGTTTTTAGACAATATTACTAAAAAGCCAAGGTGATTTTTAAAAAATGATATGTTCGAAAAATTATCTATGCTTTTAGGAAATATTCCTAGGAAACTTTGTAAACTTTTCAAAGTTAGCAGAGTAAAAATTTATATATAAATTTTGGTAATTTATCTAAATTATTTTGTTAATACGCTAGGTATAAATAATTACACACTTTACTAAATTAAATAAATTAAAAAATTATTTGATTTTATTATGTTTTATAAATAAATTTAATCATGAATTACAATTATTGTTGTTATAAAAAGATTTTGAGAAATATTTTTCAAAAAATAAATTCTCAGATTCTGAGACATTTTTTCTATAGAAAAATTCTCAGATTCTGAGACATTTTTTCTATAGAAAAATTATCAGATTCTGAGACATTTTTTCTATAGAAAAATTATCAGATTCTGAGATATTTTGCTATAGAAAAGTTTTCAGATACTGAGACATTTTTTCTATAGAAAAACTCTCAGATTCTGTGACATCTTTTCTGTAGAAAAATTCTCAGATTCTGAGACATTTTTTCTTTAGAAAAATTCTCAGATTTTGAGACATTTTTTCTATAGAAATATTCACAGATTCTTAGACATTTCTTCTACATAAAAAAATTTTAAGATTCTGAGACATTTTTTCTATAGAAAAATTCTCAGATTCTGAGACATTTTTTCTATAGA
Organism: Pegoplata infirma; assembly: GCA_963921195.1. Lineage (NCBI taxonomy): Eukaryota > Metazoa > Arthropoda > Insecta > Diptera > Anthomyiidae > Pegoplata > Pegoplata infirma. The sequence goes on along the minus strand of OY992536.1, from coordinate 292,781,906 downwards.
ACAATTCTCAGATTCTGTGACATTTTTTCGATAGAAAAATTCTCAGATTCTGAGACATTTTTTCTATAGAAAAATTCTCAGGTTCTGAAAAATTTTTTCTATAGAAAAATTCTCAGATTCTGAGACATTTTTTCTATAGAAAAATTATCAGATTCTGAGACATTTTTTCTATAGAAAAATTATCAGATTCTGAGATATTTTGCTATAGAAAAGTTTTCAGATACTGAGACATTTTTTCTATAGAAAAATTCTCAGATACTGAGACATTTTTTCTATAGAAAAATTCTCAGATTCTGAGACATTTTTTCTATAGAAAAACACTCAGATTCTGTGACATCTTTTCTGTAGAAAAATTCTCAGATTCTGAGACATTTTTTCTTTAGAAAAATTCTCAGATTCTGAGACATTTTTTCTATAGAAATATTCACAGATTCTGAGACATTTCTTCTACATAAAAAAATTTTAAGATTCTGAGACATTTTTTGTATAGAAAAATTCTCAGATTCTGAGACATTTTTTGTATGGAAAAATTCTCAGATTCTGTGACATTTTTTCGATAGAAAAATTCTCAGATTCTGAGACATTTTTTCTATAGAAAAATTCTCAGGTTCTGAAACATCTTTTCTATAGAAATATTCACAGATTCTGAGACATTTTTTCTATAGAAAAATTCTCAGATTCTGAGACCTTTTTCTATAGAAAAATTCTCAGATTCTGAGACATTTTTTCTATAGAAAAACTCTCAGAGTCTGAGACATTTTTTCTATAGAAAAATTCTCAGATTCTGAGACATTTTTTCTATAGAAAAATTATCAGATTCTGAGACATTTTTTCTATAGAAAAATTCTCAGATTCTGTGACATTTTTTCTTTAGAAAAATTCTCAGATTCTGAGACATTTTTTCTATAGAAATATTCACAGATTCTGAGACATTTTTTCTATAGAAAAATTCTCAGATTCTGAGACATTTTTTCTATAGAAAAATTCTCAGATTCTGAGACATTTTTTCTATAGAAAAATTCTCAGATTCTGAGACATTTTTTCTATAGAAAAATTCTCAGATTCTGAGACATTTTTTCTATAGAAAAACTCTCAGATTCTGTGACATTTTTTCTTTAGAAAAATTCTCAGATTCTGAGACATTTTTTCTATAGAAATATTCACAGATTCTGAGACATTTTTTCTATAGAAAAATTCTCAGATTCTGAGACATTTTTTCTATAGAAAAATTATCAGATTCTGAGATATTTTGGTATAGAAAAGTTTTCAGATTTAGAAAAAGTATCATTTAATTTGAGAACTTCTCTATAAATAATTGTCTCAGATTCTAAGAAATTTTGTACCATTATATCATTATAATTTAGAAACAAGCTAATTTCGAAAATTGCGCGTTCAAACTTAGAAATTCCATGTAAGCACTTGTTTTAATCTTGAAAACAGCTTTAAGATTCCTTTTTCTCTAATTCTTGTTGACTTTTTTCCCATCATAATTTGCCTAGAATTTCAAAAATTCGCGTTATCTAAAAAAATTAAAAATTATTGAATTTATTTATTATTAATTTCCAACGGTTTTATTGCGTTGAAAAATTATGAAAATATATGTATGTTAAAAAAATTTTGATGTTTGTTTTATTTTTATTTAATTTCAAATTATTGTCATGACAATAAAAAGAAAAAAAATAATTTCGAAATTTTACCTATTTTCATTAGTAAACCTTACATGGCCATTAGATGAAAATGTAAAGTAAAATTATACTTGTGGCATAGGTAATAAGTCGTGGCTTTTAATATTCATACAAAAATAATTCACCTAAGCCAGCTTAGATAACATTACCTCGACGTTTTTTTTCTGTGTAAGTAAAACAAAATTTTTAAATAACCCCTTTTTTTCTTAAATGCAATCAATTCGCCATAAATGTAAAGAATATTTAACTTAATTTAAAAAAACAAATTAAGGAAAACTCTTGTGCTTTTTTAAGTATTTGCATCTTCAAGTTTATTTGCTTTGTTTTAAGTAAAACCACCTTATATTAAGATAAGCTGAAGTAAATTCAAAAAAATTTGTTTACTTAAATTAATAACAGTGTTTATTTAATTTCAGTATAGTTATTTTTTTCAGTGTAGTTGTACAATTAAGTAGTAGAAATTTTTTTTTATTTTGAATTGCGATTTTACGATTTTGCCAAAATCCAAGTTTTTTTTTGTATGGAATTTGACAAAAAAGTAATGGGATTTACTTGGATTTTCATTGAAATCCCATTTTTTCTGGATTTTGAGGTATATGTAAATGGCAAATAAGTGAGTAAAATATTATACTTTGGTAAAGTACTACTTTTTTTGTAAACCTAAACTCCCAGAATCTGAAATATTTGACAATTAGATCCTCCAACAGAATTTACATCCAAGAGAAGGACATAGTTAGAATTTTAAATATTTAGAGTAAAAAGGTTTAAATAATTGCTAAAAGTGGCACTTTTTGTCGAATTTGGAATACCGTAATATCGAATTTGGCCTTAAAAGCGAAAGCGGTATAGGCGTGATTAGTTAATAGGTAGTTCCATTAACAGGTCGAAATGCTGCTTTTAGGGAGTTTAGGTGTTTTTATGGAGCCTGCGTGACTCACCAATATTTTGTTCAAACGTTTTTCTTTTTGAATTTTTTTTTTAATACTTTATGAAAATATTTTTAAATTCCTTGTTGTTTTTTTTTTAATATTTTTTTTTTGGTTCATGCCATGTTGGGAGGTTATGCTTTATTGCACCGCTTTATATGTTTGGTGTTAGATACCAACCAACACTCTGGGGGGTTTTTTTGTCGAAGTTGCTTTTTCAGTTTTCAATTTTTTAAAAATTTAAAAAAACTCGAACTATTATAAAGTGTTGCATCTAACAACAAACAAAATGCTTAAAGTATATCATCAAGAAAAAAATACTTTGTTGTGGAATAAATTACACTTAAAAAATTAAATTAAGAAAAATTTTGATATGCCACAAAAACCGAAAATTTTTTGGATTAAAATTTAAAATGTAAAAAAAATTGTATTAGTTTTGCAATTTAAATGAAGAAAAATAAGGGTAAATTTTTATAAAAAAAATCTAGTGAAAATGTAAAAAAAAATAAAAAAAAATTGATAGGGGCTTTTTTTTTGGGTGGGGGTCGACGGGAGTTACTTTTCTTTCTCTGTATCTATTTACGCCCACAAAAGGGAGCGAGCCAAAAATTGGAGTTTTTCAGAGTTTGGTCTTTAAGGGGGAACTTTTTCCCACTGGTCCAATTTTGCCCATTTACAAACTTAACCAGCCTATGACCTTAAGACACACATAATTGTGCCAAACACACTAAAAAAAAGACATAACTAAAATAAAGGAAAAAATGTCTTTGAAAATTTATCATGAATTTTCCTAAAATTTAGTTAAATTTAACTCAAAAATAAGAAATTTTCTTAACTTTGAGTAAAAAAGTTTAGTTCATTTACTTATAATTAGTTCATAGTTTTCTTTAAATGGAATTTTTTAATATTAGGAAAAAAACTCTTACTGCCAAAGAAATTTTCCACAAATCTAAAAAATGTATCTTTATTTTTAAGACATATTTGTTAAAAAACAATTTAGTTCAAATTTAGTTAAAATTTACTAAAAAAAACATCATCGTTTTTCTCTTCTTTGAATTGAGGAAGTGTACTACTTAGAATTTAGTTAATAACTTCTGAGAATTTAGTAAATATTTTATTTTTTTATTTTATTAAGAATTACCATATAATTACAAATTATATACTAATTTTACCTAACCGAGAACTGGTAACAATGACCTTCGTCTCGTTGTAGCGAATCAGACCAAGGCCTCTGGTGGGAATCGAACCCACGACCCCCAGACTCATAGGCTAGTAAATAACTTCTTAGAATTTAGTTAAAAATTCAAAATGGCGATATCTCGAAAACTAAGAGAGATAGAGCGAAACGTATGAAATTTTCAAAAGAAAGACTACAGGGAAAAATATGGAATAGCCTAGCTCTGCATTTCTGTCGGGGTCTCAAGACCCTAATTTTAGATCTAAAATTTAAATTCCCGAGATTTTATATATGCACATATCTCGGTAAATACTGCCAACACGAAAAAGGTCCAAAAGGCATTTTTGTAGCTCTTGACTCGTAGAACACACGAAAGCCCTCCGATTAATAGTTTTTGAGTTATCCAGTTTTTAAGATTCTCAAGACCCTATCAAACCCCTTATTACCGTATCTGAAAAACTAAACAAGGTAGACCGAAACGTTCACAAGTTTTGGGTCAAAATCTATAAGGACCCAACGGGGTCTCGAGTTAACATGGGCTGGACCCATGGAGTCCGAACCCATGGGTCCGCGGTAGGGATGCCAAACGGGAAATCCCGAATCCCAAAATCCCGGGATTTTTGGGTATTGACAAATCCCGAATCCTGGGATTTATTTTTTTCAATCCCGGGATTTTTCGGGATTGAGAATCCCGGGATTTCGGGATTTTTTTTGTCAAATATTGTAATCAAAATTGACTATTTCTTCAGTGTTTGTTGTCCGATGGTAACAAAATGGATATCGTTTGAAAAGTGTTTGAAATATCTTTCAAATGAGGCATGTTGGGCTTAAATTCTCTTACTCTTTTGGAGTACAATTTAATTGTTGTTTAAAAATTGTCGGAGTCAGATCTAAAATTAGGTTCTTAAGACCCCGACAGATATTTAAAGCTAGGCTATTCCATATTTTTCTTTACAGTCTTTCTTTTGAAAATTTGATCCGTTTCGTTCTATCTCGCTTAGTTTTCGAGATATCGCCATTTTGAATTAAATTCTAAGAAGTTTTTTTACTAAATTCTCAGAAGTTATTAACTAAGTTCTAAGAAGTACACTTCCTCAATTCAAAGAAGAGAAATACGGTGATGTTTTTTTTAGTAAATTTTAACTAAACTTGAACTAAATTGTTTTTTAAGAAATATGTCTTAAAAATAAAGATACATTTCTTAGATTTGTGGAAAATTTCTTTGGCAGTAAGAATTTTTTTCCTAATATTAAAAAAATCCATTTAAAGAAAACTATAAACTAATTATAAGTAAATGAACTAAATTTTTTTCCTCATAGTTAAGAAAATTTGTCATTTTTTAGTTAAATTTAACTAAATTTTAGGAAAATTCATGATAAATTTTCAAAGACATTTTTTCCTTAATTTTAGTTATGTCTTTTTTTTCAGTGTATGCCAGCATTTTTAAGAATCAGTTAAATTTTGCTGGTATTTTAATTTATAAGGCATCATTAAGTAATCCATCTGTAAAGTTTATTTTTAACAGTTTTAGTTCGTAAATGAGTTAAAGCGGATGAGGGGAAAATTTCCCCCTTGAAGAACCAAAACAGCCTCTGAAAACCCAAATTTGTTTACCAATTTATACTTTTATTAAGCAAATGACACATTTTTAAGTTTCACCTAGCCAGAAAATGCAATTTTTCTCGTCCCGCCCCTTTTTGTGGGCGTGAATATAAAAAATAATATAAATAATAATAAAATTCTGTTACTTAAGCGTAATAAATGTATTTGTTAACATTTATCGCAAAAGGAATAGGACAATTAATACAAAATTTGTATTTGTAGAGGACATTGGGGACACCTTCCCCTCGCGAGAAATTGTAACAAATTTAAAAATTTTATCATTATCAAATTTTATCATTTCATTTCATTATCAAATTTTATCATTTTATCATTATTTAAACAAATATTTTATATCCACGTCTACAAAAGAGGCCGACCGAAAAAAAAAGTATTTTCTAATATTTTAAATTCGACTGCATCGCGTCTTTCACAGACGCACATCGCTCGAGTCTATTCAAATCGATCATAGCTGTTTTTCGGTTTTTCTGTGCTAAATAAAAATGTTACGTAAAAAACCTTAATTTTAATAAATCCCTAAATCCCGAAAAATCCCGAAATCCCGAAAAATCCCGGGATCCCGGGATTAGAATTTTAAAATCCCGAATTCCGGAATTGGTAAATGTCAATCCTGTTTGGCATCCCTAGTCCGGGGGTAGACCCAATCTAGTTATAAAATGTGAATACACTAAAAAATTTTTTCCATTTTCTAGTTAAAATTGGTTTAAAATTAAATAACTTTGTTTTCCTTATTTTTGAGAAAATTATGAATTGAAACCAAGAAAAAAAATCTTTGGAGCCAAATCATTCCCTCTTTTTCTCAAAATTTAGTAAATTTTCGCAGATTTTAGTTCACTTTTTTGGAGTGCAGAATTACTTTTTTGCGTAAAAGGCAACAAAATGGTTACCTCCAATGATATCGCCATATTAAAGTATGCGGAACGGAACAAAATTCACCAAAAAGCTAAATTTGATCCACTCTACTGTATACTAAGTTTTTTCTCTGAGTGTTAGTTTAAGGTAACCTTAGGTGATTTTTTTTTTGTTCACCTTAATACAATAGAGAAAATATTTTTTCTTTTTGAAGAGTTCTTCAAAAACAAAATTTTGTAAATTTTTGTTATTGTACCTAATATTTTTTTGGTAAAATGCATGGCACGTATGTTACACTCAAGAGTGTTGGATCGTGTTCACAACGTGATTACTGCCTCATGTTGTGTGCTACATACAGTTCTCCAAAAAAAAAAACGATGTAGTATTTGGTTAGAGGCATTATGCAATTGCAATAGTAGTTAAAAGTTGTAGTTATTCCAAAAGTTTTTGTTGTAGGTTCATATAGAGAGATAGATCCATTTATTCAAACTGCACAAAAAATCTGTTGCTTTCCTTTTGATTTTTTTTTTTTTTTAATTTTTCATTTATTTTTTTTTTTTATTGGTAGAGGGGGAGAAAGCTTTAGGCGATCTTTTGAACCTTCATGGTGTTTTTTAGAGTTAGAGGTATTTTTATTTAAGTTGCAACCAGCCATCTCTACCTTAAAGTCAGTCTTCATCATCGTCCTCATATCATGATTATAATTTGTGTGTGGAAGAGACAACTCCAGTAAAACAGAAAATGCAACAAATAGTAACAGCTACAAATACAACAAAATGTTAATAAAATAAATAATCGTGGTCTTTAAGTGACTTTAGTGGTCACAAAGTTTAGTGACACATGAAAATTTTAAATAAAATCATTAGACTAACAATAAGTCATGATTTAAATACAAAAAAAAAAAAAACAAATTTTAAACACTTTTTTTTGCATTTAATCCATACTACACACAGAGAAAAGTTAGAGTAACCCAGTTATGAAAATGTTTACTTTGATACTTTTTTCTCTATGTGTACTAGAGATGAGTGGATTTTGACTCAGACTCACTCACGCTCACGCAAAAAATAATGCAATTTTTTATTTTACTCACGCTCACGTGAGTAATAAAAAAACTTACTCACGCTCACACGTGACTCACGCCAGACTCAATCACGCTCACGCAAAAACTACTCACGCAATAAAATTTTCTTACCAAAAAAAAAACTCCAAAAAAAGAATTTTTACAAAAAAAATTAAAAAAAAATTGGGCAATTCAAAAAATCTAATCACGCAAAAAATAAATGGCTCACTTACTAATCACTCATGAGATTTTTTATACTCACGCTCACTCACAATAGTGATTGAAATGAAAATCAATCACACTCACGCGTGATTCACGTGACCAGTAAATTACTTTTGAAAGAAAAAAACATTTGGTGAAAAAAAGAATCCGCGTTTTTTTTTTGTCAAAAAATACCGTCTATCACTAACAATAAGTGGAGGGTATAAAAAGTAAAACTCGACTTGGCGGAATACACAAATGAATAAAAAATTTTGTCTAGAACGTTTTATTTTGCGCAAAAAACTTTTTTTTAGACATTTTTGTAAATAAAAATTTTTTTGAGTGTAATTTTTTCCCCATCGAAATTTTTTTTATACCCTCCACTCTATATATATATATATTTGCCGTTCCTCTGGCCCGGTTCGTTTTAAATTTCAGCCAAATCGGTCCAGTGGTTCAAAAGTTATTAGTAAAACCGTAAACTTCAGATTCGCCTCACCTTAAATTCACGTGTTGAAACCCCGTTAAACAGGTTTTAAAAACATTGGTAAGTCACAAAATTATTTTACAACGCATTTTTGTCACTCAAAAATATTTTTACACTAAAAGAAAAAAAAAATACACTCGAAAAAAATTTTACACTTAAAAAAAATTTTACACCCAAAAAAAATTTAGTAATTTTTTTTTTTTTTTTTTTGAAAAATTAGTTAAAAACAAAAGTTTTTTTAAACAAAATAAAATATTTCTAATCAAAAATGTTATTTTTTCACTCTAGAAAATTTACTATAACTTAAAAAGGGCATTGTGGAGGGTATTCATAGATTCGGCCAAGTCGAATTTAACTTTTCTATTTGTTTATGTGTAAAATCTTTTTTTAGCTGCAAAAACACTTAATAAAATGTTTTTGTGCACAGAAAAAAATAAAAAAATATTTGAGTAAAAAATTACTCAATTTTGAACCAGTAAACGATTTAATAGTATTGAGTAAATTTTTAATAAAAATTTATTAAATGTTTGTAAAAAAAAATTAAGTAAATTTTAGTTGACACAATTAAAAATTTACTCAAAATTTATCTATTTATTATTTAAAAAAGTTTTAAATTTTTTTACAAAAAAAAAAAACAAAAAACTTGTTTTTTTCAAACTTTACCAAACATATTTATGTCTCAAAAACATAGGAAAATTTTATAAAGACGATTACAAACTTTGATATACATACACAAAAAACTATAAACTAAACGAGAATTCAAAAAACTACGAGAGTTTTTAAAAAAATTAAAAAAACTATTAAATTTTTATGAAATTATTTACTTAAATCGTTTTTCAAATTTTTAAGTAAATTTTTAATTGCGTCAATTAAAAAATTACTTAATTTTTGTTTTTAAATTTAAACAAGTGATTACTCAAATTTGTTTTCTCCATATTTTTTTCTGTGTGGCTTACTTATGTTATTCAAAGTGTGTTTAATGTGTTTTTCAACACTTGAGTTGAAGCCGAATAGTGGCCGAATAGTGTTTTTTGGCCGAAGCCGAATATTCAGTCGGACACTACTGATTGGCTTACTGAGGCTGCGTTTTATACATATCGCTTTAGTTTAACCGGAAGTTTTATTAAACTTAATAAAAATAAAACCAAGTTTAACCAAGTTCAGTTCAAGTTTAGCAAATGTCGATTAACGCGGTATTGCCATACCAAATGCCACATTTCCAATTAGAATAGTTGCCATCATCGCACATTTTTTCAAATAAAATACCACAACATGGCAATACTAACCAGTATATTTAAAAATCAGAGGTGTTTTTTTGACGTTTTTGTACCTTAGTTTAACTCTCCAACATTAATGAGTTAAACTTAAAATAAACCACATCTCAAAAACATAATTTGTGGTTTTAACTCACAAGGGAAGTATCTCAACCCTTATGAACCGATTTGCATGAAGCGTAAAATATATATAAAAGAGACAATTCTAAGGTTTGGGTGTTTTGGCTTATCGGCCATATCGGGGATTTAGGGGTTCAAAACATGGGTCAAAAAATGGCGAAAAAATCGTTTTTTGGATTTTTCAGCCATTTCTTCCTAAGAAACTACATGATGTTTACATATGAGTATCTCAACCCTTATGAACCGATTTGCATGAAGCGTAAAATATATATAAAAGAGACAATTCTAAGGTTTGGGTGTTTTGGCTTATCGGCCATATCGGGGATTTAGGGGTTCAAAACATGGGTCAAAAAATGGCGAAAAAATCGTTTTTTGGATTTTTCAGCCATTTCTTCCTAAGAAACTACATGATGTTTACATATGAGAAGAAAGGTTTTTTTAATGCCTATCCAACGGTGGCATGGCCTTGTAAAAGATTGGCTTCGTTAAATACTTTTTTCATGAAAATGTGAAAATTTTGGGGGATATTTATATGAAGACATAGAGCTACGATGTCCATATGAATACGAAATAATCTTTATTAAATTTAAGTCGACACGTATTTTTGCTCTAGAGGATATTCCTGTTAGTTCGTGAGTTATCGAAATTTTCCCGGAGGTTCATATGGTTTCATAAGGGGACAACAAAATTTTTCGGCGGAGTTGGTGGGGGACACCTGTACCCCCGCTATGTATGTTTACAAATTATTTGTTTATGATATTTACGCTTAAATAATAAATTTTTTGTGTTGCTTTTAATTAATATCTATAACCATGCCCCCAAAGGGGGGCGGCCTGAAAAAAATCTAATTTTCTAGCCTCCTTGGTCTATGAACATAATATGGCATTCAAATGTTACATTTTTTGAACAAAAATTAAAAAAAACTCGTAAAAATATCGTATTTTTCAGGGGTCGTTTTAGTTCATCAAGGGGGAACTTTTTCCCCCTGGTCCGATTTTGCCCATCTTCGAACTTAACCTTACCAGTAACATTAAAGATATTCTTGCCCAATTTCAGGGGTCTAGCTCTTTTGGTTTGGACTGCATCGTTATTTCTACAGACGGACGGACGGACGGACATCGCTAGAATGTCTTAGATTCTATCATGGATCAATATCATATATACTTTGTGGGGTCCCCGACCGATATTTCGATGTGTTACACACGGAATGACAAAGTGAGTATACCCCCATACTGTGGTTGGAGGGTATAAAAATGTAAATTATATTTATTTTGTGTATGCCGATGCGCGAAACATTACCAAACATATGACCTTTAAATTTTCGCTATAAATTAATTGATGTTTCGAAACATTATTTTTTTCCACCGGTGAACAACTTACAGGCCTTCAAGGTGCATAAGCTGTTCGTGTTCACGTGAAAATTTCACTTAAACTTTAAACGCCTCAAATCACAATAAAACATTTAAAAATCAACAACTTTTGATAATTATGTATAAGAAAGAGACGATCACAACAAAACTGAAATGTCACTTTTTCACGGCAATTTAAATTGTCTTGTATAATAAAAAGGCATGAAAACTTTTTTAACAATTTTCAATAATTCCTCGCGTTGCCAAAATTTATTTTTTTTATATGGAGTTTGACAGATTTTTTTCCGTGAAATCGAACAGAGTACTATCTTAAAGGTAAGTAAGTTGCTCGGTTTTCACGTGAAAATCTGTCAAACTTAAACTTAACCATATAAAAAACTAAAACTATATAAAAACAAGTAAAAAAGTTAAATTCGGCCTTGCCGAATGTAGTGATACCCTCCACAATTTCAAAAAGATTATTGAAAAAAACTTTATTTAAAAGGAAATTACATTTAAAAAAAAAATATTGGAAAAAAAAATCCGCGATTTTTTTCTTTTTTGTCAAAAAATATGTTCGTACTTGTTTAAATACCATTTGGTGTTCAATTACGTTCACATATGTCAACCAGCAGCCGAATTAAAGCATTTTGTACATTTACACTCAAAAAATTATGTTAGTAAAATCAACTGAAAATGTCAGTTTAAATAACTACTTTGTAAGTTATTTTGGGGTCAACTACTTTTTCAGTTAAATCAACTAACAATGTTAGTTATTTTAACTGACAAAAAACAACTGACTTATGTAGTAAAAATAACTAACATTTGTAGTCAAAACAAATAATATGTAGTAAAAATAAAATAAATAAATAATACATATATAATTTTTTTTCAAAAAATTTTTAAGAAAAAAAAAATTATGACCAAATTTTTTCAGTTTTTTTTTTTTTTTTTTTTTTTAAGTTGTAAAAAATAAAAAAACGAAATTTTTTTTTAAAGTTGTGAAAAATAAAAAAACGAAAATTTTAATTTTTTTTTGGAAAAAACTTCAGAGATAAAAAAAAAATAAAATTAACTACTTTAAATAACTGTTACTACATTACAGTACTTTTTTGTTAGTTATTAAAAAAACGACTTAAAATAACTAACAGAAATAGTTGTTTGATATTTTTCATACAAAAACAACTGACTTTGTAGTTGAAAGCAACTAACTACTGTAAAATATACAAACAACTAACATGTAGTAACTTACATAATTTTCTGAGTGTAGGTTATGTTGAATGTACTAAAATTTTGGAGGTGCCCTTACATTTTCGTTCATAACTTTTGAGCCGCTGAACCGATATCGCTCAAATGCAATACCAAACTTCTCGGGAGAACTTCCAATAAATATGTAAAGTTTCAGTCACCTCCGTATAATATTTTGGCCTTGATCATCATTTCCACAGACAGACAGACGGACATCGCTAGAATGTCTTAAAATCGATCAGTGATCATGAATATATATACTTTATGGGGTCCCAGACCGATATTTCGATGAGTTACAAACGGAATGACAAACTTATATATACCCTCTACCACTTACAATTAGTGGAGGGTATAAAACCACGAATTTTACACTGGGGGCTAATTATGTAACTTGATAATCGTCAATCGTCATCGCTAGCTCATTATTCTATTACCATAAAATGTCACATATTACATAATGGCTTTATAAAAGCGTAAAAATTTTGCTAAAGAGTTCGCTGTTCGCTGGTGAAAAACCAGCAAAATAACCCGGTATATGTTGCAGCAATACACATCAACACTAATCGCAACATTTTTTAAATTGTACAAGGGGGGTAATTATGTAACTTGATTGTCGTCAATCGTATTGTTTCCATCGTTATTCCATTACCATATAGTGTCATTTTATGGTAATACCACACTCAAAAAATTATGTTAGTAAAATCAACTGAAAATGTCAGTTAAAATAACTACTTTGTAAGTTATTTTGGGGTCAACTACTAACAATGTTAGTTATATTAACTGACAAAAAACAACTGACTTATGTAGTAAAAACTACTTACATTTGTAGTCAAAACAGATAAAATGTAGTAAAAATAAAATTATCAATTTATAATTTTTTTCAAAAAGTTTTTCAGAAAAAAAATTGAAGAGCAAATTTTTTCAAGGTTTTTTTTTTTTTAAAGTTGTGAAAAATAAAAAAAACGAAATGTTATTTTTATTTTTTGGAAAAAAACTTTGAAAAATTTTCAGAGATAAGGAAAATAAAATTAACTACTTTAAATAACTGTTACTACATTACAGTACTTTTTTGTTAGTTGTTCAAAAAAAATGACTTTAAATAACTAATAGAAATAGATGTTTGATATTTTTCATACAAAAACAACTGACTTTGTAGTTGAAAACAACTAACAACTGTAAAATGTACAAGCAACTTACATGTAGTAACTTACATAATTTTCTGAGTGCATAAAATGACACTATATGGTAATGGAATAACGATGGAAACGATACGATTGACGACTATCAAGTTACATAATTACCCCCCAGGCCATTTAAAAAGCGGTGGAATTTAATATTCAGAAATAAAATAAAGCATTTATAAGTTGTTGGCACTGTAAACATTAATTAATTTAGATAAATAGGCAAACATTACAAAAAAATTTAAAGTTAAAGTAATTTTGTGCAGTGTTACCGTTGTGCGACTTTAGTTGCAATTTGCAACCTTTTTGACGCCCTGAGACTTTTTGTGCGACTTTTTAAAATTGTCTAATTTTGCAACTTTTTCCAACTTTGTGCGACTTTTTCCCCCTTTTTTGTTAAGTGAAATATTTTTTTACTTTTAAAGACATACACTGCGAAATTAAATATAATTCAAATATTTTTGAAATGTTTGGAATTTTAAAAATAAATCTAAAGGTCGGGCTCGCGGTCAAATCAAACAAAAAATCATCAAAAAACAGAATTACGCTAAAAATATGTATCGTCCATTCCATAAAATATAACCCATTTCATAAGATATAGCCCATTCCTTTAGATACATCCCATAATATTGTCAAATATTACATGGAAACACCTTTATGAAATGGAGATAGGTTGTTGGTATGTTCAGAAATCTGTCGGGGAGTAAAACTTAATTAGGGTAATTAATAATTTCATCCCTCTAGGAGGCCCCCTTGGAGCGGTAGGAGCGGATTTAATAAAAAAAAACAAATAAAAAGCATTGTATGGGGACCGCCTTAAGGGTTGAAGTATGTTCTGAAAAATGTTGGGATTAATGTTGGGGGTCGGCCATACATTTGACTCCTCCAGAGACACCCCTGGGACAGTTAGAGGTACGAGAAATTTTATCTTAGTTATCCTTGCATTGAAGATAGGGATAAGGTTGATTTACAAAAAATGTTGGGAGGACAAATTAATGGGGTCGATTTCACATTTTATCTCTGTTTAGGCGTGTAGGTGTAAAAATTCACAAAAAGCCCCACAACTGCCACGGATTCGCCAAAAAAGAGCTAAAATTAAATTTTTTTCCAAAACATACCTAAGCCCAAACTCTACTCCCTAAAGGAGCTTCCCCTTAGAAGCTCCCTTAGGGGGAAAAAAAATAAAAAATCTTCAACCCTTCAAAAAAATGTGCGACTTTTATTTGGAAAAACGACTTTTTTGTGCGACTTTTTTTGTATAAAACGACTTTTTGTGCGACTTTTTAAAAATTCTCAACGGTAACACTGAATTTTGTGTATGCCGATGCGCAAAACATAACCTAACATATGACTGTCAAATTTTCGCTACAAATTAATTGATGTTCCGAAACATTTTTTTTTATCGGTAAACAACTTACGGGCCTTAAGGAACAAAAAGGGAGTAAAATGGGAAAATGGGTGCTTTTTAGTATCAATTGAACTAAAAACCCCAGAATCGGAAAACTTTACATGTAGGATCCTTCAGCAGAATTTACATCAAGAGAAGTCGTAAAAAGGTAGTTTACACTTTTTTTCGGTTGATTTTAAATACAAAATTGTTTAAGTGTGCTAATAAAATTGCAAAAATTCTGTATTAATTATATTCGAAGTTTTGTGGTTATTTTGTCGTAATTCAATTGTCTTTATACCAAATTTGATACTAAGGGGCATGTCACAGACTCAATTCCATTCGGATTTGATAAAAGTGGTTTACACGTAAAACGCAAAACGAAGATTATTTTTTCGGAATGAAATAACTTTCAAAAAAATAAAGTTGAATTGAATTGCATAAAAGTGGTTTCATTCTGAAAAAAAAAATATTCGCTTTACGTTTTTCAAGTAAACCACTTTTTCCAAATCCGAACGGAATTGAGTCTGTGACATGCCCCTAAATTTTGTGATGACATTTGACTTATTAGTTTTTTTTTTCGATTATTTAACATATTTGATTTTCCAATCTAAGTATGTATTTCATATAAAACCAAACACCTACACCATAAATCTGTTTATGGTAGATGTTAACAATTTTTATTTATTTGCTATAAAATGGCCCAGAAATTCTTAACAAATCGATTTTACTTGTTTTACTTGTTAATGTTTTTTTTTACAAAAATTATCCGCCACAAAAACTAACAAATTGTTCACTTACAAATTTGAAAATCATACATATTTGTGGTTTATTTGAAATAAACTCTAGTATTAGCAGCATATTTAAGTTAATTTATAATGCTAACTTTAAAATCAGCTAAAGCTGACATGAATAGGATTTAAATCATGATAACATGGATTGGAATGAAATTTTCAAACCTTGTTTAAATGCAAATGAAATCTTGTTTGAACGAGATTTGGATCATATGGAACAGCTGTATTTATTTCACCAAAAAAATAATTGAATTTTCGTCTAATACAAAATTTGTAATAATAATTTAAATATTAATTAGTTCAATAAAAAAACTAATGGATTCAATTAAAAACTTACACAAAAAAAAACTGAAACTTTTTTGTTATAAGTTTCAATCACAAAAAAACTCGGTTTCAATAAATTTTTTGATTGAAAGTCGTCCGATCAAGAATATTGTTACAGCAATCACTAAAATAATAGTTGATTAATTGAATATTTTTTTAATCAAACGTTTTTCGATTTTGATTACAAATTTAATCAATTTTAAATTTTTTGATCAATGTAAATAATGATTGATTATGGCAAAAATTTTAAATTTGCCTCTCAAAGGCTGTAGGCAAAATCGCCCAAAGAAAAATCGCCCAAAAAATTTTATGAAAAATCGCCCAAATGCAAAATCGCCCAAAAAATATGAAAAATGACCCAAAAAGAAAAATACGAAACTTCGCCCAAAATTAACGAAAAAAAGCCCAAAAAAGAAATGAAAAACGGCCCAAAATAAAAAAAGATTTTTTCTAACACATTTTTCAAAACACATACTACACAGAAAAGTTTCCTTTTGCGGAGAGGGTGGGTCTAAGGCATGGAGTTTGTAATCTCTAAGCCCGGCCGAAGGCCGGATACGCAGAAGAACTTTAAGACAAAGACAAAAACTTTTAAGATAAGACCATAGGTTACGTGGTTATTATTTATTTTTTATAGATCGTTGTTTTGAGAATACAGTCCAGCCCGTAAAATGCATATGCAATTGATGTAAAAGTAGTAAGTGTGAAACTTACATTTTAACGAAATAAAGAAAATTGGAATTAGCTGCGAAGAAAGCGCCGCAGGCGAAAAATTTTACCAACAAATTTTAACAAAAAATCGCGCACTTTCATCGGTAATCTGCATGTAAGAGCAGAGGTTTTGGGTTCGATTCCCATCAGAGCCTTTGTATGTTAGCAACAACGGAACGGTTTTGCTTCAGCTTATTCTTGGTTAGTTAAATCAAGCTCTTTGTCTCCCGCTCTTAATATTTTGGAACTTTTTAACAGAAGGTACGAAAACTGTTAGACGAGGAAAATACGATAATGTTAAATTAACATTGTTGGTTTGACAAATAATGCTAACTTTTTATATCGAAAAAGCGCTTAATAAATTTTGAAAAAATGTATCAATTTATAATTATTATGGTAATATTATTTAAGAAATACATTTAAAAGTGTTTAAAACAAATTCTCAGCAAATAAAAAGTCATTGGATTTCCCGATAATCCACAAAAAAAACTTTTTTTACAGCTAGATGAAAAAAAAAAACGCTAGCTTTAGTCTGAAAATCACCAAATTGCAACACTTTTTTTTTGTTTATATCGAACTTAAGGGATTTTTTTTTGGTTTGATCAAACGTCCAGTTCGATGGCGGACTTAGCAAAGGGAATTTAAGAGAGGGTTTAACAGAAGAAGGGAGACTTCACATATCTTTAAGTATTGATAGTCTTTGGTTAAATATATAATTTATAAAAAAACAAGTAAAAAAGTTAAATTCGGCCTTGCCGAATGTAGTGATACCCTCCACAATTTCAAAAAGATTATTGCAAACAACTTTATTTAAAAAGAAATTACTTTTGAAAAAAAAAATTGAAAAAAATTCCGCGAAAAAAAATTTTGGTAAAAAAAAAAATCCGCGATTTTTTTCTTTTTTTGTCAAAAAATATGTTCGTACTTGTTTAAATACCATTTGGTGTTCAATTATGTTCACATATGTCAACCAGAAGCCGAATTAAAGCATTTTGTATTTTTAGGTTATGTTGAATGTACTGAAATTTTTGAGGTGTGCTTACATTTTCGTTCATAACTTTTGAACCGCTGAACCGATATCGCTCAAATGCAATACCAAACTTCTCGGGAGAACTTCCAACATATATGTTAAGTTTCAGTCATCTCTGTGCAATATTTTGTCGGCGAGAGCATTTTCCACAGACAGACGGACAGACGGACATCGCTAGAATGTCTTAAAATCGATCGGGCATCATGAATATATATACTTTATGGGGTCCCAGACCGATATTTCGATGAGTTACAAACGGAATGACAAACTTATATATACCCTCTATCACTAAGTGGAGGGTATAAAAACACGATATGCGTTCACTGTTTCTAAAAATAATATGCTGATTTATTGTAACATACATATTTCAGTTTTGACATTTTAAGATTTTGACCAAAAATAAAACCAAAATAAAATTGGGCAATTTTTCATATATAATTTTTGGGTAATTTTTCGTAATGAAAATAACCCAATTTTCATTTTTGAAATTTTGCCCAAAAACTATGAAAATTTGCCCAAAAATGTTGGGTAACTTTTCATATGAAATATGACCCAAATTTGTATGAAAAATTTTTGGGCGAATTTTCGTTTTCTTTTTTGGGCCATTTTTCTTTGGGCGATTTTGCCTACAGCCCCTCTCAAAAATGATTGTGTATATTTTTTTCATTTAGTGCAGTCAAATAAATTAAAGCTATATTTTTCTGGTAGCTGGAAATATTGTTTGCCCGACAGTTTTTTCCCCGGGATCTGGTGGCTGGAGGATTCAGAACCTAGAACATTTTCAATAAATCTTCCAAAGACATTCTGTACAAAAAAAAAAATTAATCAAAGTTTTCATTCATCTCTTCTCAGTTGCCTCCACCCATGTGTCATAGAAATTATTTTTATCATGATCATCTCTAAACGAGACAAACTCCATAACACAGACTAATACAGACTCGACATAAGTGACAGGTGTCAAAAAAGTATTCTTCAACCATATGGTTAATATTTTCAAATTATTCTACGAATTAGGTTAGAAAGAGAAAACTGATATAACGCGCCATAAGAAAAATGGATGCCAGATCGGTTTTTGTTGTTTCACTCACTCCTAATTCGTAGAAAGTGTTGCCATGTTAGCGTAAAACGGACTAAAAACCGCTGTATTGTTTCCTAAAATCGCTTAGTTTTTCCCCTTTTTTTCTTATAAAACTCTACTGTCGAGTCTGTATTTAGTCTGTGTCCATAATACATAACAATTTTCAAACCATCTGAATTCATTTGACGTAATATACAATGTTGCCAGATTTGACGATTTCTCTGCAATTTGACGATTTTTACTCCCCAAAAAAGCAAAATGACGATTTGACGATTTTTGCCCAAAAAATGACGATTTTTAAAAATAACAAAAAACTGACAATTCTTTCTACTTTTTAAAAAAATTTTAATAGAAATTGAGTATTCAATGAATATTTTTTGCTTATTATTATTAAAAAAAAAATATCAACCAATATTTTTGTACAAAAAGGGACAAAAGAAACAAGTGAGAGTGTTACATTCTCTTTTCCCCTCCAAAATGTAAAAAAATGGTAGGGAGTTTTTTTGGCGGAGGACTATTATTTTCTTTGATTTATTATGATATTTATACAATTTTATCATTATTATTTTTTATAGAAGTGTCCACAAAAAAGGGTGGACAGAAAAAAAAATCCAATTAATGGTAGAAACAGATCAAGCCCGGCACGACTTTTTCCATACGATTTGACAGATAAAACCGGTGGCCGGCGCCGGTGTGAAATAAAACTTGTTCTATTTTTTAAAGGTGGCAAAACTCATTCTAATTGGAAACCGTCCCCCGTGCCGTGCTTGTTCTGTTCGTACTATAACTTGACCCAACTGCATGACCTTTTTTTCATACAAATATTTCATATGCTTAAAAATATAACAAAAAATTAAAAAAAAAAAAACAGGTAAGTTTAGTTTTACAAGGGGGAACTTTGTTCTTCCTGGTCTGATTTTGTCAATTTTCGAACTGAATCATCCAATGGCCATAAGATATATTTGTGCCAAACCGCATGGATTTAGCTCTTTTGAATTTGGACTGCATCATGTCTTCAACAGACGGGCGAACATCGCTTGAATGTCTTAGAATTAATCTTTAATCAAGGATAAATATACCTTTTTTATTTTGACGATTTTTTGACGATTTTTGCAAATGGGATGACGATTTTGACGATTGTTTTTATAAAAATCTTACATTTTTGACGATTTTGTACCCAACAATTCTGGCAACCCTGGTAATATATGATTAAAATAACTGCAAATGGAATGTAAATTGCTAAATAAAGGAAACATAATGCAAACATTAAAATGATGATGATTCTATGATAAATGTATAGAACACGACCAAGAATAAACAATTCGGCTGTGCCGAATCTTTAATACTCTTCAAAATGTAAGAAAGTTTTGACAGGGTCGTGTTGAAGGGAGGAGGAGGCCTCTTGGGCCATTGGGGACAAATGTTAACAACTTCATTTGCTATAATATTTACTCAAAAGTAATTCAATTTTATCATTATTTTTATATCCACGCCTACAAAAGGGGCGTGCTGAAAAGTGCATTTTAACCTATTTTGACTCAAATATGTTCGAAAACACGTTTTTGTTAATTTTAAGCTCAATTTTCTTAAAAACCTGATGAGAAAATCGCATTTGAATTTTAAATTTCATAACAGTTTTGTAATTTGCTTGCATTTTCTTGTTTCAACATTGCGAATGAGTATTAAATACATATTTGCATAAATACAAACAAATTACTAAATTGTAGAGTCCGACCGAAACCAGTTTTCGAGGCCGAACCGAAACCGAACCGAATATTCGGCCGAAAAAGTAATATTCGGCCGAAACCGAACCGAAACCGAAACTTACAAAAAATTACCGCCTGGCATGAATAAAATTATTAAAAAGTTGTTAAAGATTAATATACAGCATATAATGCTTTTAATCCATAGGAATTGTTGTATTTTTGAAAAAAAAAATATGTTTTTTAAAAAACTTACAAAAAAATTGTATATTTCATTTGCAGATTAGGAGAAAATAATTTTTGAACTGAAACAGTTTTACATTTATTGCATAAACTTGTAATATTCTCTTCAATTGAACTGAAGCAAGTGTAATGAAATACGAAATCAAAAAATTCAGCGATATTTTTACATATTTTTTAAAATACCAAAAAGTTTCGGTTTCGGCTAATATTCGGCCAAAATTTTGCTGAATACCGAATAGAGGCCGAAACCCCATTATTCGGCCGAAACCGAGACCGAAACCGAATATTCGGTCGGACTCTACTAAATTGTTATGAAATTCAAAATTCAAATTGCGATTTTCTCGAAAAAAAAGAAAAACACATGTCTAATTTTTTTGTGTGGATAGACAAACATCTAAACTTTTAATAAAAAAATTTTAAAAAAGTGGCCGGAATTTTTATAAATTGACTTTTTTAAAAAATGGAAAATTTTAGAACGGGTTCTCAAAATTTAAGAAAAAAAAATTTAATCGATAGCCCATTAAAAACTATTCAAGAATGTAAATTTTTAAGATTGTGGTGCATTCAGTTTTAATTTGATAAATATTTAATCAAGGCAAATCGACACAAATTTGATAATTTTTCCAATATTTGACCACGCCTCCTAAGCCCAGTTTTTGAAAAATTGAAAAACCCAAAAACGCAATTTTCTTAGTTCCATATAGGGCTATTCATACAACCTATACTGAAATTTACGGTACACATGTTTTTTTTCGCTGGACATTTGGTGGGGAATGCCCCATATGCACTATAGGACCACAATGGCGTAGTTAAAAATACATGAAAAAAACCTTGCACATAGGCCTTCTTGAAGGCCAGCCAACGATATATACATTGAAATAATTGGAAAATATAGCCTATGTATCAAATGTGATCTTAAGCTTAATAAACTACCCTTTTTCGATGCAGGCAGTAAAAAATTAATAACATGCTCTTTATATGTTTTGTTTCCTTACAAGATCATGCTTTAACGAAATATCTAAATAAAGTACTGCACATAACCATATCAGGAAATTCCTTAGGAGAGCATTGAAAACATTTTATGAACACCCACAATATTTGTGTACCACATGAAACTAAACTAATGTGTTACATGTTTCGCTAAAAGCTACAGGGGCGGATGGGAACAAAACAATAAGGAGATTTTACAAACATGACCAGTTTAACACGTCCACTATCCACTTCAAAAAACTTCAAAACTACTCATTCTATGTCAAAATATTCCGAAAAAGTACTTTTTTGAAATGTTGATTCTAAAAGCGCAAAAGGGATAAAAATTAGTGTATGTTGGTACTATTTTATTCTCTTGAAATAATGGGCATAGAAACTTAAAATTTGAAATGTCTAGAGTTGTGTCGTTCACGAACAAACTAGTTCAATTGAACTATTCACTTTACTGAGTTGTTTATCTAGTACGTTCATTTCCGCTCTTTAAGGTCTTTTCGTTCATTCAGCTCAATTGGTCATTACTTCATTTTGATCTTTTAGTTCGATCGTTGATTTTTTTTTTTAATTTTGTCATTAGGCGTTAGTTTTTTCTCCTCTTTTAGCACGCTTTCTTATCATTTATGTTTTTTTTTTTTTTCAAAAATTGAATATATATTTTTTTTATTATTGTTTTTTTATACCCTCCACTCTGGTGATAGAGGGTATATATAAGTTTGTCATTCCGTATGTAACACATTGAAATATTGGTTTAGGACCCCATAAAGTATATATATTCATGATCCTTGATCGATTTTAAGTCGATCTAACGATGTCCGTCTGTCTGTCTGTCTGTCTGTCCGTCCGTCTGTCTGTCTGTCTGTTGAAATCACGTTTTTGGCAATAATCCGGAACCGATTTTAACGCTTGGGGTACCAAAAGTTGCGGAATTTATCCAGGCAAAAACTAGTGTATTTTTTTTTTAAATCGGTTAAGTACTTTAAAAGTTATGAGTGAATTACTGAAAAAACTCTGATTTTCATCATAACCCTAAATTAATTCATATTTTGTGTAGATACATACATAACAAAGAATACGGAAATGAAAAAAAACGGAGAAAAAGAAAAAAATGTTTACAAAAAAACTTTAAAATATGTAAAACAAAATCTAAATTTAATTAAAAAAAAGTTCGTTAAGTAATAATAAAAAAATTAATTGTTATTTTTATGTACAAAGCATGTGTGTGTGTCCGTTTTTTTGCTTCGTCATATTAACGGGGTTGCCAGAGTTTTTTTGGCTTTGTCGCAAACTCGGATGTAAAATATCGCCAAAATTCAATTTTGTTCAGATTTCTTAAAAAAAAAAATATTTTTATTTAAAAAAAATAAATTTTGTTAAATAATAAAAGACAGAAATAAACTTTATGGCAAAAATCGCCCAAATCCGGAAAATCTATATATATAAAAGAGTAATGTGACTGACTGACATACTCATTCATCATCGCCCAGCCCAAACCGCTAAAGTTAGAAACTTGAAATTTGGACTGTAGGTTGACGTCCCGGAATAAAGATCCACTAAGGCTGGATTTTTGCCAATGTTGATTCTAAGGGGGTAAAATGGGTAAAAAACTGTACTTTTGGTACTTTTTATATCTCCCGATATAATGGTCATAGAAACTTGAAATTTGGACTGTATGTTACCCTCCCGCAATATAGATCCACTATGGCTGGAGTTTTGACAATGGTAAGGGGGTAAAAAGGGTAAAAAACTGTACTTTTGGTACTTTTTAAATCTCCTGATATAATGATCATAGAGACTTGAAATTTGGACTGTATGTTCACCTCCCGGAATATAGATCCATTAAGGCTGGATTTTTGCCAGTGTTGATTCTAAGGGGGTCAAAAGGGTAAAAAAAATACTTTTGGTGCTTTTAATATCTCCTGAAATAATGGTCATAGAAACTTGAAATTTGGACAGTATGTTCACATCCTAGAATATATGTAGATCCAGTACGGCTGGATTATTGCCAATGTTGATTCTAAGAGGGTAAAAAGGGAAAAAATCTGTACTTTTGGTACCTTTTATATTTCCTTAAAAAATTGTCACATAGACTTGAAATTGGGACTGTATGTTCACCTCCCGGAATATAGATCCCCTAAGGCTGGGTTTTTGCCAATGATGTTTCTAATAGGGTAAAAAGGGTAAACATATGTACTTTTGTTACATTTTATATTTCCTTAAATAATGGTACTAGAAAATTGAAATTTGCAATGTCGGTTTACCTTCCGGAATAAAAAGATTCACTAAGGCTCGGGTTTTGTCAATGTTGATTCTACGGGGGTAAAATGGGTAAAATAGTACTTTTGGTACTTTTTTTTTATTTACTGAAATAATGGTTATTCAAACCTGAAATTTAGAATGTAGGATCCTTTAGTGAAATAAAACATTTTGGAACAAGTACTTTCTGAAAATTCAGTACCGTTTTCAAAAAGTACCTTTTATAAAAGGTTCCTATGTATCTTTTATAGAAAGTACCTTTTATTAAAAGTACCTTTTATAAAAAGTACCTTTTATAAAAAGTACCTTTTAAAAAAAGTACCTTTTAAAAAAAGTACCTTTTATAAAAAGTACCTTTTATAAAAAGTACCTTTTATAAAAAGTACCTTTTATAAAAAGTACCTTTTATAAAAAGTACCTTTTATAAAAAGTTCCTTTTATAAAAAGTACCTTTTATAAAAAGTACCTTTTATAAAAAGTAGCTTTCAAAAAAGTAGCTTTTAAAAAAAGTAGCTTTTAAAAAAAGTACCTTTTATAAAAAGTACCTTTTATAAAAAGTACATTTTATTAAAAGTACCTTTTATAAAAAGTACCTTTTATAAAAAGTACCTTTTATAAAAAGTACCTTTTATAAAAAGTACCTTTTATAAAAAGTACCTTTTATAAAAAGTACCTTTTATAAAATTACTTTTTATAAAAAGTACCATTTATAAAAGTACCTTTTATAATAAGTACCTTTTATAAAAAGTACCTTTTTTTATAAAAAGTACCTTTTTTATAAAAAGTACATTTTTTTTATAAAAAGTACCTTTTTTTATAAAAAGTACCTTTTATAAAAAGTACTTTTTATAAAAAGTACCTCTCATAAAAAGTACCTTATATAAAAAGTACCTTTTATAAAAAGTACCTTTCATTAAAAGTACCTTTTATTAAAAGTACCGAAAGTACACTTTTTGGTACTTTTTTATTTCTTGAGGTATAAATAAAACAAACTTTTTTGTTTTTAAATCATTACATTGGTGGAGGGTATTTAAAGATTCGGCACAGCCGAATATAGCTTTCTTACTTGTTTTTTCAACATTTTTGTATTTTTTGAACGAAAGCCAAAACAACATACATGATCAAATCGATTCGTTCACGAACTGTTGAACGAAAACAAAAATTGACCGATTTGAACCAAAGGTTCGAAAAAATTAATTCTTTAATTCTATTTCCTAATTCGAATTAAAAAAATAGAATTTGGCATTCCCTAAAATCATTCAACTTTCATAATCATTGAATTAATTCTTTTAAGAATTCATTCCTTAAGAATGATCATTCTTAAGGAATGAACTATTTTTTTATCCAAATCAATCTACTACAAATTGAATGGTGAAATTTTCTTATCATTCAATTTAAACAGTGAAGCGCAACACACATACACACACATTTATGCTTGTGTGGGAAGCAGCAGACGAGACGTCAACAAAACAACAACCGATCGTTTACACACGAAGATGCTTAAAATGCACACAAGCAACACATTTTTGAAAATACAAAGGGAATGAAATAAAAAAATCATCATTCAATTTGTAATAGATTTGAATGATGAATAATGTTGATCATTCAATCGAATGATTGCTTGCAAGGAATTAATTCTCTTGGGAATTAATTCAATTTGATTTAAGCTTTGATAATTAAGCCTTTGAATTAATTCGTGTTGAATGCTGGTAAGGAATGATAATTCAAAACTTATTAAAACAGAATTAAACTTCTGGTGAATTAATTCTCAATAGAATTAATTCGTTCGAAGCTCTGATTTGAACTAGATGAACGATCAATATATGATTTGTCACGAACTGTTGAACGAACCCACAAAAGAGCGATTGAACTAGATGAACGAACTAGGTCTTTTATCTGAAATGAGCGAAAATGAGCGCTCACTCAATTGAACGATTAAGCACAAGCCTAGAAATGTCCAGCAAAAAAATCTTTTTGAAAAAAGTACGTTTTGGAAATTCAGATTTTAATGCACAGTACATGAGTAGTAGTATCACAGAGTTGCATCTGATGGGTGTAAGTATTAGTGACAGCACACGGTGTAACTTTTGACGTTTCATACAAAACGTAAACAAACATCATAAATACATGCACAAAAGCTCACACGTACAGGCACACATATACTAGGCAGCGATGATCATTCTGTACTAAAAACCATACCACCATATTGGAAAGTACGCAATTAGCACCAGTGTTTGCATACTAGTCTGTACTGTGTTTTAATGGGGTAAAGAATTTCACTTTTGTACTTTTTCTATCTCCTGAAGTAATGATTTAAGAAACTTGTAATTTGGAATGCTTGATCCAGGGTAAGGAATGGATAAGGAAAAGGATAAGGAAATCGAATCTCGATTCGAAATGTGCCCATAGCATGGCACACGGCAAATGTGTAGTATGGCACATTGCACATTTCAGATGTGCCATGCTACCGGCACATGACATATTTGAAATGTGCCATACTAGGGCACATTTAAATTTTTGTTTTTAAGCAATATTTTTAAAATTAAGTATATTTGCAAAAAATGGGCACATACTATGGTCACATTTTAGATTTTTTTTTTTATTAAATTTTTTAATATTATGTACATACATTTTCATCAAAAAAATACGAAGATATTTTTCACTAAAATATTTTTTCCAATCCAGGCCATAATTTTTTCACGCTAGGCTATATTTTTTTTTAAGTTTTGGTTTCGCCCGAATATTGCTTTTTCGGCCGGTTCGGTTTCGGTTCGGCCTCGAACCGATTATGGTCAGTAGGCTAGGTTACAGAAAATTAAATAAATAAATAAATAAATAAATAAATAAATAAATAAATAAATAAATAAATAAATAAATAAATAAATAAATAAATAAATAAATAAATAAATAAATAAATAAATAAATAAATAAATAAATAAATAAATAAATAAATAAATAAATAAATAAATAAATAAATAAATAAATAAATAAATAAATAAATAAATAAATAAATAAATAAATAAATAAATAAATAAATAAATAAATAAATAAATAAATAAATAAATAAATAAATAAATAAATAAATAAATAAATAAATAAATAAATAAATAAATAAATAAATAAATAAATAAATAAATAAATAAATAAATAAATAAATAAATAAATAAATAAATAAATAAATAAATAAATAAATAAATAAATAAATACTTAATACTTAATACTAAAAAAGTGGTTTCGGTCGGACTCTAGAAATTACTTTTGAAAAAAATATCCGCGAAAAAAAGTTTCCGCAAAAAAAAAAATTGTTAAAAAACCATCCGCGATTTTTTTCTTTTGAATACCATTCGGTGTTCAAAATGTTTGAACTTTTGAACTGTTGAACCGATATCGCTCCAATGCAATAACAAACTGCTCGGGAGAACTTTCAATAAATATGTTAAATTTCAGTCATCTCCGTGTAATATGGCCGATATCACCATTTCCATAGACAGACGGAAAGACGGATATTTCGATGAGGCCGATATTTCGATGATTTACAAACGGAATGACAAACTTATATAAACCCTCTATCTCTAAGTGGAAGGTATAAAAAGAATTTTAGGAATTTTTGATGCGAAGTGTGTAAAAAGGGGTAAAAAATTGTACTTTAGTACTTTTCGAGTTCCTAAAATAATAGGGCAAAAGGGGGTAAACATGAAAAATGTATACTATTTTAAAACTATGTATTGAACTAAAGACCTCAGAATCTCAAAATTGGACATGTGGGATGCTTCAGAAAAGAGATGCCACATGAGCAGATTAAAGCGTAATTCACGTAAATTACGTGAGTTTGACTGAATTCAATTTTACTCACGTGATTGTGAGTGAGTGTAAGTAGAGAAAAAAATTGCGTGAGTGAGTATGCGTGACTCGGTTTTTTTGCGTGAGTTTGCCTGATTTATTTTCTCTTCATAATTTTGTTCGTACCAGAAAAGCAACAAAAAAATTGTTAAATTTGGCTTAATTTAAGATTTCGTCCCGAAAAAAGCAAAAAAAAAAGTAAAATTTCGCTGAACTTTAAATTTTGCTGAAAATTTTGAAAGATTTTTGAAATTTAAGCTTTTGAATTTTTTTGTATAAATAACAGTTTCGTGAGTGTGAGTGACGCTTGCGTGAGTGCACGTGAGTGTGAGTTGTATTAAATTTACTCACGTATTGTGAGTGAATAAAAAGTATATGCTCGTGAGTGAGTGTGCGTGATTCAAAAATTCCTGTCGTGAGCGTGAGTGTGAGTCAAAAATCACTCACGCGCATAAAATATTTTGAAATTAATTTTTTTAAAATTAAAATTGTTGACAATTGGAGGGTATAAAAATTGTATACATATTCCTTATTTCAATATCTGAATTTCTGAATTTCGAAAAATATTTTTTTACAGTTATTTCATTTTCTATACACCAAAATTTAATATTTCTCTTATTGTTTGATATGAAAATCCTTTTTATTATATTTTCTAATATAGCGGTACACCACGCACTCATACAGCTGCTCCAGGCTCTGGTAAAATTGTTTACACCTTTGGTAATCCACAGTTAATCAGTAATACTCAATGGTCGTTTACCACACAACCAAAAATATGTGTTAAACAGTTGCTGCAGCACAATGGTGAATGTCTGGGTACTGGTACTAATACCAAATATATGTTTGATAATCTACGTGAAAAGACAGAAATTGCGGGGGATCGTGTTTTTAATATTGGCAAATCATTATGTCTTAAAGTGTTTGGCGAAGATGCAGAAGACTATGAACTGGCGCAAGTGGATGTACATTCACAGGTGGGTTGGTTGTTTGGTTGGTTAATGCAATGATTATGTTTTTAATATTTATTTTTTCTTATTTCATTCCTTTAGGATACTATCAAAACAATTGGTACCATCTTTAGTGACTATGATGGTCCCTTAGATTCCTCTTCCACTCTATTAGTGGGCTCTGATGAAATGTCTTGTCGTACTGTACGTTTGAATTTCTCTAAAACCAAATCTGTGGGAGTTTTTCCTGGTCAAGTTGTTATGGTGTCCGGTATGAATCCCAAAGGGGATATTTTTATGGTAGAAGAATTGTTAACAGAGCAAAATCTCAAACCCCCAACACCACCACGCATAGTGGAACAATTAAGTTTCGTTATAGCCGCTGGACCCTATACGCAAGATGATGACTTGGTATATGATCCTTTGCTAGATTTAGTTACTTATCTTAAAGATCATAAACCCAATGTTTTAATATTGTGTGGCCCATTTATGGAAGCTGACCATAAGCTAATCACTGACAATGTAACACTGGCCGATACATTTGAAATATTCTTTGAGAAAATGATAACCGGCATTGTGGAGGCAGTTGGTGGTGATACTAACATTTTGATAGTGGCATCACATCGTGATGCTCATACCGATTGTGTTTATCCGACAATGCCAATTAGTTTGAAGAAAACATTTCCAAATGTTCATATGTTACCAGATCCGTCAATGGTCGATTTAAATGGTTTAATAATTGGAATGACATCTACCGATATTGTGGATCATATATTATCGAATGAGTTATGTGTGTAAGTATGAATAGAATTTAGTATAAATTTACTTGGGAGATCTTACGGTTTCTCTAATAACTTTAAAGCCCTTTGACCAATTTCGCTGATTTTCAATTTTGAAAACTGCCGAAAATGTTTGTGTAACGGAATCCACCATTTCTTTTTTTGAATTTGGACTTGTTGGCATAACAAAAACTGAAGCTAGAAACTTCAAATTTGGAATGTAAAAAATAGATCCGCTGAGGCTGGGTTTTTGAAAATGTTGATTCTAATGGGGTAACAGGGATAAAAAAGTATACAGCGATACGGATGCGGCGGAAAAAACATTCGAAACAAGTAAATGAGTTAGATTCTACTTAAGTCGATAAACGGAAATAATATTAGATCTAACCAGATTTGGTTAGATATGGTAGTAGATATAACATAGCTTATCATACATGACTTGATTTGGTATCAGACATAAATGGATACAATCTTATACAATTAGATTTAATCATTTTTGCACTGGTTGGCTGAAATTGTAAATACCTTCCAAATGCATTTTTAAATTGAAAAAAAAAATTAAAAAATGTTTGCTACAAATTTTTTATTTTGAGTAAAATTTGTTTTTAGTAATTTTTTGGGATAAATAGGGATAAAGAGGGATAAATAAAATGTGCACTTTTTTGATGATCCAATTCCAAGAGTTTATAAAGGGGATAGAAAAGTGTACTTTGGTACTTTTTATAATGATCCTTGCAATTTGGAATGAAGGATTATCATGCGCAAAAAAACGTTTCAAAAAAGTACTTTTTTAATATTCCGATTCCAGCAGAGTAAAAGTTGGAATATTCTCCTTCAAAAAAAAATCTTCTAAAAAATTACATCTTTGGGTGGCAAAAATGGTAAAAAGTGTACTTTAGTACTTATTATATTTCCAAAAAATGTTACTTAAAACTTGATATTTGAAATATATGATCCTCTAGTGAAAAAACATTCAGAAAAAAGTACTTTTTGGAAATTCTGATTCTTTGAGGCATAAAGGTAAAAAAATGTACTGTGGTAATGTTTTTTTTTTTCTTCTGAAATAAATCATCAAATTTAAAATGTAGGACCCTCAGCGAAAAATTACATAAGTACTTTTTAGAAAGTTTTGATTCCAAGACGGTAAAAAAGTGGTCTTTGGTACTTTTTTGATCTCCGGAAATAATAGTACCAATAACTTGAGTTTTGAAATGAAGGATCCTCCATCGAAAGAAAATATTCTAAAAAAATACTCTTTGATATTTCTGGCCTCGAGCTCGAAATAAAAGCATTTTTATTTATAAATAGAAAGGTCGAATAAAAACAACTTTAATTAAAATACTCTTTCCTAAAATAATTGTCTAACAAACTTGAAATTTTCTCCAGCAAAAAAAAAAACATTTTGAAGAACAGGTTCTTGAAAATTTTGATTCTAAGGTTGCAGAATTAGAGAACAAACGAAAAATTGGTACTGTTTAGAGTCCGACCGAATATTCGGTTTCGGTCTCGGTTTCGGCCGAATAATGGGGTTTCGGCCTCTATTCGGTATTCGGCAAAATTTTGGCCGAATATTAGCCGAAACCGAAACTTTTTGGTATTTTAAAAAATATGTAAAAAAGTCGGTGAATTTTTTGATTTCGTATTTTATTACACTTGTTTCAGTTCAATTGAAGAAAATGTTACAAGTTTATGCAATAAATGTAAAACTGTTTCAGTTCAAAAACTATTTTCTTCTGAATGAAATATAAAATTTTTTGTAAGTTTTTTAAAAAACATATTTTTTTTTTCAAAAATACAACAATTTCTATGGTTTAAAAGCATTATATGCTGTATATTAATCTTTAACAACTTTTTAATAATTTTATTCATGCCAGGCAGTAATTTTTTTTAAGTTTCGGTTTCAGTTCGGTTTCGGTCGAATATTACTTTTTCGGCCGAATATTCGGTTCGGTTTCGGTTCGGCCTCGAAAACTGGTTTCGGTCGGACTCTAGTACTTTTTTATAACTAAAAGAAATTAAACTTTCATCGTACAAAATGGAACGAATTTTTTTGGTACTACAATTTTTTTATACCCTCCAATTAGTGATAGAGGGTATATATAAGTTTGTCATTCCGTTTGTAACTCATCAAAATATCGGTCTGGGATCCATAAAGTATATATCATGATCCCCGATCGATTTTAAGACATTCTAGCGATGTCCTTCTGTCCGTCGGTCCGTCTGTCTGTCTGTGGAAATGGTGATCACGACCAAAATACTACACGGATATGACTGAAACTTAACACATTTATTGGAAGTTCTCCTGAGAAGTTTGGTATTGCATTTGAGCGATATCGTTCAGAGGTTTAAAAGTTATGAACGAAAATGTAAGGACACCTCAAAAATTTTAGTACATTCAACATAACCTAAAAATACAAAATGCTTTAATTCGGCTGCTGGTTGACATATGAACATAATTGAACACCAAATGTACGAACATATTTTTTGACAAAAAAAGAAAAAAATCGCGGATTTTTTTTTTACCAAAAATTTTTTTTCGCCGAAATTTTTTTGTCAATTTTTTTTTTTTTTAAGTAATTTCCTTTTAAAAAAAAGTTTTTTGCAATAATCTTTTTGAAATTGTGGAGGGTATCACTACATTCGGCAAAGCCGAATTTAAATTTTTTACTTGTTTTTAACTCAAATTTTTTTTGTACTCTGGTAATTTTTCTATTCCCTAAAGTAACGGTTTTAGAAAGTTGAAATGCATGATCACCGAGTGAAAAAAAAAACATTCTGACAATAGTTCTTTTTATAAAGTTTTGATTCTAAGAGGATGGATATTAAGTGTACTTACGTACATTTTTGATCTCCTAAAGTAATGGCCCAAATGATCCAAAACAAAACGTTTTGAAAAAAAAAAAACAAGTAAAAAAGTTAAAATCGACCTTGTCTAATATTTTGATACCCTCCACAATGTAAACAAGATTATTTGCAAGATTATTTGCAAAATTCAGTTCAGATATGTCAACCAGCAGCCGAATTAAAGCATTTTATATTTTTAGGTTATGTAGAATGTACTGAAATTTTCGAGATGTCCTCACATTTTCGCTCATTACTTTTGAATTTTTTAATGTCCAGTTAGCTGAACGGAGCCTTATTACAAAAATTTGTAAAAAAGTTAAATTTAACGAAGATTTATTTTATACCGAAGCATTGAGTAGAGTAATCCACTCTGATACTTTTTCGCTTTCCTGAAATAATGAGCTTTAACCTTAAAATTTTCAATATAGAATCCTCAAAATAAAAAAAAAATAAACATTTTGAAAAAACACGTTTTTGAACATTTTAATTTTTTTTTTTATTTAAAGGGGGCAAAAAGGGTGTACAAATAGAAAATTGGTACTTTTTCATAATTATTGACTAAAGACCCCAGAATTTCAAAATTGTACATTGTACAGAATTTCAAAATTGTACCTTCTCATCCAAGAGATGACAAGGACTGAAACCTACAAAATGAAATGGAACAGGGAACGAAACGGAATAGAACGGGTAACAAAATAGAGTAGAACAAAAAACGACTTGACTTGAAATTTTATTTATTTAATTTGTATACCCTCCAACTAACTTTGTCATTCCGTATGTAACGCATCGAAATATCGGTCTAGGAACCCATAAAGTATATTATTGACCAGTGATCGATTCTAATGGCGTAAATTTTTTCTGTCTTAAGTAATGGTAATAAAAACTTGATTTTTTTTTAATGTAGGATCCTTCATCGAAACAAAGCACTCTGAAAAAATACTTTTTTAGGAATTTCTGATTCTAAGATGGTAAAAAATTTTACTGGTACTATTTCAAATTTCTAAAATAGGACTCTGTTCTGTCTTTCACAACTTTTCAATTCACATGAAAATTTCCGAATCACATGAAATCAAGTTTAGTGTTTTGTTGATCAAGTTTTCATTCGAAGTTGAAATCGAATAATTTAAATTTAAAAAATTTTAAGGAAAAAATTGCATTCGTTTTACTTTAACAAAATTTTATTTATGTGAAACAAAACGAAAAAGAAATTCGGATGTGAAATCTAGAAAATAAATAATATTTGTCAAGGACTGGATAACGGGTTTAGAGGTGTGGCTGGGGTATTTTATGATTTCTCAAAGGCATTTGATCTTGTGGATCATGAAATACTTCTACAAAAACTGCAATATTATGGTGTTGGCCAAGGAGCATTACTTTTATTAAGAAATTACCTTACAGGTCGCAAGCAATTTGTCGAAGTAAATAACTGCAAAAGTCATGTTGGATCGGTCGAATATGGTGTTCCGCAAGGAAGTGTGTTAGGTCCACTTTTATTTACTGTTTATCTTAATGATATAAAGAATCTTGGTTTATTTGGAAATTTATTTTTGTATGCTGATGATATTTGTTTATTTTATCCATATAAACATGAAATAGCTCTAAAAGCCCATATGGAACGTGATGCATCGTTGATGACAGAGTTTTTAAGGTTAAACAAACTTATTTTAAATACTGATAAAACTAAAATACTGCGATTTAAACCTTATTTAAATGATATAGAAGTGTTTAGCATATATATAGACGGAAAAGAAGTTTGTGAAAGCAGTTCAACGAAATATCTTGGTGTATACATACAGAATAACTTATCATGGGATATGCATATAGAACATCTGAAATCGAAAATTACCTCAGTTATTGGATTTATGTATAAATTTAAGAACAAATTTGACTCAAAAACAAAATTGATTATATATCAGGCCCTAATACATAGCCATTTAAATTATTTGCCTATAATTTATGGTTACAAAAAGAGTAGTGAACTTAAATCATTACAAAGGGTTCAAAATAAAGCTTTGAAAACAGTTTTTAATTTGCCATTACGATATTCAACTTTGAGCCTATATAAAGATGTTGCTGTTACGGTTCTGCCAATTTATGGGTTATATAAAATGCAACTTATACTACATGTTTTTAAATCATTGCATAATATTGGTCACCACACGATAACATTCTCCAGAAATCAAACTGCATTTAACACCAGGAATAATATGAATTTACGAATAGCTTGGTGTAGGCTAGAAACTACTAAGCAGCGTGTAGAGCATATGGGTAGTTTAGAGTATAATAACCTTCCTCCACATTTAAGAAATATAGAAAGAATTTCGATCTTTAAAAAAAAATTAAAAGAACATTTATTGCAAGATTTAGAAATGCTTCTTTTGTGAAAACTTTATATACTGTACATTTATTTTTTTTTTATTTTTTCTCAATTGAGAATATTGGTCTCATATGAATTATTATATTCCATATTCATTTAAATTTTGTTATTTAATTTTAAATATTTAAAATTTATTTTTTTTTTTTTTTATTAATTAACTTTTTTTTTATATGCTTGTAAGCAAAGAATTTTGTTTTTGCCAACTCGCCTCAATAATGTCCAAAGGACGCTGAGGCACAAACTATTGTAAAATATATTTTTTTGAATAAAGAAACTTACAAAAAAAAAAAAAAAAAAAAAAAAAAAATTCGGAAATTTTCATTTTCACATTTTTTATGTGAATTACTTTTTTTGAAACAGCGGCCATAATCTTGAATGTTTAAACCGGGTCTTCCAGCAACACATTTTGAAAATTTCTTTACACAATTATTTTTTACTCCAAATTTATTTTTACTCAAAATTTTATTTTCACCCAAAATTTTTTTTCACTCAAATTTTGTTTCTCTCTAAATAGTTTTTTTCACTCAAAATTTTGTTCTCTGAAACTTTTTTCATTCAAACTTCTTTTAGTGGCTAATATTTTTTTTACCTAAAATATTTTTCAATCAAAATACACTAACTAAAGATCTTAACAAATATAGGTAGGTCCAATCGGTTCATGTTTGTACTAGAGACCCATTTTCCGGCAAACGGTGGTGTAGTGTGCTAAATGGTCGGTATTGACCGACTTTAATTTTATTGTAAATCTAATTAGTTTTTAATTATTTTTTTTTATATTTTATCTAGTAACGCTGGTGACAAAGTTAAACGTGTGGTCAATTATTTGCTGCATCAAAAATCCTTTTATCCTCTAAGTCCTCCCAAAGAAGATGTTGTGTGTTTCGATAGTTTTTTGGCCAATAAATTTGCAAATATTGATCAGATTCCTAATATCTTAATATTGCCTAGTTCACAGAAATGTTTCATAAGGGTAAGTTATATTATACAAAATATAATGGAATTCAAGTCAGCAAAATTAGTCTTGCAAAAATGCAAAATAACAAAATTTTAAGTTTATTTGCGTGTTATTTTGTAAAGAGTAGCAATAATACTATTAAAATAAAGTGTGAATCTTTTCATGATATCGTCGCTGCGCCTAAAATGGAGTCATGTGTTTTTAAAATTTTTTCAAAGAGGCCCAAGAAACAGCATTTTTTGGTCCTTTCGCAGTAGTTTTTAGAAGTCAACTTTAAATCAACATGAAATTTATAATGACGGTATTCACGTCAGAAATTTTTACCCTTGCAATGAGCAAAATGCAACATTTGTTACAACACACAAAATATTTTTTTTGTTTTATTTCCTCCCATGTGTTTGTTGTAAAAATTTTGTATTTCGCAATTTTGCAAGGGTAAAAATTGCTGACGTGAATACCACTAATATTTGTTTAATATTTATGTGAAGTTTTTTTCATAAAATACCGCGAAAGAAATAAATTTGGGTGTTTCTTCAAAAATAAAATTTTAACACATGACTCCATTTTTAGGCGCAGCGACGATATAAAGTATCATGTAAAAAGTAATTGAAAAGTGTAAAAGTTTAAAACAAAAAGTTGCAATATTGCACTCTTGCAAGGGTAAAAATTTCGAAATGAATACGAATTATCAGGGTATTCACTTCAGAAATTTAAAAAAAAAAACATAGTGAATCACCTTTTACAATTTTCTATTATACATATATTAAATAATGCGTAGTTGAAAGAATCGATTTACACTTTATTGCAATAGTAATATTATTGCTACTCTTTACAAAATAAGCAAATAAAGTTGCAATTTTGACATTGCACAATTTTGCAAGACTGAAATTTCTGACTTGATTACCATATATATGTATCGTTTTTTTTGTATAATTTTTTATTTCCTTTTCTTATATTTTATTACCAGGTTGTTAATGGTTGTTTAGCCATAAATCCAGGACGTTTAGCTGACAATACTGGTGGAACATTTGCACGTTTTATTATAAATCCACCCACACCAAAGGAAGAAAATAATATCTTTAATTATGTAGGATGCCAAGTGCGTAAAGTTTAGTTTAACCATAAACTTCTTGCATAACAAAGAAACAAACCAAATGGACTTAGTATTTTAACTATAAGAACAACATTTTTTAAATTTAAAAATAAATAAAATCACGCTTTTGAAAAAAAATTGTATTTTTTTTTTTTATTAACTTTAAAAAAATTATAAAGTCTTTTGAAATTCTTACAGAAATGCTTTAAAAGTTTTCAACATAATTCACATAACTTAATTACCATAGGCACAAGGGAAATACTTTTTATCATTATCAATAATTTCCTCTAATATATCATCAATATCAGTATCTGGATAACGTTCTACCCATGATTTGATATAACCTTCGTGCGAGGCCTCATAGGTAAGTATCTTAACTTTATCATTTTCTTCAATAGTGTTGGCTTGTACCAATATAACGCGTGGTTTTTTATGGGCCAAACAAATATCACGCCATTTGGCCCAGGGGTGAGGACCAGATTCACTAACTTCCGAATAGTGTTCGTACATTTTTGAAGCACTTTCAATATCGGCGGCCGATTTATAAACTTGCAACTTCTTAAGAAAATCTTCCATGGCCTTTTTGCCAACAGTCTCAATTTTACTGCGATCTACGGTAAGTAAAAGATTTTTACCATCATCACATTCTTCAATGGTAACCAAACCTTCACCAGCTTCTAATAATACTTTCATAATAACAAAACGTGCTCTTGAATGTGCCTGCATCCATTGTTTTGATTGTGGATTAAACATTTCCAAAGCAACACCCATACCATTCCAAATCAATGACAACCAATTGATATAAATGATATTATCCTGTTCAACAGGATCTTTAAAACCGAAAATTTCCAAAATATCGCGCTGTAAAGATAGATAAAGACCAACAGCTTCAGCACGACACTCTTCGTATGATGAACCAATAGCACCAAATTTAGTATCGTACGTTTCACCAGGTAAATACCAAGTAGTAATGGGTTCTCCGTTTATAAGATTTTTTGTGGTTTCTTTGTCAAAATTAAATTTACCATTTTCATCAATACGGAATAGTTTACCACTTCCATGTCCAAGTAATTCGTGAAGACCAACTTGTACCTCAAATGCTTTTACTTTATATTCCTTCATTAATGTTTGATCCTCATCGGTAAGGAAGGGTATAGGATCTTTACGATTTATATTAGCCAAAACATTACCAAGTGAAACATTTTTAAAACCTTCATCTTGACGTATTTCATCATCTAGAAAGAAAATTTTAAGAAAAATCCAGAATGAAAAAAAAAGATAAAAAAAGAATAAATCAAACGATTTCAACAAACACAAACATTTTTGACATTTTTTTTTTGTAAGATCAATTGTTATTCGATGATTTCAATTGTAATTCAAAAAAGATCAATTGTTATTCGACAAGATCAATTGTTATTGGAAAAAAAAAACAATTGTGATTCAAACAATATCAATATTAATTTGACAAAGATCAATTGTAATTCAAAAAAGATCAATTGTAACTCGAAAAAGATCAATTGGAATCTTCGAATTACAATTGTAATTCTTTTTCGAATTATAATTAATCTTCTTCGAATTACAATTGATCTTCTTCGATTTACAATTGATATTTCTCGAAAAAAAAATGATCTTAATCGAATTAAAATTGATCTTTTTCTAATAACAATAGATTCTTCTTCGAATTATAATAGATCCTTTTTCGAATTGCAATTGATCTATTTCGAGTTACAAGTGATCTTTTTCGAATTACAATTGGAATCTTTGAATTAAAATTGACCTTTTTCGAATCAAAATTGATCGTTTTCGAATTACAATTGAGTTTTTTCGAGTTAAAATCAGAATATTCTAATTACAATTGAAATTTTGGATATATCAAAAACTTACAATTTGGAATATTAATACCAGCTGGTACACCACTGCCAGCAAACGTTAAAACATCCAGTGAAGTAAAATCTGGTTTTAAATATGAATCCTTTTCATATTCTTTTGTCCAAGGTAAATATTCTAATAGTTTTTCAGCTTTAGCTACTAGTTCAGCAAATTTAGCGGAACTTTCCTTATTAACCATGGCAACGAAACCTTCAAATTCAGCACGACCACCGGCAGGATCACGATAGGTTTCAATAAAACCAATATAAGTTTCAATTACAGGACCCTTATCCTTAATCCAATATCTCGAACCATCTTTATGATCGGCCAATGAACCCTCTTGGAAAGATTTCACATAATGATCAATCATGTTAATTTCATTATCGTTGGCAGCATACTTTTTAGCTTCCTCTAGATTTTGATTAACACGGGCCAATAATTTACTATAGTCACCACGAGTGACACGGAAATTATTACCTTTATAGGATTCTAAAGGTAAGGTAATCCCATCTTTATCAGTAGCTGCCACAGAACCAAGTTTTACATCATATATTGTTTCACCATTTTCTTCTACTTTAAACGTACGACACATATAGGGTTCCAATCGTTTAGATGTCAACCAATCATTAACAATATCAGCATCTTCTTTAGTACAATTATCTGACCAATAGGTAGTAATTCCATTTGGAGCAAAACCTAAAACTTCATTGCGAGGTTTTAAAGCGTAAATTAGCGAGATGACTTTATTTAAAACTTTTGGAACATGGCAATCTTTGCTAAAAGCAGCGGAAAGTTTGACAATTTCTTCAAACTTCTCTTGTGTTAAATTGGGTAAGATTTTACTATCGCCCATACCTTTATAATTGCCAGTATTGGCAAATACGCCACAAGCATAAACTAAAAATGCCTGGAAAATAAAGGTAAATTATTAAAGAAAACAAGTAATAATTAAAATTCGGCTTCGCCGAATATATAAAGGCACTTCGCAATGTAAGAAATATTATTTTAAATTAGACTATTTGAAAAAAAAAATTGGTAAAAACGCAAAATGTTGGTAAAAATTTCGTAAAAGAAATTTTCAGAAAAAAAAAATTGAAATTAAATTTTTGGTAAAAAAATTATTTCCAATAAAAAAATCTGCAAAAAAAGTTTTCGAGTGTGAAAAAAATGATTCTACTTATAATTCGAAGATTCCATTTGCATTTTTGAAATTCCATTTGTAACTTGCAGATTCTACTTTTAATTCGAATATTCCAATTTTAATTCGAAAATTCCATTTGAAATATAAAGATTACAATTGTAAATCCAAAAAGATCAATTTTAATTTGAAATATATCAATTGTAAGTCGAAAACTATTAATTGTTATTCGAAAAGATCAATTGTACCTCGAAAAAATTGAATTGTAGTTAGAAAATGACCAATTGAAATTCGAAAAAGGTCAATGGTAATTTAAAAGACAGCAATTGTAATTTGAAAAAGATTAATTTTAATTCGAAAACGATCAATTGTAATTCGGAAAAGAATAATTGTAATTCGAATACTCCAATTATAAGACTTTTTGAATTACAATTGATCCTTTTCGAATTACAATTGATCTTTTTCAAATTACAATTAATTTTTTTCGAATATCAAATAATCTTTTTCGAATTAAATTGATTTTTATCGATTTTTAATTGATATTTTTTGAATAATAATTAATCATTTCTTCAATTAAAATTAATATTTTTTAAATATGAATTTATCTTTTTAAATTAAAATTTATCTTTTTCGAATTACAATTGATATT
Source organism: Pegoplata infirma (assembly GCA_963921195.1). Taxonomy (NCBI): domain Eukaryota; kingdom Metazoa; phylum Arthropoda; class Insecta; order Diptera; family Anthomyiidae; genus Pegoplata; species Pegoplata infirma. The sequence continues at coordinate 292,741,725 of OY992536.1, read as the reverse complement.
TTTCGAATTACAATTGATCTTTTTCAAATTACAATTGATTTTTTATTAACAACAATCGGAATCTTTGAATTACAATTAGAATCTTTGAATTACAATAAAAATTTTTGAATTACAATTGAAATTTTTGAATCACAAGTAGAATCTTTGAATTACAAATATAATTTCTTAATTACAAATAGAATCTTCGAACTATGAGAAGAATCTTCTAATTACAATTGATCGTTTTCGAATTACATCTATAAGTAGTTTACATCTACATTAAATACTTTTCTAGTTAAAATACTTTTCTGTACCAAATTGCGTTTAAATGTGTTTACCTGAAGTTTAAATGTGTTTACCTAAATGTGTTTACCTGAAGCAAATTTCGCCATGATCGTCATTTCAACCGACAGACGGACGGGCTGCGCTATATTGTCTTAAAATCCAATCTCTGAGTCATGGCATATAGAAAAACGTCTCAGTTTCTTAGACAATTTTTAGATTCAGAGACAAAAATTTACATATTAGCTTGATTTTCCCAGTTGGCAACGTCCTCGAGCCATCCTCAGTGACGGAGCGGTGACATGTCAGAGTCACTGCTGACATCCACAAGACATCTCTATGTACTGGGTTGAGGACAGTTTCATACAAATTTTCAAAATGTCCTCAAAGTCAGTAGTGGTCAGGGCTGACCTTCTGAGGACATGTCACCTAAGACTTCTTTGGGGAAATGTCTGACGTAGGTTATGCGAAAATACAAAAAATTTTCGTATTTCCTTTAGTTTTTACTTTTATCCATTTTCCTTTATAAATTGTCTTTCTCATATTTAAAAAAACTTTTCGCCTTTTTTAGTCCCAACTGGATTTGAACCTGGAACCTCCAGCTTATTAGTCCCACACCTAACTACTTGTTCCAAACTTTATTTTGAAAATTGTTGGTCTATTTATTACTTTTATTCTACTTGTTAGATTTTGATTTTATTTTTGGGTCGAACCAGAATCAAATGCGTAGCGCAAGACGTAAAAAAAAAACAAAAACAAACACATCAAATTTGAAATTTTTACGTCCGTTTGATTTAGGTAACTCACATTTAAATATTAGAAACGAAAAATTATTGGGCGTTACGCCTTACGCGACGTAATTTGATTCAGGTTGGACGCTTAAATAAATCAATAATATTGCCATCTTTTTCTTTGAAATTGGTGAGTTGCCCAGATTTAAAATTCTAATTTAATATAATGCTATTCTGAAGACATTTCCTTTTAGACGTCTTAGAGGAATAGTCCACACTCTTAAAGCAAACATTCAGTGCTGACAATGTTAGGACATATCATCAAGGATTACATATGATTTGTCAAAACCTGAAGACATTTCCTCAAGGAATCACTGGAAATTTCCTCAGTGACACATTTTCCAACTGGGTTACCAATAAAAAATGTTTCTAATTCTAAAAAAATTCTTTGCGAAATTTTTAACTTCTATGAAATTTTTCCTTGCACAAAATTTTTTTTTTTTTCAAAAAAAATAATCTTTTTCATTTAAAATATAAAATACTTTATAAATTCAAATTCGTAACTTACTGTAAATTCATCATCTGTTATGCCATTATCCAAACATTTCTTTTTTAAATCTTCTAATGGTTCAGCTACAAAAATACGATGTAATAAAGAGAAAATTAAAGGTCCTTCCGGGCTAGATTGTATCAAAGAAATTAGACCGCCATCCCAGGAAGCTCTACTAAAGTAATGAGCATACAATTTTTCTTTATCAGTGAGATTTTCAAAAGCTCCTTTACATTCCAAATCTGCAATCGGTTGGGTATTGGGTAAAACAAAATGGGAAGCATTAGCAGAAGCCATAGTGCGTATAATTGTAGAACTAAAAGAGAAAGAAATCAATGGAAATATTTATTAAAAATTATACTACTAATTTTAAACAAAATGTACCTTAATTTCTGCCTATTAAATAATAACAATAAACTATTTTTAGCTGTAGTCTTTTGGCGTTTGTTTGGGGACCTAATATAGGTCGTCGTCATATTTCTTTGACTTTGCATTGAATTGCAACTTTGCAATCGATAAACCATTTTCAATGGTTGTTTAAACATATTTTTGCTTAAGCTTAACATTTTTTTTTTTTTTTTTTTAATTTTTTTTTGTCTAAATTTTTGAGTAATTGTTGTTAACGTCTGCAAAAAAATTAGTAATAGCACATGAAGAAAATTTTGGTAGAATTTGAAAAAATAAACAGAAAAATAGGTTTACTTACATTTGTACTAAGTATAGATTTTGAAAATATATAATTTAAATTGAGACCAAAAGTTATTGAACTGAAATTAGGAAATATTTTTTTTTTTTGTTTAGAAAAAAATGTCGAATTTTTTTAAGCCAAAAATATCATGCATTACAAAAAAAAACTACATAAAGCAGAAATATGAAAAGATGGTGAAACTAATAGGATGTTTAATGTGATTTAGTAAGTTTAGATTTTAAAATTGGATCCACAACAAAATTCGAAAATGAAAATTGGAACATTGATTTTATTTAAGATTTTCTATGCTTATATTTTATTTTCTTGAAATGTAACGTACAACTTTGTTTCACTATTATTTGTTTAGAAAAATGTTTTTTAAAGCCAAAAGCCAAAAAAAAATTCTTCGAAAATTAAAGTTTAAAAGGACTTGTAACTCATTACAATATAATCAATGATTAAGGTTAATCAATGTTTGCAAACTTCAAATTTATATGAAGTTAATCAATGATTAGTAATTGATAAGCTTTTAATAAGTTTTAAGCAGAGACCATAACAGTTATGAGATTTATTGAAAAAAATCAAACTTAACAGTTCAAAAATATTTTTTCAAATAAAAATTAAAAATAACAGTTTGAAATGATTTATATAAATATCTGTTCAAAATAACAGAAATAAAAAACTTATATTTTTTATGACTGTTATTAAAAACTCTTTGAGCCTTAAAAAACTCGAGTTGTTAAAATAAAACAACAATAAACGCATGCAGAAGAATCCTATTGATATCTAATACTTCAATCATTGATATTTACTCAAATAAATATAAAATAAAAGTTATTTTAGATTGTTTGAACAAAAAGTTTTTAATAACTGTTAATTTTTACTGTTATTGAAAAAATCAAAAAAATAATTGTTATTGCAAATTTTAACACGGGACATCTTTAGAAGTCTTTTCATATATAAAATACTAAGTTTGGACAACATTCGTTTCATGATTTTTTAAAGCAAAAAGACGCATATAACTGTTATATTTGGTCTCTGGTTTTAAGCCCCAAGAAAATTTGAAACTTTTTCTTAAGGCAAAATATCACTGATTCAGAGACTTAAGTTTTTTTTTTTGAAAAAGATTTTAAAATCTTAAATTAAAACAAGTGAGAGTGTTACATTCGGCTGTGCCGAATCTTTTATACCCTCCAAAATGTAAAAAACAATATAAAAAATTAAATCCAGGAGCGTCTTTTTTTTTTTGGTAGGAGACGTTAAGGGTCACCTTCCCCTTGCGATTTTGAACATCTTCTGAGATAAGAATGTTGCATTTGCTTTGGCTAAAGTACAAAAAACCCTGCAAAAAATGCGTTTTTTTCTTAGGTTGGTTTAGTTCTCTAAGGGGAAAATTTGTTTCCCTTGGTCCGATTTTGCCCATTTCCGAACTTAATCTGCCTAGGAATATAAGACATATTCGTGCCAAACTTCGGAAGTCTAGCTCTTTTATTTTGGAGTGTATCGTGTCCTCTACAGACGGACGGACGGACATCGCTAGAATATCTTAGAATCGATCACTGATCAATAAAATATATACCCAAGTAGAAATTCATGACGGTTATAAAAATAAAGCGTCTTTAAAGCACTCTAAAGTAGAAATTCATGACGGTAATAAGAAAAAGCGTTTTCAAAACACCCTCAAGTATAAATTCATGATGGTTATAAAATAAAATCAAGACTTATCAAAAATAACTCAATTTTAAAGCATAACTTCATAACGCTTTTCGAACGATTCGTAAAAGCGTTTTGAGAATACTTTTCAACCAAACCTATGATTTTATTTCACTGCCATTCAAAAAACAAGAATTGTCAAAATTGTTTTTGGCTTGAAGAAATTGGGTTTGCTATCATGATTTTCCCATTAAAAAGTATTTTCAACATTATATCCTATTATGTCCTGTATCTATTGATGAAATTGGGTTATAAAATGTTGTTCATTTCATTGAAGATATTGGATAATTTTGTGATAAAAATTTGATTTACAATCATAGGTTTTGCATTTCAAATTGGGCATACGTTATCATGATGAGAGGCAGCCATAAGAAAACACCAATTTTGTTGCATTGGATTCTATTCTTGTAGAGTGGCGTTTAATTTTGAGAATTTGTATGAAGCATTTACAATTGATTTTAAGAAACTGGTTTCAAAATCGAAGTCAGAAAACTGAGATATTGTAGCTTCCATATTAGCTACATCATCTGCGATGTGAAAAATTTTGTAAAATTTCATTGTTTCTAATAATTTTCTTAAAATTGTCTTCGCATTAATCGCTTTTGAAGTATCTATTTTTCTGGATGGAAAAGTACGACAAACTGTATAAAGAATTTAAAGTGTCAGTACTGCTTAAATTCCACTACATTTTTTAGAATTATTGCTCAACCATATAACAAAAATATCTAATTTTCCAATTTTCAATATCCATTAAAACGAAAGATTTCCTCTGAAACTATAAAGTTATGTCATCAGATATTTTATTAAAATTTTGTTGCAATATTACATTTTATTGCAAACTTTAACATTTTTACAACTAATTTTTGCAGCAATTTCTTGCCTATACCAAGATACAACTTATATCGTCCAGTACGACAAAGTTTACAAAAATTTTAAAACTGATATATTTTTTTGCTTTTTAACGTTTTAATAATGCTTTAACGAAGCGTTCTCAAATCACCATTATAAATGTCTTTAAAAACGCTTTATATAAACCGTTTAACGGTGTTATCATTAGGACTATCTGAGAGCGCTCTGAGGATGGTTTTCCGTATGATCTGAAAGCATTCGTACTACCATGCAGAGCGCTTTAAAAGCGTTTTTACGGTTGTATTTTTCTACCTGGGTACTTTATGGGATCCTAGACCGATATTTCGATGCGTTACACACGGAATGACAAAGTGAGTATACCCCGATACTGTGGTTGGAGGGTATAAAAAAATGTTTCAAGATTGAATAATTTTTATGTGAAAGTGATACAACTTTTTCTATATATGGGTGAAATCAAAAAATGTCAGTGTTTTTGAGCCAAAATTGTACAAACAAAAAATTTTAAGTTTTGGTAAATTTTTTTATTAAAATCGATACGTTACATCACTACTAGTATAACTATAAAAGATCTCTTTTACAAATTATTTCAAACAAGTTTTATAGACAATTTTATGATGTTTTTGGTGACGGAGTTTACATTCACCTTAGAAAAATACATTAAATTTTTTGAATTTTCTTTGAAAACATTTTATTGTAATTTAAAACACTTAATTATGTAATTGCTAACAATTTTTGTAATTAGGATTTTTTTCTGGTTTTTGTTATTAAAGATTTTACAATTATTTTTTATTTTAATAGGATTTTTCTAAGGAAATGTAAAATAAATTTATTATTTCTGTTAAAATTAGTTTTTTTACTTTTTTGAATGACTAGTGTTAATATTTGCGTCGGTTTTAATAACTACATAAGGTTTTTTAATGCTATCTGCAAAAAAAAAAAGTTGACGGAGTTTACAGAGACGGAGTTTACATTTAGTCACTTTTTGCCCTTTTTTCGAAAACTATTTGTCGGAAATTGCTTTCCGAAAAAAAATCATTAGATGCCAACTAGATACGTCAAAATATGACGATATTTCAGATACACGCTAAGTTGTTTTGTTGTAAACGTGGAGACGGAGTTTACAGCATTTTGTCGATTTTTCATTTATGAATTATCTTTTCATACCGGGAAATTAATATGCAATGAGCAAACTTGAAACCAATGATGCAAAATGATACTTTATAGCCTCGCGTTTAATAAATGGGGCAATAACCTATTATTTTTCTAAATAAAATACGTCAAAAACAACAAAATTGTCAGGTTTCATAATGTCGAAAAAAAGTGTCGAAAAATCGTTACACAATTGAAGCCGTGTTTGCATGGGTAAAAGAGATAGTTATGACTATATAAAAATATTTTTTAAGAACGTCAACATTCCCTCTTTAAAAATGTAGTCAATTATTAAGCTCTTGGGTTATTGGTTTTTAAGATATAACCGGTTAAAATTTCAAAATTGAACTTGTTACTGGCGACGGAGTTTACATTTGGCCTACAAAAATGAAAATTACTTGTTTAAAATCGCTAACTATTATGTAGAACGCCAATCTATACGACGTTGTACATTAAAAAATATGCAAATACTTTAACCCATGTATGAGATATTACACGATTACATGGTTTGGTTGACATTTTTTGATTTCACCCATATAGTAAAAATGTCTTAGAAATGTCTTAAAGAAAAAATATCTGCGAATCAGAAACTTTGGTAATTTTAGTTTATGTAAAACTGATACATATATGTAAAAAAACAAAGGTCCTTAACACAAGAAAACAAAAAGTATATTTTAACAAAAGTTTTATTTTAAATTTTCAATACATTTTTTGAAAGTTGATTTTAAAAACAAAAACAATGGCCCTAACCACAAAAAACAAAAAGTCTTTTTTAACAAAAGTTTTATTTTAAATTTCAAATTTTCAATACATTTTTTGAAAGTCGATTTTAAAAACAAAAGCAGTTTGTATGGAAATAAAATTAAAAATCGATTTTAAATTTATTTTATTTTTCTATGGTAAGGCTGAATTTGTATGGAAATAAAATTAAAAGCTGAAATATATTTTATTTTTCTATGGTAAGGCTGAAAACATTTAAATATCAAATTAGAAAGAATATACTAGTGCCTACAATCGGTACCGTAGTACCGGGAATACCGGTATTCCCGGTTCTCGGTATTACCGGGAAATGGTACCGGTTTCCCGGTTCTTGAACTATTCCCGGTATTCCCGGGAATACCGGTATTCCCGGTTCCGGTTCTGACGGTATTACCGGTATTCCCGGTATGTATATTTTGTAAAATTTTGTACAATTATAATTTTTGTAAATAATTTTACAAACACAACTAAATATTTATAAAATACTAATTAAATGGTGTAATTTCAATATTTTATGGTAAAGTATTTTTTTGTTTTTTGAGAACCGGTACTAAGATCAGAATCGGAAATAACGGTATTCCCGGGAATATATCTAGAACCGGGATACCGGTACCAGAACCGGGAATACCAAGAACCGGGAAATGGGGGGCACTAGAATATACTATAGAAAAATTTTTAAAAATAGCTGTTTGTATTAAATTATCGGCGATATAAAACTTTTAGTGAACAAAAATTTCATGAAATTTTTTTTTTTGTTAATTAAAATAAATTTTGATCTGCTGAACTGATTTCTTTTGAAATACAATACCTACAAACTTCTAAAAGAAACAACAGGAAATATGTGAAGTATATTGGTCGTAATCGCCATTTCATCCGACAAACGGACACCGCTAAAATGTCTATGAATCAATCACTGATCAATAATATAATGGGGTCCCAGTCCGATATTTTGACGAGTTTCAAACGGAATGACAAACTTAAATTTTCTCAACCACGAACAAGAAGTGGAGGGTATAATAAACTTTATGAGGACACCATAATTTCTCCGAAAAATGTCAACAAACATTAGACTTCATGGAACTCAATCAAATTTCGTTTAGTTATAACTTACGATGTTTTATCGTTAATACGAGTGTGAAATATGTATAAGATAAAGTGAATTTTCAGCCACCGTTCCCCCTCTTATGATAACGCTTTTTTTGTGTACTCTAAATTGAGTGGGTGGGTAGTCTTTGTTTACTTGCACTTGGCAAATTTATTTGTCAAAAAATATCCCAAGATTTACGTAAATATGTAAAAAATAATAATTAAAAAAAGGAATAAAAAATATACTTCACACAATTTTAAAGGTTATGTGCACTAGGATGAAAACAATATGCCACGAAACAGTCGAGCTTCCTTATTAATTTCCTTGCAAAATACCATATAGGCTACTCAATTTCTTTAAATATCCATCAAAATGTCGTCTTACCTGCTTTTTTGAAGAAAAATTAAATTGTAGTTTACTTTTTTATAAATTTTAAATGATTTTTATCCGTATTTTCTTTTTTACCGGTTAAATAAAAAATGCAATGACTTTTAGAAAAACTGTACTATCAGCTGTTTACAATATGTCATTCAAAAATATGTGTTGGAAAGTGGTAAAAAATTATTCGAATAAAATCACTGACCAGGGTTGTCGATATACCGATTTCTCGCTAAATGTGGCGATTTTGGAATGAGTTTGTACGATTTTCAATTTAGCGAATGTAAAAATATTGGCGATTTTTAAGAAGTTGCCAGTTTTCAGACCAGTGCCCAATTTCTGTACACAGTAAAAAGTTTTGGGTTATATTTAAAACCTAGCGGAGCACATTTTAAACTACACACAAAAAAAAATCGAGGTAATATTACCTAAAATTATAGTATAAAAATACCTTAGCGCCAGGCAAACGGGGCATTTGCTAAGTTAAAAGGTAATGTTACTTAAAAGCTAAGGTAATTCCTATGTTCGAAAATTTATTATGGTTGACAGAAATATACCTTAGCTTTTTAGGTAAAATAGCATTGATAAATAGGTGATATTACGTAAATAATTGGGTAGTATTACCTTGTATTAGTAATGGCTTTTTTACACCATTTCCTTTTAAAATTTAAATAAAAACTACGAAAAGTTTATTATTTTTAATTAATTTATTTTTTTTTAATTTTTTGAATGCTTACAAATTTTAAAGAAAAGTTGATAATAAGAAAAATGTCTCAGAACTTTATGAAAGACTCAAAATCTGAAAAATTTTCTGTTATTAAACATTTTTCAATAAAAATACTCTCAGATTCTAAGACTTTTCTACAGAAAATACTCAGTTTCTGGATGTTTTTTCTTTTAAAAAATCTGAAATCTCAGAATCTGAAAATTTTTCTATAGAAAAATGTCTCACAATTCAGAATATGAGAACTTTTCTATAGAAAATTGTGTCAGAATCTGAGAATTTTTCTATAGAAAATATGTCTCAGGATCTGAGAATTTTTATATACAAAACATGTATCAGAATCTAAGAATTTTTCTATAGAAAAAGTGTTTCAGGATCTGAGAATTTTTCTAAAGAAAAAATTTCTCAAAATCTGAGAATTTTTCTATAGAAAAAAATGTCTCAAATCTGAGAATTTTTCTATATATGTCTCAGAATTTGAGAATTTTTCTATAGAAAAAAATTTTCAGAATCTTAGAGTTAGAATCTGACAATTTTACTATATAAAAAATTCGGATTCTGACACATTTTTCAATAGAAAAAATCTCAGATTCTGAGACATTTTTCTATAGAAAAAATTTCAGATTCTGAGACATTTTTGTATAGAAAAAATCTCAGATTCTGAGACATTTTTTTATAGAAAAAATCTGAGATTCTGAGACATTTTTGTATAGAAAAAAATCTTAGATTCTGAGACTTTTTGAATAGAAAAACTCTCAGATTCTAAAACATTTTTGTATAGAAAAAAATCGCAGATTCTGAGACATTTCTGTATAGAAAAAATCTAAGATTCTTTTAAATTTTTGTATAGAAAAACTCTCAGATTCTGAGAGATTTTTCTATAGAAAAAAATTTCAGATTCTGAGACATTTTTCTATAAAAAAAAATCTCAGATTCTGAGACATTTTTGTATGGAAAAAATTTCAGATTCTGAGGCATTTTTGTATAGAAAAATATCAGATTCTTAGACATTTTTGTATAGAAAAAATTTCATATTCTAAGACATTTTTGTGTAGAAAAAATCTCAGATTCTGATAAATTTTTGTATAGAAAAACTCTCAGATTCTGAGAGATTTTTCTATAGAAAAAATTTCAGATTCTGAATCATTTTTCTATAGAAAAATCTCAGAAAAAATGTCTCAAAATCTGAGAATTTTTCTTTAGAAAAAATTTCTCAGAATCTGAGAATTTTTCTAAAGAAAAAATGTTTCAGAATCTGAGAATTTTTCTAAAGAAAAAATGTCTCAGGATCTGGGAATTTTGA